>CM031241.1:661339447-661919447 GCA_018340775.1 Taxus wallichiana var. yunnanensis
CTTCCTCTCGAATCTTGGGACCCAACTTTGATGCTGTGGCAGCCTTATTGGGAACTACCCCTCCTACTCCTGCCAAGAAGGCCAGGATCACCTCATGGATAGTATCGAATGCTCAGGGCCAGCAATTCCTGGAGATAGCCAAGCCCAAGGTTGAAAAGCCAGAACAGGATTTGCAGGCGTCTGATCTAGAGCTCTCAAGGATCCCCATGGGAGAATCCACCCCTGAAGGTGAGATTCACAATCTTCAAGAAACAATCACCAGAGTCATTGGGAGAGTGGAAAAAGGGCAAAAAACAATAGAGTAGCTAGAAGAGCAGGCTCAGGTTCTTGCAAGTTTCATCAAGTCACTGCTATCCAAAGATAAAGTTTTAGACCCCACCCCACTGACTACCCTTCCACCACTTGTGATCCTCAGCCAAGAAGAAGTCCAGAGTATCAAATATATACACAGATATTCCATCTATGGAAGGGCTATGGAGGCCATGGTGGATGATATGCTCATTGCAGGATTGAATTTCATTGGTGAAGCCTTCAAACTCAATGAGAAGGTAACTAATCTGCAACAGAAACTCTCCTCCACCATTGGAAATATAGATAAAGAGCTCAAACTCTGGAGCAGCTGTATAGTAGACCTTCATCTTATGGGGCAGATGATGAAAATATTTTAATAGTAAGCAAGGTCTTTGATGATGCAAAAGATAATTTATCGAAATCATGGGTATACAGTGTGGAATGGTAAATCAAGGTGCTGGAAGAAGCTTTGGGGGAATTGAGAAATAGTTGGCAGAAGGGTGAGGCCTTCAAGAATTTGGTGGTATCAGCTTTTAAGGATATCCATTGCCACCTCCATGATGAGACCTCAGGTGTGCCTCTCTCCTTGCAGATAATTAAAGCTCAATTTAGAGCTTTTGTCAAAGGAAATCTGTTCAAAGAGGATTCCATCACCAAGGAGAAGATGAAGGAAATCTTCTCTCTCCAATCTGCTATTGATGAAGCAAATAAGGATTACCATACACACATCGAATTCGACAAATATATGGAGAAGTGTCTCGGATTTTGGACCCATTCCACTGCCAACACATCAGTCCCATGTGGCAGAGACATAGCAAAAGCGTTAAAAAGGTTTAGACAGTGTATCCTTAAATCAGTTGGTCCTCTTCAATCATGAACACTTGTCTTCTCCTCCTGACTTTTCTCCCTTCTTTCTTTCCTCATCTCAGATTTATTGTAATTGGTTGGGGTTTTGCGTTAATAATCCCTTTAACTAATCATTAACTAAAAGAAGTAGTTACCAAGAGTAACTGATTTGTAAAACTATATAATGGTCTCTCTTCGCCATTTTGAAGGGGGTAACTTGGCTTATTTTTGAAAGTGGAAGAAATAGTAAAGCAATCAATACAAAAGGATCTTCTTTCTTTGCCCATCTGATTCTTTTATTCACAAGCTATCAGTTGAACATTGTTAGATCATTTATCTGCATTATGCTAAGAAGCTTTGTATTCTTGTAGATGTTATTTATGGAACTGTGTGTCTTTTCAAATTACATCTCATTAATTTGAGTACAAATGGTCTTATTCCAATTCGTTATATTCTGGCACGCATAAGGAATTATTTTGTCATCTATAATTCGGAGAATGCTTTTCTGCTCATTTCCACGTCTTCATTCCTCTGTACTTTTGTGATTGATGATCTATTAAAAACGCTTTCATGATATCCAAGTTCCACGGTAAAACTATGCTCTGTACATATGTAAATAAGTTTTGCTTTTGAATAAGGGAACCTCTCCCACTAAAGAGGAGGGACTTCTTGTCCCCTGACTGTTGTTCTTCTTGAAGTCCTTTTTGACGACCAACAACAACACGCAAGGATTCCGATCAGATTACTCCTCACACTTGGGTCTACCAATGGGGTTTGAATCTTGGACCTCCTCTTAGTAACTTCTCGGACTTTACCAATCAACCAAGACCCCACTGTTAGGGCATTTGTAATTTTATCTACTAAAAATATATTTTTCATTATGCTTTGTTCTAAAACTCCAATTTTAACATAGATTGGGAGGTTGTTGGAAAAAGTTGTAGTGTATTTACCCCTGTCAATTGCATTTACTTGAAAAATTTTAAGGCCTTCATAAAAACCCAATTCATATATATGGTACAAGTATTTCGATCTATAAAATCACATTTCCTTCAACAATTCACATGCTTTGTGAATGCTTCCACATTTTGTATAGAAATCTACCCGATCCTGCAAGTATTTCTAACAATAGTACACTCTCTAGTAGATATCCATAAGGTGTTTCAAATCTCTTATGTTGGCATAGGCAAGGTTCATGGTAGAAAAGGTGAACCTCGTTTAATCTCCATGACCTCGTTTACAAAAATCATCATCATAAAAAAGTGTGAAGAATAAATTAAGTTATAAAGCAGGTGCACCAAACTAGTCACCAAAATCTTCCCCAAATTCGGGATTATATGTCTCTTTTCTCTGCTCCAAATTCTCTGTTCCAAAGGTAAAGTATCTCAACTCTCCGAAAAATAGAGTTGTATTTGTGGGGAATGGAGGTTTGCAAGTATTTTAACATCCAAAACATTTCAACACAAAACAATACTTAAAACTTGAGCACCATTTTAAACTCGTTCCATTTTCTAGTCGAGCTGTAACAGTCGCGTGGGTGTCATTTCCGGGTATTCAATTCCCGGATGTCTTCGGAACCTAAAATGAAATGAATCTCAAAAATTTATCCCCCTGATTTTTCTGAACTGAATATGCTCGAGCATGGATTTTTTCTGCTCAAACGCAAGCTTAAACCTCTACAAGGAATAACTCCCTGGCCGAGAGATTTTGGTGCTCATGGAGAAAAAATTCAGGGAAATGTGCTCGACTAGCTGGAAAGAGCGCAAGATTTTCAGAGGACAAGGAGTCATGAATTATGATGGAATATACCTGCAAGTTTCGGAGAGGGCTACCCTTCACTCAATATGCACCTCAGTCAACGTTGGTCAATACATCATGACCGTCCATTTTAAAATGGACGGACATGATGCATTGACCGATGTTGATTGAGGTGCGTAATGAGTGAAGCTTAGCTGCTTGTGTTTCATAGGATAAAGAACTGCAAATTCTCAAGAGAACCCTGCACAATTTTCATGTGTACTCATATTGTGTACACATGAATACATATTTTATTTGTTACCCATGCTCCTTTGTCACGCCCAAAAACAATCTAGATTTAGTTGGAAGTGCACCTAAAAAAGGATAAATTTGTATGTATTGAAAATGAAACTAGAGAGCCACAAATTGGTACATTTGATACCAAAAATAGAAATCCACCAAATAGAGGATACATTTGTATATTTTCATACGCTTCAAAACTAGAGAGATTATATATTAAGAGTTTAATTTAATTTGATTTAAATATTAACATCCACAAAAGGTCAAGAATGGCCTATGAGACAGAAAAAGCATACAAAGATCAATTCATAAAGGGAGTGCCAAAGTATCTCCAATAAAAATAGATAAAAGAAATAACAAATCAACAACTAGAAGGATGAAGATATACAATTATCATGTTGGAGACAATATATTTATATGTGCTTAAATTAGAGAGTCGTAGATTGATAAATATAATTAAAGAGCCACAACCAAATATACCTTTAGTTTTACATTATAGTCTATTTTCGTCCCTTCTCAATTCTTCAAAAATGTGGAAGGGGACAAATTACATATGATTTGTAAACAACAATATACCCTTATTGTTTTGAATGTTTACAAAAATGATCAATTAACTTATTAGTTTTTGTGACTTCTATGAATCGAAACTAATAAAATTTGTCATTTAATTGTGTTAAAAACTAAACTGGAACTTATTTATTGATTACTCAAAATCCACTTAATCATCAATTCATTCAAACAATATAGGTTTCATTTTACCCGATTTGGACTGTAAATGTCGTAAATGATTAAATATGTATCCAAATTAAATATGATTAATTAATGTGGAAAATATCAGAAAATTGGAATGTAAAATTAAATAATAAGATGACACGAGATTTTTACGGAGTTATGAAATTTGTATACGTCTTCGGGTTCATTCGAATCGATCCATTAAAAATGTCAAAATTACAAGTACAATCAAACTTACAATAACAATTATGGATCCTAAAACCTGCAAAATTGTGATTTCAAATCTTTGGTAGACTCTGACGATGATCAATTTTTGTCCTCAACCTTTCTGTAGCACTTGCACGGTCACTTCCCCTCGTTTTCCCTCAAAAGAGACATAAACACTTTAAAAATATATCAAAAGAAATTCAATTCGAGAAAATAGTGGATATACCATAAGCGTCTCAAAATTTTGAACAACTTTCTTGTTTACACCTTGATCTGAAAATGCACCTAAACTGCTAAAAAATCCACTTCTTTACATACCACTCTTTTACAAAAATACACATTCTATCACTTAACCTTATATAAAAGAAAACTCACTCTTTTATAGTATATTGACCACCGCATGGTCTAACGGCCAAGCCTATGTTTTTCAAGGAGAAGGTTTGGCGATCGAATCTCTCTAACTCCATTGAACCACATTTTATCTTCATTCGGAACTTTATCCCAAATCGGAGGGATGAGAACTATTTTAAGCCTTTAAATAGGCTTCCACCACACTTTATTCTCATGGTTGCAGCCACGTCCTTTGTTTGTTTTACAACTTTGGGAAAACCTTACCGCAAACTTGTCAATGGTTAGCGAGTTGGACTGCCTCACTGAGTTGTGTGTACTATTCTTGCGAGAGAGAGAGAGAGTTGGTTGGCATGTTGTTATTGCTAAGGTTAGAATAAATTCCCAAGTTAGCATGTAGGCAGTTAGAATATTGGTTATGCATGGATTTATCATCGATCATGGGGTTGATAAGATCAATCACGTTCCTGTTTTGGTTTCTACTTATGGTAAAAAATCCCACCGAGTTGTGTGTGACCCTTTGCAAGTTGAGCGTTGATGTGAACGACTCCACTAAATTGAGAGGATTATTTGAGAACTCAGTCATTGAGCTGGCAAGAGTGGTTGGTGAGTAGTGATGGCAAAGCCATGTGGTGGCATGAGGAACCACCACATGGAACTTTACAAATCCATTACAAATAAATCCCACATGCACCAAACAATTACAATATGAGGCATATATATGCAAAAATGTGACAATGTAAATACGAAGAAAAGGTGGAAAAGGCACCCCTCCTAAAAAAGAGTGTGTCGACCCTAGATGAGGGGCCCCACCAAAAATAATGGGACCCACTTATCCAAGCTTGAGTGTCAAAGACCAAAGGTGAAAACCAAAAACACCCTTTTATTTTTTTTTTACATTGCCACGTGTCACGTTCTCGATTGGTCTAGCTTCTCCTCATTTTGTTCCTCTAACTAGGAACTTCTTTGGATGATATCTTACTCAAACGGAGTCCATTTCGGCATTAAAATAGGCATCAGAAATATCTTGGATCCCACTACTGTACTGTAATGATTTTGGGAGATATAGGGAAACTCTTTCCACTAAAATGACTTCTAGATAACACCTTGTTCACATGTGGATGTTGAGTTGTCATTTATGTCAAAAGCACATTAATGAAAAATTAGGATGAAGGATATCTAGAGGAATCTTGGAGTGATTCTAACAATGCAGGACAAGACATGGTATAAGAACACCTAATTGAGTACTAACTTTTTGAGGAGATAGTGGCTTGTGCAAGTAAAATGGTGATGTGATATCATTTCATGATGATTTCATAGCAGTTTTAACAGGTATATAATGAGGAAATAAGGTCAAAATGATGAATACAAGAGTACATGAGTTGAATTAGTAAGACTAGCTTAGTTTAGCAGGCCTAGTCAACAAGTTGTCCTAGAATGGTGGAATGAAAGTAGAATACTGATGATGAAACATGGTAGAGGCATGGGGAACATGCCTAGGGCATGTTACGGCAAGTACATGATTAAAATAGGGTAGGTTCATGAGGTATGAAGTGAAACTATCTCAATTAGGCCTATTTCAAGGACCTTGTATAGGTGTATGAAGCAAAACAAGCTATGACAGGCCAAGTCAAGCATGAAAAGAGTGTAAGAACATTGTAGAGAGGTGTTAGATGATGCTATAGGTAATTTATCAGATATTTGAGGGATGTTTAAGGTCTTATTCATGATTTTCATTGAGGATAAACAAGATTAGTATGCACAAACCATGGTGGTTAAGAAAGTACATGTCTATTTATCAGGAAATGAGTCTTTGAACATGTCAACATGGGTACTCCAGTGTTATGGACAAGATTTCATGCAAAGGTGAAGAATAATTTTTAAGAACTAGAAGGTTTTTAGTGCTATCGAGCTTTCAGAATGGTAGTTCTCAGCTCGAGGGTCATCTTTGAAGAGATCAAAGGTACGTAAAAATTATACATGGTTCCCAAACCTCTTCACTAGTGGATCATTGAATCTAGAACATTATAATGGTGGGATGAATTAAAATGATGTCTTAACCTTTATGAATGAAGTTTAATAGTGGAAGTCACTCCAAACCCTCTCAAAACCTACCTTTGAGAGTGATAGGCAAGAACTAAAGCATTTATCTTCAAACTACATGATCATGTAAAAATGATAATTTGAACTCATAAAGAACTCATTCTAGATCATGTTTGCATCATTTTCATCCTTCTAATGTTACTATATGATATAGTTTTAGCTTTTTTAATAAAGATTTGATAGTGCCATCATATAGACAAATTTTCATGATGAAAAATTTAGTTTAGGAGAAATCTTAGGAGGTCTCCTAGGTGCTATGAATAAGTTTTAGGCATGTGTAATGTAAAAAATTGATTACCCGTGTCACACAAGGTAGACTTGCTTAAGGGCTAAACAAGGCAAAACCAAGACCATGTCTAACTGATAGGATGTTGATTTAAAAACCTGATGATGGAGTAAAAGTGATCATGAACAGTGGATACAAGTCCTATATGACATGTTCAAGCCCAATAAGTGACCAGGTGAAGTGTGTTTAGGTCTAAGCTCGAATGGTCCAACTTGTCATTCTAGGATTATCAAGTAATTCTAAGAAACAAGAAGGTAAATGCAATTTTCTCCATGTAATTCTTGCAAGTAAAGGTATGAAGTTCTAGTAGAGGTCCTCTGAGAAATGTTTCATGCATTAAGTTTCCATGAAAGTGATATTTGAAGTGTTTGAATCCATGCAAACCAAGACTAGTTTTTGTGTCTTAAAACCAGAGTTAGCAGTCCCAGAGATGTAAGTACATTCTAGCTTAAAACCTTGAAATGATGCAAACTATGGACCTAATGAGATTCCCAAGGACGTGTGACTACCAAAAAGTGGAATAGGACCCATGAAAAATAGTTTGTATGAAGATCTTGCTCATTAGCTGAAGACGTGTTTTTGAATGCATACAAAGCCATCAAGACCTTACTCCAATCAGTGATGCATGATGTGAATGATGAATGATAGTGCTACCCCAAGTGCATGGTGTTGTTATATATCTCTTGAAGTATACTTCATCCTGATATTGATGCATGACATGAATATGAAAGTTTTTTATTTCACCACGTATAAAATAGTGTGGTCATGTGTATACCTAAGCAATAATATAATATCTCATAAGGGTAGGAAACTCTAAGTGAGATGGAATATATGGAGTAGGATAATACAAATAAAGTGAGGAAAATAAAACCTAAAATAGCACCTCCCATACATATAGCTTAGGTGGGTGAAAATAAAATGAAATTGGGTCCCAAAAACAAGGACTAATGATTACCCATGTACAATGAATTCTCTCATAAGATATAATAAAAGGAGAAAACCCCGTGGGAGAAAAATCCCAACAAAAGAGAGACAAAGAAGAGAAGGTAGGACTAGAAATCCCCACTCAAAGCTATAATTGCTTGTAGCCATCCAGTATCCTGTAAAGTAACCTCCTAGAGTGACTGTGGCTCAAAAGTAGATGTAGTGAAGAGTGGATCACCATGGAAGAGTGAAGGTAGTCGCCAAGTGTTTGATGGATCTCCAACCACGGTATGGTTCATATACAAGGAACTATGATCCTCATGCAAGGTAGAAGTTCCAAATGATCCATGAAGGAATGATGTCTCCGATGCATAAGTGAAGAAGTAATGTAAAGGTTTCCTGTAACTAAGTAGACAATTTCTCGATGTCTGATGAGTCCTAAATCAATATGCCTTCTCCCTGAAAATTTTGTGGTGGACTAGAAGTAGGTAGATCAAGAAATAACTCCTCTAAAATTGGAAGGTGATAAGGCTATGGTGGAGGTAGGTCCCCATCACTATTGTATTCATTTGTGTCAGAAGATAATTTATAATCAAAAATGTGATCAAGCTCGAAAGTGTCATCAATACAGGTGAATTTGATGAATAATCTAAAGGAGGGACAAAGTGAGAGAAAGAATACAATCGAGTCTGATGATCGATAATGTCATTGTGTAACTATCTAACATAGACTAAATCTGAAGTGAATTCAACCCACATGCCCTAACTAAGGTGAGTAATCTAGTAGACTGATAAGAGATTAGTTGATAGTGAGGGAAGACTAAGAACATTATTGAATGTTCCTCCATTCACTTCAACAGATCCTCTCAACAAACCTGTGTAGAATTGTTATCACCCAATTGTATAGTAGACATGTCACATGGATCTAATGAATTGAATTCCAAGTGTGAATAAGCCATATGATGTGAAACACCATAATCAACAACCCATGTAGGAGGTGGTGATACAACTGCAACTAGGTCTGTCCCTTTTTTCTCCTTTCCTAATTCTTTCTTTTTCCCTTTTCATTGGATGATTAATTGGTTGATGAAAATTGTTTGAAAGAATCAGGGGAGTCTATCTTATTCTTTTCAAGAAGACTTGTGAGGTGACTTGTTGGTGTAGGTTATTTTCCATGTATTTATTTTAAATACATGGAATACCTCCACATAGGTGATTCACCATGCTTAGGTGTCCTAGGGTGTCATTATGGCTCTTACACATGTCATAGAGCGTCATTGGAGTTACATTTGACCGGCTATTCCGGAATGTAACTCCCACTTCTCGACGGCTACATTTGTGGGGGAGTTACACACCCCACTACTATTTGTACACCCTTTCATCTTGAGCAACACATGGGGAATGGAATAGAGTTTGGCTTTTTCAGCTTTTTTTCCCCTCAATGCATGCACATTGCTTCCATGAATGATTTCTTGCTTTGATCTTGAAGCTACATGTTTTTTGCGGTTGAGTGCAACATTTTTGGTGCTCATGGATTCCCTCCAAATCTTCGTCATTCCTCCAACATGGTATCAGAGCTCGGGGATCGGAATCGTGTTGCTCACCTCGGTTGCTTACTACTCTCCATCTCGTAGTTTCTTGTGCAAGCTATCATTTGCATGTGCTCTTCTTGCATTGATTTGGGTGCCATACCTCTTGCATGGGTTTGATCGTGGTTCATTTGGTCATGTTCGAGTTTTTTTGGTATTTTGCAGGTTTAAGGTGCTAGTTTCAAGTTTTTTTACGATTGGGAGAGCCTCTCAAGGACCAAATTGGTCCCAGTTCTCCGGGCTATCTAAACAGCTTGCTGCCTTATTGATACACTCAGCCTTGCATCGACTTCTACACCATTTGACTCATTTTTGGCTTAGCTTTTTATAGATGGTCTGGCACTGTTTTTTGTGGCTTGCATTGTTTGAGTACGTTTTCCTTGCACCTACTTGAGAAACCGTAACAACCTTGACTCCAGCTCGGGTTTCTTATGGAAGTATATGCTCTAAGCCTACAACTCGTGCTCGGAGACTAGAACTCGGAGGCTTCTTCAGACTCCTCCTCAACATTTGCTATCCGTGACTGACTTCAAAGGCTTCTTCGAGCCCTCACTAACCTAGTTCGGTCAACTCAAAGCAAACTAGAACTCAGAGGCTTCTTCAAACTCCTCCTCAGCATTTGTTGTCCAGACTTGATGAGCCCTCACTAACCTAGTTTGGTCAACTCGGTGTAGCGAGCCACTCCAACTCGCATGAGGACTCCATGACAACCCTTGGACGGTTCGGTGCATAGCCTCAGCTTGATCAACTATCAACCAACTCCAACTACCTTGTGCAGACCTGTAAGTTGCAACACCTTAGCTCGGCAACACTGATCCTAGCTTGGTCAACAAGAGCTTTTAAACTCGGGCATAACTCAGCAGCATTGATCCCAGCTCGGTCATTCATGCAGCTCGGTGCATCCATGCCTTGAAACACAAGCTCGGCCTACCTTTTAGTCTTGTTTGGAGGTTAAAACAAACTGGTTTTTAATGTTTTAAGGATTAAAAACATTTACATGGCATTGTAATAAGTTTTAGGTTGTATTTTGCTTGTTATTATGTCCTTCTTTCGCATGTCGAAGACGGAGGGCGAGGTTCGGGGTTGGCAGGAGCCTAATCCCCCCTCGCAAGCAAAAAACAAACCCTATCTAAAATTTCATGTCGTTTCCAACGAGTAGTCACACGACACCCTTTGCACCCGTTTCATGCACTTTTTTAATGTGTTTGTAGCATTTATTGACTTTTTCCATCAGTTGCGGGAATTGTATTTATGCCATAACTTTTGACTCGCTGCTCGTTTTTGAGCGCTTCCTTGGTCAAAGTTGCATGATTTTTCACACACTACATGATGGCATTGCCAATTTTGTAATCGCACTACTTTTATAAAGTTCTGCATTCTGGGGGTTGCTTGTACTCTTGGGCCTACACACGCAGACGCATTATCGGCCAAGTCCGACGTCTTGCTTTTGTGCATCTTTCATTTTTCATCATGGAGACTACTCTTTCCAGACGCGAGCATCGTAGGATCACCTTACAGCCTCTCGCCACTTCTCACCGGGAGATGGAACTATTCAGTTTGGCGTGCTTCCATGGAACGTTACTTCACCCATGAGGGTCTTTTACCCTTCTTGCTTGGTCCAGTTCCTACACCCACTGATCATTGTCATCTGGAGGACTTCCTTGACACTTGTGACCATGTCTTTGGTCACATGATGATGCATGTCTCCTGTTCTCTCTAGTTTCACGTGGCAGACTCAGATCCACCTCACCGTGTCTGGAGCATTCTTCAGTCCTTCTATGGAGACCCTTCACATACTGTCGCCATTGTTGCCAAGCTATCTTCGATTCAGTTTTCTCCTCCATTTCTTCGTGTGATGATAGTTCCATTGACACAGCTCGCTTGGTTATACTTCTGATGACGAGGATTGTGCACCTAGTTCTATGTCGAGAGCATTACAGAGGACTCTTCTCCTCTTTCTCACTATTCCAAAGAGTTTTGACACTTCCCACATCTCATCAGATATCAAGCAGTCTTCTACTCAGTCTCACACCGTCATTACACCAGCTGACCAATATGTTTCTTCATACATTTTATTTCATCATGTTTACCTTTGCAATACTTGCATTTGATCCTTTCGTTATTGAAATTAACACTAGAATAGGAAGTTTCAGAGTTTTATGTAGATGTAAAAAGAATGTTGATCCTTCTTTCTTTCTTGATCCTTATTATTCTATTTTTACATCTTAATGCTTAGATCGTGATCATGCACAATAAGACAACATGCATGTTTAAATACGCATAGATGTTGTTGGGGATCGTCCTTGTTGTTGATCTTAGTAAACTAGGAAGTTTCCAATGAAAAGGGTAGGGTTTGATAGGAACTGACGAATGAATCAATTCATTACAGATTTGTCTGTAGGATAAGGTATCCTTGGGTTCCGAGGTAGTAGCTTCTAAATTAGCCAGCCTATTCATCAAAGCATGAATAGGATCATTTGACATGATGTTAGATTGGGACTGGATTGGTTGTGTGGTTTGACATGTAGTTTGATAAGGTGAATGATATGTTTGTGGTTGTGTGGGTGTTTGGGGAATCCTTTGATAAGGAAGTTGATTAACTTGTGGATGGGATGTTTGTGGAATCGTTTGATAAGAAGATTTATTAATTTACGGATGTGTGAATGTGTGAGGAATTGTTTGATAAGGATTAACAAATGTCATGGGTTGAGATCATATTTTTTGTTGCGATGATTGGTGTTGAGAAATAGGGATGTGATGTGATCGTTGAGACTGGTAGGTTGTTTTGGTAAGTGATATGTGGGGATATGAGTTTTATGATATTGACATGGTCGAAGCATTGGATGGATAGGGATGTAAGTGTGAAGAGGTTGAGATGGTTGGATAGGCATCTTAATAGTGGATGAAATAGAATAGACAAAAGGGATGTGGGTGGAATGTGATCCACTAATTGAGGAGAGTGAGAGGATTGAGATATTGTGGGTGATTTTTGAAATATGAAATCATAAATGGGGTTTGGATGTGGTCCCAGAGTTCCTAAAGGAGTGCGATATGGGGGTTTGGCTATTTTAGGAAGATTAGATTGGTGAGAAATATGAGAATTGGTTTCAAGATAGGAATGATTGTGGATGACATGGTCCTCATGAAGCGGGGTCATAGAGACAAGGGCTTGGGTAACTGAAGGCGTGGTTTTGAGTTTAGAATCTTGTTAGGAGAGATCATTAGGGGAAGTAATTTTATTGGATGGAGGAATTTTTTTTTTTGAGAGAGAGTGACAATAGGCATGAAAAGAGAAACATATGTTTATTTAATTTGTTGACAAACAAATCAAGCAACAATTTTTATCATCATGTTTAAGTTAGAAATAGAAAAGTGGATAACAAAGGTTGTTAGAGAATGGTAGTCTAAGGTTGGTTTCAGACAATTTTGGTTAGGGAGATTTCTGAGATAGTTCTTATTGGGTGTTCAAGTCCTAATCAATTAACCAGGTGAGAGGAGTGTTATGATGGTTTGATTTTATTCGTGTGTCTAGGTTGTGTGTGATAAGTGAAATGCAAAAGGTCAACCCCTAGTTAAACTATCTGATCAGGTAGGATGTACGGGGTTCATTTCAGACCAAATTTGAAATATGAAATTCGATGAGATAATCACCCAAGAAAGGAAATTACAATGCAGAAAAGAGAAAATAGGGGAAAATGAGTAAAACCTGGAGAACGCTTTTCTCCATGATTAGACTACACGTGATGATGACGTTTGTGAAAGCGATAGCGAGTGGCCAGAACGTTTGGGTACCCTAAAAGTGCACTTTTCACGATGCAGGGGGTTGATGAAAGAAGTCTTAGGGGTCTTTTTGTTTCAATGGTTGTCTTTAACATCATAATGCAATATTGTGGTCGCGAGTTTGTGTAATTCACCTATAAAATCGAAGAACACAATTAGTCATTTTAGTCAGAAAATAAGATAAGGAAATGGAAAGATTGTAAATTTGTTGGTTGAGTTTCAAAGTAACTTGATTAGAAAAATAAGTAATCTAAAAATGATTGTATATGAAACTAAGGCCTAATGAGTTGTGAACGAAGATCCGATGAAAGTGAACATATGATAACAAAAAATAATATAAATGACTAAATAGCGGTTAGTACTTTATTAAAGTTGATATAAATATGAAACCTATTATCAACATGATGATATGAGTTAATGCAATGTGGAACATACGATAAATTATATAAGGACATCGAGCTAGTTACAAATTAAAGAGAAAAGTAATAATGAAGTTTGTCTAAACAATGGTTTAAAATGCTTTAAATAACAATAATGATGATTGTTGATTTACTTTGTTGATTTTAATTTAATCTATTAAGAAGGATGATAATAACACAAAAATGTTTTGATTGTCGATTATTATTATTATTATTATTATCATCATCATTTGTTCGATGTTAAGAGGAAGAAGCTTTGGATTATACCTTGAAAGTAATTTTAGCGCTTCGTCAAATACACGCTCTATGTTAATTCTCTCATAACATATTGTTATATAAATGATTGAAGATCATTGGGATCATTGGTTCATATCCCGAAAATGGGAGTTTGATACATAGAGGGTGGGGAGGTTTAGTAGCACGGGATAGGCAGGTCGTAAGAGACGAGCTTGGAGAGCTTAGGGAAAATTAACCAAAATGATCTAAGCATAACCCAAACCACATATTTTTGTGGCCAACCAAATCTTAAAAGGTTCCTTCACTTTATACGCCCAAATAAAATCAAATCTCTCTCTTGGTTGGTCATATGGACGTGGCTCTTCACATGCTTGAAGACAAAATAAGAATCAAAGAAAACCTAAATGATAAATATATAATTGGCTATGGTGCTACCCACACTGTTTATAGAATTGTAAGCCAACCGCGATAGAGGGATTATATAGTCACGAGCCACAAAGCTTGCGTAAATTTGAAACCGAGTTGGAAACAATGGTAATCAAGAATGTCAATGGCTATTTAAATGTGTTCTAAAGAATTGTAAGTCGCCTGATATAAGGAGACTGTACAGTTACTACCCATAAAGCTTGCATGAATGGGAAACTGAGCTAGAAATGACTAGAAGCATTAAGCATTGCAATCATGTGATTCGGCATAGACGTTGACTTAGAATTGTAAATCAATCACCGATAGAAGACTTTACTGAGTCACTGTGTGGATCTAAAACAAAGATGGAAACAATTGGATGCATCGGCATCGAGAGGTTTTGTTGGCTAGATTTTCTGCATAGCTGAAAACCTAGGCAGTCATGAGATAAATCTCCCTCATTTACCAGTGAGGCTCTCGTGTAAGATTTGTCAATTAAATATGCTAGTATCTATTTAAGGGTTTTACTTTAACCATGCAACTCATGAACCATAGTTGTATAGTTTTGCAGCAAGTAAGCAGCTATTAAAAAAGGAAAAACTTAAGAAGAAGAAAATAACAAAACACAAGAAAGAAAGAGGGAAGATGTGCAACCCAATCAATAGATAATAGAGTTGATTGCATGCACATAGACGGAACCAATAGATATTAACACACAAAATTATAAGCAAAGGAAACTTTTAGATCTAGATCTAGAATAACACAAAGTTTATAAGTAGATCTAAGACAAAAGGATACAAACAAAATGCACCGTGACACAAAGTTCTCCAGAAATCTACTCCTTTCTATTCCTTCACTTCAAATAGCTATCAGGGGTTTCAGCACAAAGTCTGGAACACAAGAATGATGCTTACAAATTTTGTTTTTTTTTACCTGAAGGTTCTTCCTCTACTTATAGAATATAGAGGGGAAATTACAAGTCGGAAGCTTTTAGTGAATTGGCACATGTGGAATTCGGAAAGGAAACAACTAGAAATCTCCCTCCTTGAATTCCTCTTTGGATGACATGCATGATTTGTGGCGAAGATAGAACCTACTATTTTGCATGTCTGCCACCTATTTCCAAGTAGTTGACTTCTTCAAGTAATGGCTTTTAAATCAATCACTTAAGTTTTATAATTTAATTGATCGCTCAATTACTTTATTGGAGAAAAGAAGAAGAAAGAGGAAATTTAGAAGAAAGCTGCAACACTTTTGTTCTTTTTCCATATTCTGCATGTGCACCGATTCTTTTGCCTTTAATTCTCACCAAAATGGATCTGGAAGCGGCTGGATCTAGAATCTAGATCTGGATCTGAATCTAAATCTAGAAGCTATGCATGATTCTGCTGATCCTTTTTTGTCATCATGCTTCACCATGACCAAAGCAATCTTTGTCTAAGCAACTATTTTCCTTTTTATTCGGTCGAAATTCTTTACAATTGGTGTAGATATGGGAATTTCTTCAGATTTGGAAGATATATTCAATGTATTGGACATTGATTTAAGCTACCTTTCAATTATATAAGTACCCTGTAATGAATTCCTGTAATTAATTCAGACAAAGATGGCAACCGGAACATGAACACTTGATTTTAATTATAAAAATCTACATATATCAAGCCTGCTGCCCCAAAATTTGATGTTTTGTTTGCATGCAAAGCAAGCATGAATTTTGTCAACTTCACCTGAGCACCTATACCACTATGCAGACAATTAATCAGACTTAATTCAAGCTCCTTCAAACCTAGGCACCAAACTTTGAAGCCTTCCAGCAGTAAAAACACCTTCTTCTGTGCAAAATTCCTCCTTAATTGGGCACCAAAATTGCCTGGGCTGCACTTCCTTGTTAAAGAATTAATTAATTCATCATTATGGCAGCCCCTTCTTATATAACCTTCACCATTCTATAATTAATAATTGTCTCTCCTATTCTTGGCAATTAATTAATTAATTAACATGTTTTTCTCTTCAATTTGGGCGCCTATTTTGTGCATGCTCATGGCTGCCATTAAATAAATTAAATTTATTTAATTTTAGCTTTCTACTTCCAGTCCACATTGACTTCACAGTGTGCTTTGACCTTATGCACCAAAAATAGGAATTAATTCCATTTATTAAAAAAAGTATTATTTCTCCTCAATATGGGTCGCACTTTTTGCATGAGAGGGGGCTGCATTAAATAAATTAAATTTATTTAATTTTAGAATTCTATTTCCAATCTTCTTTATCCTTTCATCATGCGTTGACTTTTCCTCATGCTTGGGCACCAAAATTGGGTGAATAAACATTAATAAATATTATTAAATGCATTATTATTCACCCAAGGTGGGTCACACTTTTTGGCAAGGGTGAATTCTATTTTTAAAAGTCAATTTCTAATGGGATTATTCACCCTGCACCGCAGCTCCAAAAATCCCATGATCCACTTAAGCTGTTTGACTTTCATAATGGGATTTTTTACCCTGCAAGGCAGGTAAGAAATTCCCATCTTCTGTTGCCTCTAATAATCCCATCATGACTTAAGTGGCTTTGCCCCCATGGGAAAAAGTACCTTGCTAGGCAGGTACAAAATTCTCACCTGCCTGCTGCTACCAAAAATCCCATTGTAGCTTAAAACCTTCTTTTCCCAAAAATGCGACCTGCCCAGAAGAAGCTTTTTTCGTGCATGACTTCATCTTTTCAAAGAGAACTAGACCTCCTATGGAAAATTATTTCTGGCATAATGTCCATAGATGATCTCCAGATACTCCAGTAAGAAATCAGACTAAACCGACAAAAGAATTGACCTAGAGAAATTTCACAGAAAATAAAACGAGAAAACACCAAAAATGCAAAACATTGCCAGAAGTCATAGATAAAGCCCAGGATTCATTCCTGGTTAAAACCCTAATGGTATATGGGAATATTGACATGTAAGACCACAACAGGGTTAAACCAAAACACAATTTACCTCAAATGGGGCCCAGAATAATTAAATAAAAAATTTCCCATGAGTAAACCCCAACGACAGAATATAACGATTTCGGGCATCTGGGTATTTGACGAAATTGGCTAATATGACTCTCTAGGAATATCTTGACATAATACAGACACTTTTTGGCAATAAAAACACAAAACGACCCATTATTTTAAAAGTACGAATTTTTTTAACATGGGGTAGTCTCAGATTTTAGAGTGAAATCTGGGGACACCAATCGGCTTCATCTATGGACATCTTTGCCTCTGTCAAAATGACAGGGGTAAAGATGAGATCCCAACATCTCTGGTTTCGTATCTTGTCCTTTGGGCTCGGGGTCAGGCAAACAAAAACAACACAACACAAGAAAAACAAGGAAAAACAAACAAAGTTTTATTTATATACATACAGGTTTTACCCTACTTTTTTATGTCCGAAAAGATTCAGATGCTTCCCGTTGAAAGGCAGTGGTAACTCAATTCCATCCCGGTAGGCAAGGAAAAAAGTGTCCATTCCGGCATCTCTTTTGATCACAAAGAGCCCTTTCTAGAGTGAATCGGATTTGTCGTGCATGCCCTTTAGTTCATGTCTCTTATCCCACGTGAGTACTCAATCTCTGATCTTGAACTTCCTTTATTTGGCCTTCTTGTCAAATATATTGGGCAAGTCCTTATCAACTTCATCTGGTGGTGGCTCATCCTTTCTTCTCTCTGTGGTAGATAATTCTTCATCAACTTCTTCCGTACCCAAATTTGCCTGTTGCATTTCTGAGGAAGAACTATCGCCATATTCTTTGTTCTTCTTTAGTCGATCATGCATGTTGAAAGTATCCACTAAGGAAACTAAACCCTTAGGGATTTTGTTACCTTTTGGTTAGATTACTCCATTACTGTCATCATAACCTGGATCAGCTTTTCTTGTGATTGTTTTTCATGGTGGTGATTTACTCCCTTCAACATGCAGACATGCAGATGTTTATTTGTCATCGTTGAAAGTCTGCCACTGCTCAACATTATCAGGGACTTTAGGGTGGTAAACCATCTCCACTTTATAGTTTCCTTGTCTGAATATGGACGGTGGTCTATTTGGATTCAATAGTACAGCTGTGACTGCCAAAGAATCTGCCTTGGAGTTCTGATCAGTTGGAATGAAGTCGGTAGAGAAGGTTGTAAAATTGAATGTGGCGAAAATCACTTTATCTCTGTAATGCTCCATCTTGTCTCTTTTGACTTGAATTTACCCTCGAACCTCGCTTTACTAGAAGTTCAAGATCTCCTTGGGATTTGAGGAGTTTTACTCCTTTCTTTTTAGCTTGTTTCATTCCTAGCAACAATACTTCATACTCCGTCGCATGATTGGTGTTCTTGAACATCAACTTGTGGGAGTATGGGAATATCTCATGATCTTGAGATATTAGTAGAATGCTGGCCCCTGATCCAAAAGAATAGTAGGTGACTTTAAACTCTAGAATCCAAACTTTTTCAGCTCCTTCTGGTTCTAGATTTGGTTGAAGTTTTGGTTCTGGGACGTCTTTATCTATTTCCAAGAAATAGACCCCATGGTCAGATCCCTGAAAAAGAATCTGAGATCTAGGATCCTCAGATTTTGTCACCATGTACTTGGACTTCTTTTCCGGCTCCAGCTTCTGATTTATCCCCTTGATAGGAATATGGGCGCAAGGCCATTCCATCTTTATTTCTCCTCCTAGCTCTTTGCAGAAGTTTCTGCTCAGCAACATCCTGTAAGAGATAGGAATATTTGTAACTAATATTGTCATCTTTAATCTTTCATCAGGAAATGCTGCCAAAACAACTTGTGCATCTTTGATTTTTCTGATTGAAGGGACTTGTCTTTCCATGGAGTAGCACCTTCCTATGGTCTTCGTCAGGGTAAGCCCAAGAGCATCTGCAACTTTAGCTGGCATGATATTATCAGAAGCACCCGAATCTAGAATGTAGTTGCTTAAATTTAAACCATTAAGCAATAGGGAAACATAGAATGGTTCCACTCTTTTAGAAGATGGTGAGGATTTAACAACTGCAGTGTTGTTTTGTGGAGGAGTATCTTTGGGCTTAAGAAAAAGGCCTTTTGATGTATTGGATTTTCCTGGTGATTGTACATATTTGACTAGCCTATTTAACTGCTCATGAAAGGATCTCAAGTATTCAAATTCTGATATTTTAACTCTGTTTTTCTTAACATGATCAATAATTTCAAAAGAAGAAATAGATTTAGATACCTAAGCTTCTTTCTGTGGTTGAAATAAAGAACTCACATTTTTATCTCTGGGAGCTAAGGAAGAAGGCAAAGGGCTTCCCCTTCTTTGTTCGTTAGCTAATGCCTCAACTTGGCAAGTTTGTGATCTTGTAAGTACTGCATATGCATGACTATGAACATCTTCAAAAAGCTCCTCATACTCATGTTTAGATTTATAGTTTAGGTAATTAATGTTAGAGTCGCCAACATGACCCATTAAATCATCATTCTTGAGCTGATCAGCGTCAGCTTCCAGGTCTTCTTCATTCATCTCCACGTTGTTTCTGGGAGCAGCTTCAATTGCTAATCTTTGGGAACCAACAATGCGGTTCCAGTTGTTGTTGAAATTCCAAGCAGGGGCAATGTTGTTACCCTGAGCCATTTGAGCCATTTATTTCTTTATCTGTGACATCTCATTTGCTAACTTTTGCAATAGTGATTTAGATGTAGTAGCAGAAGATGAACTTTCAGCTCTAGAAGTGCTACTCTTTATTTTTCCAGCCATGATGAGGTCATCTTCGATTTCAACCACCATATTTTGGGCTGCTAACAAGTCAGCAGGACGTGCTCTTCAGAGTTGATAGCTTACTTCAGGAAGTAAAGCATTGATGAAGAATACATTTTGATTCTCATCATTCAGAGAAGCATGAGCCATATTTTTGTACAGTAATCTTTGGAATTTTGTAATAAAATCCCGCATGTGCTCATGTGGCTCCTTCTTCAACTGATTCAGTTGAGTTATCAATGTACTGGAATCTTCAGCTGCCTTGAATCTTTTCAGGAATGCATCCCGCATAGTATCCCATTTGTTATGGTGCCAGGAGCTAGCTGGTAAAACCATTCTCCAGCCAAGTCATGCAGATTCTCTATGAAGATTCTGATAGATACATCTTCATGTTCGATTACAAACACTCCACAGGATATGAAAAATGCAGCCAAGTGGTCATCAAGATTCTACTTTCCATCTCCAAAGAATTTTGGGAAATTCTTTCTTGTCCCTTTAGGTAGATCATGCATAGGAGGAGCAAGATTTAGAGGTCCAAAGGCTATACCCAATGGAACAGGTGCTGCAGGTGGGTTCCAGTTTAGCATGATGAACGAGGCACGTCTTCTCAGAGTAGACTTGATAGATAATTCCAGCCGCCGGATTATGCTGAAGATGATCTGGATCTGGATAAGTTTGCACTCTTCTTCTTGGCAAAAGGCTAGATCTGCGGCTTCTAACTTGAGAAAGATTTGGTCTGCTAATTTGTGTTGTTCCCCAGTGAATTCGCCAAAAACTGTTGGCTAGATTTTTGCATAGCTGAAAACCTAGGCATTCATGGGATAAATCTCCCTCATTTACCGGTGAGGCTCTCGTGTAAGATTTGTCAATTATATATGCTAGTATCTATTTAGGGGTTTTACTTTAACAATGTAGCTCATGAACCATAGTTGTATAGTTTTGCAGCAAGTAAGCAGCTGTTAAAGAAAGGAAAAAACTTAAAAAGAAGGAAACAATAAAACACAGGAAAGAAAGAGGGAAGATGTACAACCTAATCAATAGATAACAGAGTTGATTGCATGCACATAGACGGAACCAATAGATATTAACACACAAAATTATAAGCAAAGGCAACTTTCAGATCTAGATCTAGAATAACACAAAGTTTATAAGTAGATCTAAGACAGAAGGCTAGAAACAAAATGCACCGTGACACAAATTTCTCCGAAATCTACTCCTTTCTATTCCTTTGCTTCAAATAGCTATCAGGGATTTCAACACAAAGTCTAGAACACAAGAATGTTGCTTACAAATTCTGATTTTTTTACCTAAAGGTTCTTCCTCTACTTATAGAATGTAGATGGGAAATTACAAGTTGGAAGCTTTTAGTGAACTGACACATGTGGAATTCGGAAAGGAAACAACTAGCAATCTCCCTCCTCGAATTCCTCTTTACATGACATGCATGATTTGTAACTGAAGATAGAACCTTATATTTTGCATGTCTGCCACCTATTTCCAAGTAGTTGACTTCTTCAAGTAATGGCTTTTAAACCAATCACTTAAGTTTTATAATTTAATTGATCGCTCAATTACTTTGTCAGAGAAAAGAAGAAGAATGAGGAAAATGAATTAGAAGAAAGTTGCAACACTTTAGTTCTGTTTCCATATTCTGCATGCAGCTGAATTTTTTGCCTTTGATTCTCATCAAAATGGATCTCGAAGCAACTGGATCTAGAAGCGGCTAGATTTGGGCAACTAGATCTAGAATCGGATCTGAATCAATCTAAATGAAGCTATGCACGATTCTACTGATCCTTTTCTTTCATCATGTTTCATCATGGCCAGAGCAATCTTTGTCTAAGCAACTCTTTTTCTTTTTATTCGGCGGAATTCTTTACAATTGGTGCAGATCTAGGAATTTCTTCAAATTTAGAAGATATATTCAATGTATTGGACATTGATTTAAGCTCCCTTTCAATTATATAAGAACTTGTAATAAATTCCTGCAATTAATTCAAACAAAGATGGCAACCGGAACATGAACACTTGATTTTAATTATAAAAATCTGCATATATCAAGCCTGCTACCCCAAAATTTGATGTTTTATTTGTATGCAAATGCAAACATGAATTTTGTCAACTTCACCTGAGCACCTGTACCACTATGCAGATAATTAATCAGACTTAATTCAAGCTCCTTCAAACCTAGGTGCCAAACTTTGAAGCCTTCCAACAGTAAAAACACCCTCTTCTGTGCAAAATTCCTCCTTAATTGGGTGCCAAAATTGCCTGGGCTACACTTCCTTGTTAAAGAATTAATTAATTCATCATTATGGTAGTCCCTTCTTATATAACCTTCACCATTCTATAATTAATAATTGTCTCTCCTATTCCTGGCAATTATTTAATTAATTAGCATGTTTTTCTCTTCAATTTAGGCGCCTATTTTGTGCATGCTCATGGCTGCCATCAAATAAATTAAATTTATTTAATTTTAGCTTTCTACTTCCAGTCCACATTGACTTCACAGTGTGCTTTGACCTTATGCACCAAAAATACGAATTAATTCCATTTATTAATACTTTAAAAAGTATTATTTCTCCTAAATATGTGTCGCACTTTTTTGCATGAGAGGGGGCTGCATTAAATAAATTAAATTTATTTAATTTTAGAATTCTATTTCCAATCTTCTTTATCCTTTCATCATGCGTTGACTTTTCCTCATGCTTGGGCACCAAAATTGGGTGAATAAACATTAATAAATATTATTAAATGCATTATTATTCACCCAAGGTGGGTCGCACTTTTTGGCAAGGGTGAATTCTATTTTTAAAAGTCAATTTCTAATGGGATTATTCACCCTGCACCGCAGCTCCAAAAATCCCATGATCCACTTAAGCTGTTTGACTTTCATAATGGGATTTTTACCTGCAAGGCAGGTAAGAAATTCCCATCACTGCTCCGCCTCTAATAATCCCATCATGACTTAAGTGGCTTTGCCCCCATGGGAAAAAGTACCCTGCTAGGCAAGTACAAAATTCCCACCTGCCTGCTGCTACCAAAAATCCCATTGTAGCTTAAAACCTTCTTTTCCCAAAAATGCGACATGCCCAGAAGAAGCTTTTTCGTGCATGACTTCGTCTTTTCAGAGAGAACCAGACCTCCTGTGGAAAATTCCTTCTGGCATAATGTCCATAGATGATCTCTCAGGTACTCGGGTAAGAAATAAGACTAAACCGACAAAAAAGAATTGTCCTAGAGAAATTTCACAAAAAAAAAACGAGAAAACACCAAAAACACAAAACGTTGCCAGAGGTGACAGATAAAGCCCAGGATTCATTCCTAGTTAAAACCCTAATGGTATATGGGAATATTGACATGTAAGACCACAACAGGGTTAAATCGTAACACAATTTACCTCAAATGGGGCTCAGAATAATTAAATAAAAATTTCCCGCAGGCAAACCCCAACGACAGAATATAACGATTTCGGGCATCTGGGTATTTGGCGAAATTGGCTAATATGACTCTATGGGAATATCTTGACATAATACAGACACTTTTTGGCAATAAAAACACAAAACAACCCATTATTTTAAAAGTATGAATTTTTTTAACATGGGGTAGTCTCAGATTTCAGAGTGAAATCTGGGGACACCAGGTTTGTAAGTCTAAGTGGATAAAATTTGAATGTTTTTCCTTCTTACCAGACTTCAGATGTGTTTGAGAGGTGAGTGAGGGATTGATATGTGGTGAGGGGTGAGGTGAGAGCGGTGGTCAAGGGAGTCGAGAGGATTCTTGTGTCTTTGCCAATGAAAGGGACGAATATGTTCGAGGGGTGAGATGTGGGAGATATCGTGGCCGAGTGGCCAAGGATGTGGTGTTAGAGTTGGAGCAGAGTTGTGTGGTAGCCTAGGTAGGGGGTCGAGTCATGTACAAAGGATCTTGGGGCGAACCTACTAAATTCGACACTAATTATTACTACAACTTGGAAGTTGGGAAGGGACGTACTTCTCACCATAGACCAAATTTTGTATTCCAGTGACTCAAAAAGTGGTGTTGGTGAAGTTGTATGCCACACACTCCCAATCATTCTCCCACAAATTCGCTAAATCTATGATAAAAATGGACTACATTTATCCCCTTATCAAGCCTGGTGAAGAGATCATCAACAAAGTGTCATAAAATAAATTGATGTTATTTTATCATATGTTTTCTTTACCAAAGACCCATTTGTTTAATCAATAAGATCTATACGTTTAGGTGTTGAATAATGTTTAGGTGTCAAATAAGCAGCCTCTAATTTATCTTGTTAGATGTGGTTATTCAATGGAAATGTCGGGAATGGTAGATCTTAAAGTACGTTTGGTCTATGAGGGGTCACTCTGAGTTATGTGGGAAGAACGAGTCGAGGGGATGGTGAGGGGATTTACATGAGTATGCAGGGTGTTCGGGAGTTATAAATGGTCGGGACTATGTGGTGAAGATCATGGTCCAGAAGAGGAGAGGGAAATGGAGTTGAGTGTGTTGGAGTGGAGTGGAAGTTCGGTCAAGCTAGCGGGAGAGGGGAGTTGAGAATTGGGTTGCACGGGGAAGCAAACGAAGTTGTGTAGTGGCTTGGTGTTGAGAGTTGGATGGGGAGGGGAATAAGTGGTTTGGTGGGTAGATAGGTGAGGTTAGGAAATGGGTTGGAGGTGAGGATGGGTAGTGGGTCATGTAGGTAGGGAGTGGCGAAGCCGAGGAGAGGAGAAGTTGAGTGGATGGGGGTAATAAGACAGCTCGAGTAGGGATGGGAATAAAGAATTAGGTAGGAGGATGGGTAGTTTAGGATCTAATTTAAATATTTATTTGTTATTTTTATTGTTAGTTTTTACTCATTTAAATAAATAAATATATAGATATATAGATGTAAACTTAAGATCTTAGATATATAAGATCTAAATAGAATATCAATAACAGAATAAGATTTATATATATGTCGTGTTTACTGTAAACAAAGGTCGAAAAACATGATTTGTTGAAGAGCAAGATATATATTGATTTGTAAGGTTAAGATTGAGAACAAAATCCAAATAATAAGATCAATTTTTGGATTTGTTTCCCATGCGAATAGAACCCAAAGTATGATATTTTTTATTTGATTATTATTATTTATTTACTAATAAAAATAAACTTAATATTGTAAACAATTAAATACCACACATTGGTTGAAAACAAGATATAAACTAAGAAATGGAAGTGACATATCGAATTGATGGAGACCACACAAACACATTGCACACAAGTCAGTCAACAAACAAAATATTTGCAAAATATATCTATGAAACTGGAAAACCATTATAACTACGACATCGGCACACGATAAGTAAAGCAACAAAAAATGACCAGATCTAGGGTCTAGCACCACTGGGCGTGCCATAATATTGATCATGAAAATTCGTTCTCACGTGGGGAATGCCGATACTTGAAGCTACCAAAACCTCGAATGATGGAGGGCTTAGTACCTCGGATGTGGATGTAGATCTGCGGTGCCAAGAAGAGAGATGTGTAATAATGCCTGTAAAAACTTGAACATATATGATTAAATCAACATATGCGGGGGCTTCCTGGACAATGTCGGTTCCAAGAGGCTGTGAACTCCCTTGGAGGATGTCAACCCCCATGTTAGAAAGATGGAACAAAAATGAACAATAGATATCATGTAGAAGTAGAGAATTACAATATGCCCATTAAAATGAACAGAGAAATACAACATGTGGGAGAGACTGATAATATCCTCAGCTACAATTTCAGAGGTTTGCCATGGCTTCAAAACCTATTCCTTGTTTTCTAAAACTTTGAAAATAATTTCTAAAATTTTCCCACTTCAAGTTTCAAAATTTTCTTCTTATTTGCAACCCTTCAAGTGTCAAAATAGGTTGCAGAGATTTCATATTATCTCTAAAATGGGGAAAGTGTTTTATTTATAGCTTGAATAAGGATTAAAATCTGAGGTTAACGAGTAACCGAGGTTTGCAAAAGTAACCCTTCTTAATGGGACATGATTAGGAGTTGATTTGACTATGGGGCTCATGATTTAAAAAGAAAAAGAAAAAGTGTGATGTGGAGTGGGGACATGATTTGAAATGTTAGGTGTAATAGTGAAGCCATGTGCATTACTTTACACTATTGAATTTTTGAATTTGATGTCAGATTTTGATATAGTTGGGATTTAGAATTATTAATTTCATAGATGGAGTTCATTAAATAAATTATTTTGGGGGGTTGATTTTGATTTGATTGAATTAAGTGGGGAACATGTGGGGTTCTTGATTTGTATGGTGGGTGTAATAGTGAATGAGTGTGACTTAATTGGCATATTTAGATAATGAGGTTTAAGGGGCTCAATTAATTAATCAAAATTGATTAATTAAATATGTTGTGTTGGCGGGAGATGTGATTCGCATGGATAAGTCTGCTGAGAAAATGCAAGGTGATACCAAAATTTGGTGTCTACACAACGTGCCTCCTAAGTGTATGGAAGTGTATGTAATGAGATTCATTTTTTCCCCTCAGAAGTCCAGAACAATGGTAAATGAGAGTGCATCATCAAGAAATGGTCGAGTAGTGTTTGGTGTGTCTAGCGCAAGGCGATGAGTATGTATATGTAGTGATGATGAGATGTGACATGTGGAGGGATGTGCGTGAACCCTATAGCCAAAGAGTATATCACGACTTGTTGAATGGGTAAGTGATGATTTATCCCTAAGCGTATATCACTATAAGATGGAGGAATGGGTGATGATTTAGAACTAAGCATATATCACTAAGAGATGAAAGGATGAGTGATGATTTAGCCCTAAGCATATATCACTATAACATGGATAAAAATAGGTGAAGATCTAGCCTAAAGCGTATGCCACTACAAGATGAAAGGAAGGAGCAGTGATGTAACCTAACGTGTATACCACTACAAGATGAAATAATGGAGGTGGTGATTTAGCCTAAACCGTATACCACTACTAGAGGCAATGATGGAGGTGAGTGACGATTTAGCCTAAAGCGTATGTCACTATCCTAAGAATGTCATATGATGAAATGTCGCATGATAAGTGTAAGGTCCATTTGATTGGTAACCCCTCAGCATTCGAGTACGGACCGAGGAACTAAAGTACGTCATAGGGTGGTGAGCGCAACGCATAGAAAAATGTAGCGTGTATGATGAAACTAGACTACCATGTGATGAATAGGATTTGTATATGCTTGGTGTGGGCAATGCATTGTAGGATGTATAATACGAAATGTGTAAGATGTAATAATAGGTTTAGATAGAAGTGGAATATGTAATGATAACATGTAAAGATAGCCCCGTATATAATGTGACCTAGCATAGTATGTAGAATGTATGTAGACAAGTGTAGCATGACTATATATAGGTTATGCGTGGATAGCCTAATCATGTATGTGGTGCATAGGGTAAGGACTAGTATAATGTAGAATGTAGGGATGAATGTAAAAATAGATGCATACGTAATGATGTCTAGTATAGTATATAGAAAATGTATGATATGAAAATGCATAGTGTATAAAGTGACTGAGTGTGTAGATATCGTAATGAATGTAATGCAGATATGAGGACTAGTATAATGTAGAATAAGCATAGAATGAATAGTGTATGATGCACAATGTATAATGGAATGTAATGTATAATGCCTAAGGTGTAGTGTGTGGGGTTCAATGTAATGGTAATCCCTCAATAGTCAAGTGTGAACTAAAGCACAAGAGTGTATCATGAAATAACGATGGTGCTATGACGTGTGATATGGTATGCCTATGTGAGAATGAAAAGATGATAGATGTGTGATTGCATGGGGTATTGGATGCTCTGCCCACCCGAGCACATATAAATATACAAACTAACCAATTAGGGTGAGATCCAAAGGTCCTTCAACCGATGACTGCGAGGATGAAAGTGTAGGACCATGTTCTAAAAATGATAGCATGTAAGATAAACGTTGTGTTGGTGAATGAATTCTATGTGCATGTGAGGGATGAGTATAATATGAATATCATGACATAGTAAAATGCATCGGCGATGGATATCTTAGTGATGTCGTACACGAAGGTGATGAAGATCCATGTGGAATAAAGTGAGGTGGTGATTGATGTCAAAAAATAGTAATTGTCCTAGGAATAGGCCTATGTCGATGTGTAGGACTAGTGGAATGAGTTGGTCATGTAGATGGCACTCGAGTAGGTGAACTAGGAGTAGACTGTGATTTTAATAACATAGAATGAGACATGTTATAAGAGGTGGATGACACATTTGTACGAGGAGATGGTGATAGTGGAGGAGATGGAGGGACACCATTAATAGAAATAACTTGGGAATTGTGAATGAATTTAAGTCACAAGTGAGTCATATATATGATAGATTGAGAGCGACGAATCCAATTAAGGCCTAAAATCAAGTCACATCCCTCAACTGTGTTTCCAATAAGGAAAGGGACAAGCATGGTAAGAGGGCTGACCATGACATATAACTTAACAACACCAAAGGGTTTGCGAAATGGATAGTTGATTTATGACGGAGGGTAACCAATAGCCCGAAGGAGCGACATAGAATATGCACTAATGGGCCAGGATGGATCAACCTTAGTATTGTTAATGATGGTTGAGTCTATAGATGCATGTATGTGTAAATGATTAGATGTAAATGCAACGTGATAATCAACATTGGAAAAAGAAATGACGGGTGGCGCAACTTTGGTGTTAACAACTAAGAAATCAAGAGCTCTTGATTCTGGAGGTGATACTGCATGATATGTATGATTAGCGGAAGAATCCATGGTATTTTTTTCACGTTGTTGGGATTCATTATTAAAGAGTTTGAATTTACCCTTGTCATTAGTGGGAGCAGAGCTAGTAGATTCTAGGGAATTTGAGCTTATCATTGTCAATTAGGTCTTGGATAATTGTTCGAGTTTTAGGCATCTATTTGTAGAATGTCCCACACAAAGTGATGATAATCACAATGGAAGTTTTCATTGTAGTTTCATCCTTGGGTCGTGATGGGTCTAACTCGAGTGGTGGAGGAAGGGTAATAAGGTTGTTGTCGAGGAGTTGCTTTAATATAAGATGTGGAGCCATTGGAAGGTTGTTAAATGTGCGCCTAGGCGGTTGTGACTAAACTTCTTTAGAGGGGGTAATTACGTTAACGGTGGTGATTTTAGTGTCGGTTGGCTTAGATGGATATGGGTTGAATGGTGTCTTATTTTGAAAATGAGCGGAGGATGGAGTTTGTTCCTGATACTTAATCTTTCCGAAGGATAAAAGTTTAGACTCACGAAAAGATCATACTTTTAGGTGTGAATACAAGCTCTAATGGAGCCTTAATGATAAATAATGAGTTACATGAATTTTCAAGTGTGTAGAGGACAAGGAGAGGAGGTGTGTGACTCATACTAACCTTCATGACACTTGTTAACTTGTATGGTGTGCTAGAAGCCAAGAAAGAGTCCATTGAAAAAGAAGGCAAATCTGACATAGTAGTTACACAAGAACATGTGAAATTTTTAGTTTGCAAGAGGAACATTTTTAGTTATGTCATAAGGTGTAGAGTGTCCAAGAGTGTTATCATGGTCCTCATGGGTGCTATAACTATTATGACAGCCTCTGAAAGGTATGATCTTGTAGTTAATCTTTCATATGATTAAGATCTAGATCTGGTTTATGCATTGTTATTTATGTGGTTATCTGTTATGGATCTGAAATATATGTACAATCATGCTAACATCTTGAACAAGCTTACATAAAAGAGGGACCCAGGTACCCTTGCGCACTTCAAGTAAGTTCTCAATTTAGGCTGAGTGATGTGCTAACGCACCTTGGGTTTTTGGTGGTAAAGTCCAGGCTACATCTGACTACATTGATCATATGACTGTCATACTTTGTTAGAAGGTGGTCGATCAGTGAATATGTTCACAAGAATTGGTGATCATGTGTAGTAAGATCTAGATAGTAGTATGCAGTATGCTACAATTATATTTTCAGTGTTCCTAAGTGGAAATTTCACATTGTGGGGGACCATGACACCAATGTTCCACTTCCATTCTATGCCAAACTGACTAAATTCAAGGGCAACTTCCAGTGCCAATGGCAGTTTCCAATGTTGTTCAATATTGAGTGGCAGTGATCAACAACATTGCTGCGATTAAGAGCATTGTGATTCTTATATAGGATGTGATGTGAAATCTTTCCAATGTGATCATTCTTATTCTGATTGGTAATAAGTGAGCAATGTTTCTTATGTACTTCCCTGATGTACAAGCATAATGGCAAACAAAAGCACTAGAGTAAGTCAGTTCATGGATCTTGAAAAGGTTTGTGGGAGATCCAAAAAACCACACGAGGTGGACATTTGATGGGGTCTGTTCATGTAAGCCTATTTAAAACCATGGAAGGAGAGAGCCTTTATTTTCTATCAATATCATAAGTCGCATAGTTTGACATGCCACAGGGGTGAGCTTACTGCAGATGAGTGTGTGAATGTTTTTCTACCATGTTCGCATTAAGGGGGGAATGTTAGGAATTTGTTGTGTTAGTGCTCACATAAATTATTATATATGAGTAAATAAAACTAGTTAATTAGTTAGTAGATAAGTTTAATATATTAAACCTATCTAATGTTTGGTTAGTCAATGTTAGTAACTTGTTGGGTGTTTTTTTACCCATGTAGGATAGATTAGTAGGTTAAAACTATCTCCTAACATATAGGAATCTATTTCCTATATAATTGTATCTAGTCTATTGAATATTATTAATGGATATTTGTTTCTCTGTATTTGTTTATACCAACACAAATATTGCATTATGTAGACAAAGCCAAGATGGTACAAAAAAGTGACATTTACGACGTATAAGTGGCTTATTGAAAGAAACAAGAGGATCACTTAAATTCCCTCCTCTAGATTCTGCAACATAAAAATTATCCTTTCTCTATTCCCTTCATCATCATAACTCTTGCTCCCTCAAATATAGACTCGTTGATAATGAAGATGCATGAACTACCACCCGTTTGTTCAACAGAACCCACAATATTTTCCATTCATCCCCAAGTTCTACCTTCGACATATCCATTACATTCTTGTTGTGCAATTGCTAGTATCTAACTTAAAATATACAGTTTAATGTGAATGTGGCTAAAAAAATAGATCCAATAAGACCACAACCACATGCATGGCATCATATACATACAAGGAAAAGTTAACAGTAAAACTACAAATAGGCTTAATGTGAATAAGGCTTCAAAAAGTGTTCTATTCTCATTTCCAACAACGTTTCATTAATTTATTCTATGTTTATCTATATAGTGCCAAACATCTCAAACTTGCAACAATCAATATAATCCTCATTACTCCCAATAGATAGATGTGATCACTACTTGTGATTAAATCATTTCATAAACTTCAGCGCTCATTTTGAAGTGTTACACCGATGCCAACCAACCCTTTCTTGGCAAACCCCTTGATGCATGTACTTTCCAAATGATCAATACACAAAAATATTATAAAGATAAATCACTAAAAAATTATGCGAGCGCGCGTGCACACACACACAATATATATATATATATAATAGGTAAAAAAATAATAGATTCTAACAATCAAGAATATTTTTGCATCTATAAATAAAAACACTATTGAAATTTAGAATAAGAACAACTAAGAATAAGTGAAAATCCATAGATTGTAATAATTTTGACCCTGCCCACCATTGTTTGACACTTCTCAATAAGTGAAATTCTTATTAAAAAAACTGAATTAAACATGTACAAAATATTAGTTGTATTTATAACATACAAATTATTTTATAGGCAGCAACATCAAAAACATGTTTTTTTTTTTTTTTTTTTAATTTAACATGCCCTAAAAACAGGATTGCATATTTTTTTAAAAATTGGAAAAACAAGTGAAGGTACAGTAATAACTTGTGGAAATTGACGCATGCCCTAACATGTATGGACTCCCTAAAAATTAGGGTATAATGAATAGTTGTTTTGAAATTGACCGAAATACAAAGTCATTGTGTCGAGATAAAGATTTGGGTAAAATACCCACGAAATTTCCATCTCATTTCCAGCAATGTTCCCTCTCGGACTGATCAGTTCACTCTCTGTTTACCTATAAATACACCCCACATGCCACAATCGACATAATCATCAGCCCTCTTTATTATTAGTGTCCGAATAATATGGGTCTGATTAGTGCTCCTGCCCTGTTTAGTATTGCAGTTTCTGTTATTATCTTTGCCAATCCAAGCCTCTGTCTCGCATGTCCTCAACACGAATCTGAAGCTCTTCTTTCCTTCAAAGCCACCACAAATCAATCCAATGATGCTCTCAGTTCGTGGAGGAATGGATCCGACTGTTGCAAGTGGGATAGAATTCAATGCAATGAGCACAAACATGTAGTTGAGGTTAGTATTTATGTTGATTCTGCTTCAACATTAGGAGGTACTCTTCCTTCCTGCTTGGGAAACCTCTCTCATCTTCAATGTCTGTCTTTGGAATTGGGTTGAGTGGGATAATACCCCCTGCTATATGTCTGCTTACCAGACTGAATATGCTTGATCTTTCTGAAAACCAACTGAGTGGAAGTCTGCCATCCTGTCTGGGAAACCTTACTTCTCTCACTGACATTTACCTTGATGACAATCAACTAACTGGAAGCATTCCACCTTCTTTGGGGGGTCTCTCTTTTTAAACTTCTTATACCTTAGATGGAATAAATTGAGCGGTAAGATCCCCTGTTCTTTGGGAAATCTCTCATCGCTCATGGAGTTGTATCTTGTTGACAATCAATTAGATGGTCAAATCCCATATTCCTTGGGAAATCTTTCCTCACTAGAGATATTGGCTCTTTCTAATAATCAATTAGATGGTCAAATCCCATATTCCTTGGGAAATCTCTCATCGCTCACGGCGTTGTCTCTGAATGGCAATCAATTAGATGGTCAAATCCCATATTCCTTGGGAAATCTTTCCTCACTAGAGGGTTTGGGTCTTTCTAATAATCAATTAGATGGTCAAATCCCTTCCTGTCTGGAAATCTTTCTCTCACTGACAATGAATTCAATTAGATGGTCAAATCCCATATTCCTTGGGAAATCTTTCCTCACTAGAGGGTTTGGATCTTTCTAATAATCAATTAGATGGTCAAATCCCATATTCCTTGTCTTTCCTCACTAATAATCAATTAGATGGTCAAATCCCATATTCCTTGGGAAATCTTTCCTCACTCGAGGGTTTGGGTCTTTCTAATAATCAATTAGATGGTCAAATCCCATATTCCTTGGGCAATCTTTCCTCACTCGAGGAATTGTATATTTCGTACAACCGTCTAAGTGGTGCTCTTCCTTCAACATTTGGTATGCTATCCTCCCTAAGAAGCTCTATGCCAACGGCAATGCATTCAATGAAAGCTTTTCATCCTCAATATTGCCCCCTTCTTTGTTTAGTCTACGTCTCTCTTTTAACCATCATTTGACAATTTCAGAAGTTTTTTTTCACAACCTTACCTGATTAGATGAGTTGTCATTATCCAACTGTGTATTGAATATTAGCCCAGCCTGGATTCCTCCATTCCAATTATCTACTTTAGATTTGACATCATGTAATATTAATGGCCAAATTCCACCATGGATTTCAACGCAATTCCTCAGGCTAGGAATCTTAACATTGGCTAACAACAGTCTTGTCGGACAGATTCCATCTTGGATATGGGATATTTCGACCTCCTTATATTATGTAAATCTTTCAGCAAATTATCTAGAAAGTTTGTCTTTTGGGAAGGCAGGATTGAGTATAGTGGACTTGTCTAAGAATGCACTGAAGGGAAAGATACCATCGACATCAATGTGGCTTAGAATAGAAGTACTTCTGCTCAATGACAATTTGTTGACCGGAAATATTCCTCCAAGTTTGGGATTTTTTTCGATCTTCAAATGCTAAATCTAGCCAATAACAGTTTAACAGGAACCATCCCTCCAAGTTTAGGTAATTGTTCTTCCCTTAAAATACTGAATTTGGGAAACAATTATTTTGAAGGATCTTTACCCTTTGAACTTGGGAAGCTCAGTCTTTACTCACTAGTCATTCATAATAATAACCTCAGTGGGACTTTCCCCCCTTTAGCAAATTCTACAGGATTGCAAATACTTGATATTGGGCAAAACTCATTTCACGGCCGAATTCCAAAGTCAATTGGAAACTTGTCAGAGCTAAGAGTGTTGGTGATGAAGGGAATGTTTTTAGCGGCAGCATTCCTTCAGAAATTCAAAAATTGAAGTACCTCCAGATCTTGGATCTTTCATTTAATCATTTATCAGGCTTTATCCACCCGCATTTTCATCCTTGCAAGCAATGGCCACCACAACAAACCAGCAAGCCTATGTGTTGACCATAAATATCACATTCGAAGCCTCTTATTCCGCTGGAGTAGATTTGATGGCCAAGGCAAGAGAGGAGCACTACACATATATTCTCTCCACCCTCACATCTATAGATTTGTCACACAATGAATTGAATGGAAGTGTTCCTTCAGAATTTGGAAAGTTGAAGGGGTTAGTGTTTCTCAATCTCTCCACAAACCATCTGAGTGGAAGTCTTCCACATAGTCTTGGTGCAATGCTTCAGCTGGAATCGTTGGACCTCTCTACAAACAAATTTTCTGGAAAAATACCTGAGGAGCTCAATTCTCTAAGCTCTTTGGGTGTCTTAAACTTGTCCAACAATAATTTATCAGGCAGCATACCACAAGGAGAGCACATGACCACATTTGGAGAGTCAACATACTCAGGTAATCCCAATTTATGGAATTGTCCACTTCCGAAGAATTGCTCTTGGCCAGAATTTGCTCCTCATTTATTATTTAATAATAAAGAAGAGAAAAGCAGAGAAATTCCATGGTTTGAAATCACAGTGGGATTGCTTTATGGAGTGGGGTTGGGAGGGGTGATTGCATTGCTTGCAATAGTAGAGAGGTGGAGGAAGAAATACTTTGAAGGTGTTGACTCTATTTTGAAGATTGTCTTCCCTCCATTTCGCAACCTCACATTGTGATGATTAAAGTGTGAAATGTTGTAATTTGTCTACTTGAAGTGTGAAATGTTGAGATTTTTGTATCACGGTTTGACAATATAATTTCTAGTCAAAGTACCTCATTATCACATCTATTAAATTCTTTAATTAAATAATTGTATTTTATGCTTTCTGAATGCTATTGAACTAGTAATGATATATGAATTGTAAATGTATACAATAAAGAATCTCATTTAAAATTAGTTTATAATTTATTTTAGATGTGATAGATTTTCTATATTGTAATGGAGATGAGTGAATATTAATGTATACAAAAGAATATATAAAATAGAAATGTTTACAACAATAAAGATTGAAAGTAAGTTTAAAATATGTTTGGAAAATGTAAAGGAACTTGTTTGGAAGTAAATCTGGTCTCTTTCTTTTTAATATGTGTATATTTAATATCCTTCATTTTCATGTAACCCTTCAATACAAATACAAGCAAGACATACAAGTTTGCCAACATATTTGATTCATTTTAATGTACATACCCTTGCAACTCTTATTCCCTACACCATACTTGGTTCTTCTTAATTAAACTTACCTCATTTGGATTAATAGCTTTAAACACCCCTTCTCAAACCCGAAGAACTTAATCATTAAACTTTATTAATAGACTTAATCAATAAGTGATTTATGGAAAATGGACTTGCTAAGGAATTCTTATGAACTATCATTGGGTATAGTGTCACAATGGGTAGTTTTTCCTACTTTATTTCTTCCATTTGAGATGATACACGTCTATAGGGTATTTGTAATTATTTCAGGCCTTTATAAAAACCCCATTCATATATATGCTACAATTATTGCAAGAATCGTATGGAATTGCATGCGATGAGCACAAACATGTAGTTAATGTTAGTATTGATAGCGCATATGAGTCGGAGGTACTCTTCCTTCCCGCTGGGAAACTTCTCTTATCTTCAATTTCTATCTTTGGAATTCATTGCGGCTGAGTGGGATAATACCCCCTTCTATTTGTCTGCACCACTGGCCGAGTTGGATCTTGGTGAAAACCAACTCAACGGAAGTTTGCTATCCCTGTCTGAAACCTCAATTCTCTCACTCATCTTGACCTCGCTCCTGATCAACTAGCCGGAAGCATTCCACTTTCTTTGGGGGTCTCTCTTTTTAAATATCTTATCCCTTTTCTAGAATAAATTGAGCGGTAAGATCCCCTGTTCTTTGGGAAATCTCTCATTGCTCCGCTCCTTGTATCTTTTTGACAATCAATTAGATGGTCAAATCCCACATTCCTTGGGAAATCTTTCCTCACTAGAGAGATTGGAGCTTTAATAATCAATTAGATGGTCAAATCCCATATTCCTTGGGAAATCTTTCCTCACTAGAGAGATTGGATATTTCGTGACAAAATCAGATGGTGCTCTTCCCTCAACATTTGGAATGCTATCCTCCCTAAAAGAACTCTACTCCAGTGGAAATGCATTCAAATTTTCATCCTCAATATTGCTCCCTTCTTTGGTTAGTCTACGTCTCTCTTTTAACCATCATTTGACAATTTCGAAGTTTTTTCACAACCTTCTTTTTGGATTAAAATTCTTGTCATTATCCGACAGTATTGAATATTAGCCCAACCTGGATTCCTCGATTCCAATTATATGCTTTAGATTTGACATCATGTAATATTAATGGTGAAATTCCACCTCCTCAATCTATAAGTCTTAACATTGGCTAACAACAATCTTGTCAGACAGATTCCATCTTGGATATGGGATATTTCTTCATTGTCTAAAGTAAATCTTTCGTAATTATCTGGAAAGTTTCTCTTTTCCCAACACCTCAAAGTTGGCTGAAATGTTATGAGAATAGTGGACTTGTCTAAGAATGCACTGAGGGAAAGATACCATCAATGTGGCTTAGAATAGAAGTACTTCTACTCAATGACAATTTGTTGACCAAAAATATTCCTCCAAGTTTAGGATTTTTTTCTCATCTTCAAATGCTAAATCTAGCCAATAACGGTTTAACAGAACCGTCCCCCTTCATTTAGCAAATTGTATAGGATTGCAAATACTCGATATTGGGCACAATTCATTTCACGGCTGAATTCCAAAGTCGATTAGAAACTTATCGAGTTGATAGTCTTTGGTGATGAAGGGAAATGTTTTTGTAGTAGCATTCCTTGAAATACAAAAGCTGAAGTACCTCCAGATCTTGGACCTCTCATTCAATCACTTATCGGGTTTATTCCATGCAACATTTTATCCTTACGAAAATGGCAACCACAATGACCCAACAAGCCTTTATGTGGACCATAACAATTGATCTCGAGTTTTACCAAATCATCTATTCCCAAATCTATTATCTTTGAGTAGATTTGATGGCCAAGGCAAGAGAGGAGCACTACACATATATTCTTTCCACCCTCACATCTATAGATTTGTCACACAATGAATTGAATGGAAGTGTTCCTTCAGATTTTGGAAATTTGAAGGGCTTAATGTATCTAAATCTCTCCACAAACCATCTGAGTGGGAGTATTCCACATAGTTTTGGTGAAATGCTTCAGCTGGAATCGTTGGACCTCTCTACAAACAATTTTTCTGGAAAAATACCGGAGGAGCTCAACTCTCTAAACTCTTTGGGTGTCTTAAAATTGTCCAACAATAATTTATCAGGCAGCATACCACAAGGAGGGCACATGACCACATTTGAAGAGTCATCATACTCTAGGTAATCCCAATTTATGGAATTGTCCACTTCCGAAGAATTGCTCTTGGCCAGAATTTTCTCCTCATTTATTATTTACTAATAAAGAAGAGAAAAACAGAGAAATTCCATGGTTTGAAATCACAGTGGGATTGCTTTATGGAGTGGGGTTGGGAGGGGTGATTGCATTGCTTGTAACAGCAAGGAGGTGGAGCAAGAAATACTTTGAAGTTGTTGACTATATTTTGAAGATTGTCTTCCCTCCATTTCGCAACCTCACATTGTGATGATTCTGAATTGTAATTTGTCTACTTGAAGTGTGAAATGTTGAGATTTTTGTATCACAGTTTGACAATATAATTTGCAAAGTACCTCATGTATCACATCTATTAAATTCACGTTTGTTGAATGGCCTCCTGTAAGTTGTTCTCATCAATTCTATTCAAGTGTTATTACGATTGTAGTAAATAATTTTGATTAGATTATCTTATCTAACCTCTAAATCTCAACATGCAAGTTTTTTTGAAGTACCGACATAGATTCAATTATAATATAATAAAAATTACATTTTTTTAAAACAATTTGGTTAAATTTAAAACATACAAATTTAAATCAAATTAACTTCAAGAAAAATTTAAGATCATAAACATATTAACACTCATAAGAAATAGGAAGCCACATTATAAATATCTATTCATAATTGAGACAATATGAAAAAGTATATATAAATGTGCATTTATGTAACTTTTATTTGTAATGCAATCTCAAAATGACAAATCTAACATGATCAAAATATAATATGAAGCTTTACAAGAATAGTGTTTTTCTTCAATAATGGAATTGAACTACCTTTCTTGAATAATGGAATTGAACTACATCTCTAACAATACTTTTCTTGCATCAATATTGGAGATAAACTTGATTGCAGTGGGGCAGTCAATACATATTGGAAGGGTATTGCCCCTTCTTCTTATTGTGCTCTAGAGGAACCAAACAAATGCATCCACACAACCACCACAAATTTAATTGGCTATTTTTGATAAAGTTTAGAGTCTCTTTGAGATACCCAACATAGCCAAGAATGTCAACCATGTAGACATAATGATCAATTCTATGTGTAATGATATTATAGCCATTCATGCCATGCATTCAAGTATTTACAAATCCCATCCACTCTATCTGCATGGCTCCATGTTAATTTTCTTGCAAAAGCATTTTTCCCCATATCTTGGAGTCATGGGATTTCATTTGACCACATCTTTTTCGAGTCATTTTTGTTGAACAATTTTCAAATCTCTCATTTTGGAACAAGCTAGGAATATGATGACCAATGTCATAGTCTGGCATGACACCTATTTAATGCATTGGCTTAAATTTTTTGAAGACCCTTTCAAAAGATTTATTTTATGCATATTTGTTGAGGGACATCAATAATGAAGTAGAATTTTAGGCTTTAATTATAGGCCTCAAACCTATTATAGGTCAGAACATTGATCTATTAGGAAATGAAGGCAACTCATAGATTTTGGTAAATGTTTTATCCGAAGGCTTCATTGGTAGTTCATGGACATTGAATGTTGTTCTTCATCTATCAATTTCCCACCTAAAACACTTCTCTCAAACATTACCTAGTCATTGTTTGAGGAATCTAACCGGGCTATATATTATTTAGCCATATATGACAACCAATATTTTGTATTTTTAGCACAATTGAGAACATTATTGAATCATAGTTTTAAGGGTTTGATCATTTCACTTGACAACATTTTGCCTCTATTCCCACAAGCAAACCTTAATTTTCCATCTATCTGCATAATGTTTTGATTTGATGTTATTATTGGACATTTCCCTTTGCTATTTTCTTTCCAATCATCTCTTTCCCACACTTCTCATTTACATACTAAACATGCCAAATCTAGAGGAGATATTCGGTTGTAGATATATTTGCATTTGCTTCATCTTGAATTCATGTCTACTAGGACATTTGCAATTATATATACCAAAAAAAGATTTTCATTAAGCTTTGATAGATTTTCATGCCCTGTTCTAAATATCCAAATTTGACATAGGTTGTGAGTTTGCTAGCAAAGGTTGTGGTGTCTTACTCTACACCTACCAATCGTATTTGCTTCATTTTGCATACAATTTTACTAGGGAACTTGTGATTATATCTTCCAAAAAAATACTTTTCATTACACCCTGATGGATTTTCATGCCCTATCCTTCATTTTTCATACACTTATACTAGGTCACTTGCAATTATATCTACCAGAAATAATATTTTCATTACGCTTTCATGAATTTCCATGCCCTGTTTTAAAACTCCAATTTTGACACAGGTTAGGATATGCTGGCAAATGGATTTCCATGCCTTGTTTTAAACCTCCAATTTTGACACGAGTTAGGATATCTTTGTGCAAATGGATTTCCATGCCTTGTTTTAAACCTCCAATTTTGACACGGTTAGGAGATTGCTGGCAAAGATTGTGGTGTTTGGCTTTACACCTACCAATTTCATTTGTTAATTTTGCATACACAAATAATATGGAACTTGTAATTATATCTAGCGAAAATAATATTTTCATTACACTTTGATGAATTTTCAAGTCTTGATTTAAAGCTTCAATTTCAACACAGGTTGTGAGGTTGCTAGAAAACTCTTTGGTGTCTAGATTTACACTTGCAATTACATTTTCTTGAAAGTTTATAAGGACTTTATAAAAACCCTATTCATGTATGTGGTACAATCATTTTGATCCAAAAGATGACATTTTTTCAAGAAGTTTGTTAAACAATCCACATGCTTTATGCATGCTTCCACATTTTACATACAAATATACCATAGAACTTGCAACTACATCTCACAATATTACATTCTCTAGTAAATGTCCATAAGTTGTTTCAAATATTTTATTTCGGCATAGGCAAGGTGCATGTTGGTAAATGTGAACTCATAAGGATCAATATGCTCTCCATGACCTCATCTAAGAAATGATAGGAAATGTGAAGAATAAATTATTATATAGAGCATCTCAGCATTGGACTAGTTCAAATGCAAATTATCTTAACATTATGAAAAAAGAGTTGTATTTTTTGAGAATGGCGATTTACAGGGATTTTAAATGAAATTAGAAAAGTGTGTATTGTTTTTTTGGTATCTTCCCATGATGTCCAATAAAATACGAAGTGATAGAAGTTAATTAAATATTTCTTATGTATACTTTAGACAATCAGTGCAATTTTTATGTGGTGTATGCAACTTTTAGTTTTTATCAATATTTTTGACATTGAGACAGTAAAAGGAACATTGAACACTGGAAAGAAAAATACATACAACTATTCCACTACTGTAAAAGGATCACAAAAAATGTGAAAGGATTTAATACTAACAATTTCTAATCCAGAAAATACTCTTGAAAAAATCTATATGAGAGTAAATACTAAAACCTGCTCCAATAATATTAATTTCTTTTTGTTTGTTCAATTTAACACATGGATTAATGTGAATAACTCTATGAATTGTTACAATTTCCATTTCCATGAATGTTCCCTCAATTCACTCTATGTTTATCTATATATACACTCCACATGCTACAATCAAAATAATCATAAGCTAATGTTATTGCCTTGTTTATTGCAGTGTCCCAATAATATGGGTATGATGACTACTCATGCCTTGTTTATTATTTTTGTGTCTGTTATTCTCATTTATAATATAAGCCTCTGTATTGCATGTCCTAAATATGAATGTGAGTCCATAATTATAATTTCAATTTTTCAAATGTTTCCTTTTGGAGGGAAACTCCAAATTAGCTATTAAAAACTTATGAAGTGACTTGAAATGACCATGGAGGATTCAAGAGAACCTAATATGAACCCTAAGACCTACTACAACCCAAAATTCAATGCAAACCAAAATTTCTTTATATACATGGTTGATGCTTCTACATTATTCTCCCTAAGTGGAAGAGTTTGAGTGCTAGCTTAGTAGTTTTGTTCTTTTTCCTCTTACAATTGTAGTGTTTCTTCAAATTATTTCTTCTTCCAGTTGTATCTTCTTCATCTTATTGCTTTCTTTGTATTCCATATCTCTTCTATCTTCTTCTTCATGTTCTTTCTCAAAAAAATGCAACTAGTCTCTTGCATCTTCTTCATTTGAGCTCTTTTAAGAGCGTCTCTTTCAATTGTTTTCACTTCTTATTCTAAAAAACCTGCACAAACATAGTCACACCAAATATTAGATGAAAAAAGAAGAATTTTAATTCCCCATCATTGTCATTTGAATGTCTTCTAGCTAATCCATCTCCAAATCAGCCTTTATAATTGTTTTGTCTTCATTTTTAGCTTCATTTCCACCTTCAAGCAGGTGGTCTTCATCCTAAAAATCTATACAAACATAATAGAATTATTCTTCAATGTAATTCTCTTCTTCATTTCTAAAAAAACTCTTCACCTTCATCCTCTACGATAAAAGTAAGAAGTTTTCTATAACCTCTTCCTCTTCAAGTTTATGATTTTCTTCATACAATATCTCTTTAACCACCTCTTCCTCTTCCTTGTTTGCATGCTTCTCCATTTGTTTTAGTTTTCTATATTATTTTCTTATCTCATTTCTCATCTCTCCATTCTGTGTTTTCTATTCACAAGTAATCCTATAGGCCACTTAATCTTCTCATCACAATTCCCATTTCTTCATTTGCTTTCTCCATACTCACAATTTTCATTAAATCTTCAAGATGTTATATGTATTTTCTGAGTTCTTTCGATTCTTGTTCGAGCCACAAGTCTATATTTCTTGCTTCCTCTTTCTTATTTTCTTATTTCTTCTTTCCATCTCTCTCATATTTTTCTTCTTGTGGCTAAGTAAAATCACCAATCCCTTAACTATCTCTTCTTTCTCCATTTCTCTTTCTTTCTTCTCTCTACCAAGTCTTTTACACCTTTCTCTATGTCTCACCTAGGTTCTTTTCCAAACCTAGTATTTTGACCTTCTTATTTACTTCACTTATTATTCTTTATTTCAAATATTATTTCCACTTCTCGCCTTCTCTCTCTTATCTCTTTCTTTCAACCTATCAAAACTTACTTCATCCACTCATACAACTTATGGTTACAAGATGGTAAGGTATTTGAAGCGTGTGACACATCAATCACGCCACCACTATTTGGAAGGGTGTTCAGAAGATAAAAGAAGAGGCTTGATCCGATGAGGGAAGAAGAGGAAGGAGGTGAGATAGGAGGGTAGTTGGACCATAACAGGAGAAAAAGGAGGAAGAAAAAACCCATGGATAGTCCAGTGCATGCCCCTTAATCCTCCCCTCCTATCCCAAATCAAAGAACACACATGGGAATACCAACTAAAGAAGATCAGATAGATGAATCTCTTAGGATGGGTGAGGACTCATAAGGAGAAAGGATCCCTCACATGATACATATTGGGGAGGAAGATCTAGAGTAAATGGAACAACCTGAGCAAGAAGAGGAATAAGGATAACATGAGGAGCAAGTCCAAGATGAGGAAGATGACCAAGGAACCGGAGAGGAAACTGGTCCTCACACTAAAATGTTATACAAGAGTCACCACAGGGAGTAAACGCAACATGACCAAGACCTGAATATTCAACAAGGACAAGGCCAAGGAAACACACACCTCCTTAAAGACAAATATTATATATATATATATATATATATACATATATATATACATATATATATATATATATATATATATATATATATATATATATATACATACATATATATATATATACATATATATACATATAAATATATATACATATAAATATATATACATAAGGTCATTAGGGCCAAATTCAAAAGCTCTATGGATGTGGAAGAATTATATTGTTGGGATATGCTCAAAAACATTGAGGCCCATGTCTATACACAAAATGATTTCCTTTGTAATGAAGACACATATATGGAAGAGATAAAATTTGAAATAAGAAAGGAGGCCATCGGTGAGTTGGAAAGGAAAAAAGAACCATATAAAACACTCCCAAATTTGGTATCCACACATATGTTGAACACACATGCAAGTAATGCCTTAATAAAATGAGCAAAGATTATGCATGCTGAAATATTAATAATGGAGCGCACTCACGCGACTTACATGAAAAATTTGAAGATGTAAGCAAAAAGAATAAGGCGCTGGATTTAGAATTACATAATGAAGAGAAATTAACCCGATAAACTAATAAACAAGAAGCTATACTAAATAGAATATTCAAGATAATCAAAGAAAACAAAATGACAAAACACAAGATTTAACTTGGGAAACCCTTTCGGAAAAATGCCCAACCAATAACTTCTCTCTCTTATTGCATTAACTTAACCATTTATAATACAATAATGTACTTCCAAGTTCTGCTTTACCTTATTGTATCTCTAGAAAAGCTATCAAAGTTGTTTTACAATACAATGGGTACCAAAATCATGGGCTAGTAAACACCCATAATGGTTCCCCATAAATCATGGATTATGACACCACCTATATATACGTATAGATAAAAATAACATATATGTATTCCAAGAACCTAAACCCCTAGATGGGGCCAGCCCTAGACCCCTGCTAATGCTCATGGAAGAAGTGAACAATACTCATGGGTATACATTATACGAAATATACAACACATTCTGACATTTTCCCACTTTTTGTATACTTTTCAAAAGGGGGATACAATTCCATATAGTCAACATCTCAGGGCATTCAAGCCCATCAATTTTCTGCACCAAGAAAATTTCTTAGCACTCACAACCTTAGTTAAAGAGTCAACAACATTATCCTTTATGTCCACCTTACTTAGTAGTATCTTCTTCTCCTCCACCATTTCTCTTAAAAATGGTATTGAACATCAATGTGTTTCATTATTGAATAATACATAGGGTTCTTTGCCAAAAAAATTCACTTTAAGCATCACAAGGTAAGTGCATGAAGTTGGGGGCCAAAAGTAGACAAAAACCCGAAAACAAAAGAAGCGCATATGTGTTTTGCTAAAATGCGCTCGCGTTTCAATTTGTTTGGCTCTTAATCACTAAACCTATAATGCGTATGCATTTCAAAGAAGTCAAAATTCGTATGCATTTTGTATAGTATGGACCATTAATACGTGTTTTGGTGGTTTATACATACAAAAATAAATGTTAAAGTATAAGATTTCTTTTATTATTTCTTAGGGTCACTCTGCACCTCATGGAAGTGGTCTTGTAGCTCCAACAGTTATAATCTAGAAGATAGTTTTTCAAAATCTAATTTGGTCAAGTTATGCTTACTCATTTTTAGGATTTCAAGAAATGACCTAAAACTTTCGGGCATATATATTGTAGTCGGTCTTTGTTTAGGGAAAGCATATAGTCATTTTTAGCTTTTTGACCTTCTAAAATGGATTTTGGCCCTACCACTACTTGAATTGGTACTAATTTTCAAATTTGGTCCATAATTCACTTTAGTGACTATGAATTAACTCTATGATGTTTGTCTACTTCTTACTAAAAGATATCCTCACTTTGTAGATAAAGGATTGTTCCTGAATGGGATTCTGTCTATGGCCAAAATGAGGTGATTGTAATGTGCCTCCTCCTTAAGGTGTGACAACACTACTAGGTGTTGAATGAGTTGTTATGAATAGTACCCAGTGAATTGCATCAAGTGAACTCGGATGATTGCTCATTCTTAGAAACATGGTGCTCCTTATAAAGATCATCCCCTCACCTTTCCTAGTTAGGGCTCGGGGCTTAGGTTTAGGGGTTAGGGTCATGGTTTAAGGTTTATGACTCGGGGTTCTTATGGTTCGGTGTTATGGGTTTAAGGTTTAGGGGTTAGTTACGGTTTTATGGTTTAGAGGTTAGAGATCGGGGCTCTAGATTTAGGGTTTAGGGCTCGGGGTTTAAGTGTTAGGGTGTAGGGCTCGAGGATTAGGGTGTAGGGTTCAAGGCTTAAGGTTTAGGGTTTATGGTTTAGGGATTAGGGTTTAAGGTTCGGGGTTTTAAGTTCTTGGTTTAAGGTTTAGGGGTTAGAGCTTGGAGCTCAGATTTAGTATTTAGGGTGTAGGGCTTAGGGATCAAGGTTTAGGGTCTAGGGTCGAGGGTTTAGGGTCAAGGGTTTAGGGTTATGGGTTTAGGGTGTAGGTTTTAGGGTTTAATATTTAGTTTTTAGGGTTTAGGATTTATTAGTTTGGTTTTAGGGTTTAGGGTTTATAGTTCGGGGTTTAGGTCTTATGGTTGAGGGTTAAGGGTTTAGGTCACGAGTTCAGGTTCATCAATTTGTAGGTAGAAAATTCAAAGAGAGTCATCAAAATTTGATGTTTTTCATCTGTTGATATTTTGATGGTTGGAAATGTTATATTCTGTTGTCATTCAATCCTTCTAAAGACCAAAATATTTTTCAATCCTTGGATGTACATGGAGACACTTTATTACTTGTCTTCCATTTATAATGATAGAGATATTTGTAAATTCGTGTTATGACCTCTAAATCTATATGAATTTCAAGTTGCTTGGAAATCACATCACACCCTTCACTAGGATTGATGACTACCCCTATCTTTTTGTTTAGGGGATTTTGAAAACATCCATGGGTTTATCATATAAGGAATTATCAATGAATGGAAGGTCACTAAGTCGTAGGCCAGGTAACTCCCATTTAGAACTAAACAAGAAAGATTTACTAGGCGATTGATAACCCCTTAGTGTTCTTAGCCATTCCCCTATTTCTATGCTTATTTTGAACACTTCAGGAAGTTTTGTCAAATTTACTATCCATTCCAATAGAACACTTGAACTTTATCTTTCTCTAGAGGAGAGGATACTACAGGAAATTCAATTATGATCCTACACCTCTGCATTGATATATTCTCTATGTTTCTTTTGTTTCCTTTAAGATTAATTTTTGTTGTAATGGTTATTTTTTCCAGCTTCCAATGGTTCATCCTGGCTTGCATAATACCATACATGGAAATATGAGAAATGTGAAAATTTTTTTCGAGTGTGAATAAATTTACATTCAAGCGCAAAGTATATGTGGGGAGAAACAAGTTTAGAAGAGATATGTAATATATGCATTACTGAGGCCAAGGTAGATGTCATATCCATTTAGTTACTTGTCCACCTCTCATAAACAAGTTAGTTCTATAATCGGACTCAATGATTGTTTGAGGCACGAGACTAGGAAATATGAATCAATGATGGTTTGAGGCATGAGACTAGGAAATATTGATGAAATATGGTTTGGGGTTTAGGGTTTAGGGCTCATGGTTCAGGGTTTAAGGTTTAGGGTTTAGGGTTCAGGTTCAAGGTTCAGGGTTATGGTTTAGGATTTAGGTTTTAGGTTTAGGGTTTAGGGTTTAGTGTTTATGGTTAGGGTTTATGGATTGAGGTTAAGGATTTAGGGTTTAAGGTTTAGGGTTTAGGGTTTAGGGTTTAGGGTTTCGGTTAAGTATTTAGTGTTTAGGGTTCATGTTTTAGGTTTATGTTTCGAGGGTTTAGGGTTTAGGATTTAATGTTTAGGGATTAAGGTTTAGGGTTATGGTTTAGGGCTCGGGGCTTAGGGTTTAGGGTTTAGGGTTTTGGGTTTTGGGTTTAGATTTTAGCACTCATGAATAAGGGTATAGCGTTCGAGGCTTAGGGTTTAGGGTTTAGGATTCAATGTTTAAGGTTTAGGGTTTAGGGGTCAGGGTTTAGGGTTTAGGATTTAGTTTTTATGGTTTAGGGTTTAGCATTTAGGGCTCATGGTTCATGGTTTAGGGTTTAGGGTTTAGGGTTTAGGGCTTATGGCTTAGGGTTTAGGGCTTAAGGCTCAGGGTTTAGGGCTCATGGGTAAGGGCTAAATGTTTAAGGTTTATGCTTTAGGGTTTAGGTTTTAGGGTCTAGGGATCATGGTTAAAGGTTTAGGGTTTAGGGTTTAGGGCTCAAGGTTTATAGTTTAGTGTTTAGGTTTATGGCCTATGGTTTAGGGTTTCGATTGTAGAAGTTAAATGCTAAAAGATTTAGGCTGAATGCTGAAATCCTAAAAATTACCTATGTACTGACCAGATTATACTTTAAAAACTATCTCCTAAACCATGACTCATGGAGCTGTGAGACTAATTCCATAAGGTGCAGAGTGACCCTAATTTCTTATATTTACATAAATAAATTTAAAGTATAAGTTTATTATTTCTTATACTTAAACATTTATTTATGTAAATAGAAGCATGTCAAAAGCATACATAATGTTTATACTACACGAACGCGTATGCATTATAACACATACGCTTTTGTGTTTTCTCTTTTCCCAAGCCATGCCTCAAGGCTTGGGATCCGGTTTGGATCCCAAGTAGGCATGGACTGCACAAACACAACAAACAACATGTTTTTACAAGAAAATGTAAAAATGCCACTTCCTCTATGATAAATCAAAATAGAACAATCGATCCATTTAAAAACATTATACCACAACGTAGAAGCGAGTCTTTTCTTTCTAAAAATATAATTTTTCAAAATTTTTGACTAATATAAGGTTTCCATATTATTTATTTTCTAACTATGCCTTTTATAGCTATTTTTGAAGTAAATATGTCTATCTTTCATGGTGTATCTTTTTTTTGGGTGATCAAAATTTAAAAACAATTATACTATCCCAAACTAGGCATAATTCTATACATATTAAAAAAAAGTCTAATTTTTGATTTTTTTAGGTAGTTGGGGGCTTGGTGAGCTGCTTATTTTTCAAAACATAACTTTTTTGTACTAGAAAAATCATGAATAAAAAATATTCGCTAAAAAAAAAATCTAAAACAAATGGAGCCCAAACTAGATGCTCCTAGCTATCTTTCTACCAAAGGGTTTTCAAAAATACTAAACGGTGCTCATAAAATGGTGGGAGGCACAAAAGTCACTCTATTATGTTTTTTAACAAAAACAAAAGCATTTTTGGAATTTTAGTTGTTTGACCCACTTAAACTTATCCGTTTTTAATAAAATTTAGTAGCTTAGAAACTAGACTCAAAATTCTACAATTCATATTTCTACAACATCTTCCAATTTTGAGTGTAACTATTTCAAAAACTCATACAAGTTGAATTTTTTTTTTTTTAGAAAAATGTGTCCACTTAAGACCCTCTTTTGGCCCCCTAACTTGGTGCACTTACCCCACAATCGATCCTTACAACATTTTGAGTGAACCCAATAGTGGAGATCAGTCGTCAAAGCCAAACATCTCTTTACTTACATGAGTAGCTACCATGTACTCAGCCTCTGTGGTGGATATCACAACACTTGCTTGATGTTTACTCATCCAACTTACCGCTCCACCAAACAAGTTGAACACATAACCACTGGTAGACCTACGCATATCCAAGTCTCCACCCCAGTCGGAATCCACAAAACCATGTAGATCTAATGTTTTACTTTCATCAGGTTTTCCTTGATAATAAATTACATAATTAGATGTCCCATGTAGGTACCTAAAGATTCTCTTTACCACATTCCAATGTTCCTTTCCAAGATTTGACATGAATCTTCTCACTACTCCCACTGCATGTGTAATATCAGGTCTAGTACAAACCATTACATACATCAAACTACCAACTACACTAGCATATGGTACTTGAGACATGTCCTCTATTTCTTCTTTAGTTTTAGGACATTGTTCAAAAGACAACTTTTGACCAATAGGAAAAGGAATACTAACATGTTTACTTTCATGCATTTGAAACCTTTGCAATATCACCTCAAGATACTTTCTTTGATTTAATTCACAATTTCCTATTTACACGATCTCTTTTTATTTCCATGCCCAAAATAAATTTTGCAGCACTGAGATCCTTCATATCAAATTGAGATGAGAGTTGAGATTTAACATGACTAACCAATTTTTTATTGTTACCAATTAACAACATGTCATCTACATACAATACAATGATAACATAATCTTCACCTTCTGTTTAAAATAAACAAAGGGGTCAACTTTACTTCTTTCAAGCCCAAGTATCAACACATACCTGTCAAATTTCTAGTTCCACATTCTTGGTGATTGCTTTCAAGCCATATATTTACTTTTTCAGCCTACACACCAAATCTTCCTTTCCTTTGATCTTAAAGATTTTGGCTTTGTGTCATGTATTTCCTCCTCAAGCTCACCATGCAAAAATTTGTCTTAACATCCATCTTCTCTATTTCCAGATCGAAAGTAACAACAATAGCTAAAATAAATCTAATAGAATGTAACTTAGCAACAAGAGAAAAATATCACCAAAATCAAGTCCCTCCACTTGAGAGAAACCCTTTTCCACAAGGCGAGCTTTATACTTCTCCATTTTCCCATCTGTATTATACTTCTTCTTAAACACCCATTTACAACCAACCTATTTTCTTCCAGGAGGTAATTTCACCAAGTCCCATGTATTATTCTTATATAAGGACTCCATTTCTTCCTCCATATCATTTTTACAAAACTTGCTTTCATTAGATCCAAAAAGCATCCTTCACAGTCTTGTGTTTATCATCAGTAACAGAAAAAATTGATAAAATAGTAGTAGAACAAAAATCAGAGGACTATACCTCTTAGGTGCCCTTCTTAGCTGATATGATCTTCTTAAGATAGGATTTTCTGGCTTAACATCTTCTAGTTCCTCATATGAGTCATCTAAATCTTCCCCTTGCAACTCTCTTTGTAGTTCATCTTCTGTAGTCACATCAAATTCAGACATAGATTCATCTTCCTCAATTTTAACATGATCTTCCTCTAGTTTTGCTTCCTTCTCTTGATCTCCTTAATATTTCTAAAATTTACATTACAGCTAAAAAAATCTTCTGTGTTTCTAGATTCCAAAGCTTGTATCCTTTTACACCATTAGAGTATCCAATAAATATGCACTTAGCAGATTTATTATCTAACTTGGTTATTTTCTCTTTGGAATATACATATAAGAAATACAACCAAATACACGTAAATGTCTAACAAAGGGTCTCTTACCAGTCCATGCTTCCTATGGAGTTTTTTCTTCAAGTGCAGATGTTGGTGATCTATTAACCAAATAACATAGTTTCCACTACTTCTACCCATAATTTTCTATCCAAACCAGCACCACTGTCATACTCCTACACTTATCCATCAACGTTTTGTTCATCCTTTCTGCAACTCCATTCTATTGTGGCATATATGGAGTTGTCTTATGCCTTTCTATTCCACACTCTTTATAAAATTTCTCAAAGGCATTAGAGCAATATTCCCCGACCATTTTCACTTCTCAAAACCTTTATTTTCCTTTCTGTTTGATTTTATACAAGAGCCTTAAACTCTTTGAATTTATTAAAACCTCAGACTTATTCTAGAAAAAATATACCCAATTCTTTCTTGAGAAATCATCTATAAAACTAACATAAAACATGGCTTTTCCTAGTGATGGAACTTTTACAGGTCCAAAAACATCACTATGTATTAAATGTAGAATTCCTTCTGATCTTGTAGCATTAGTAGGAAACTTTACTCTAGTTTTCTTTCCAAACACACAATGCTCACAAAAATCAAAATCTAAAGGACACTCGAAATTCCTTCAACCACACCTTTTACTTTTAAAGTACAAAGTCCTTTCTCTCCGATGTGTCCCATCCTTTGATGCCATAACATCATCTTCATTGTAGTAGATGTAGGTGTTGGATCTGAAGCTTTCTTCTCCTCTGGAACCACATAGCTATTGCACTCATCAGTAACAACACTTGCCTCAAGCTTGAATAGTGTTCCAATACGGATGCCTCTTGCCAATACCATTGCACCCCGAACCATCTTGCAACTATCTTTACTAAATGCTACCGAAAACCTGCATCATTCATCTTACTTACAGATATTAGGTTTCTGGTCAAACCTAGAATGTGCAAAACACATGGGAGGGTTTTAATCCTTCCATATTTAAACCTCATCTTGATTCTCCCACAACCAATGATCTTGTAGGTTGAGTTGTCTCCCATATATACATTACCTCCATTATACTTTTCATATTCACAGAACCACTCCATGTGTGTGTCATATGAAAGGAGGCACCCGAGTCAATCAACCATGCACTATCACATGCATGCGAGTTGAAGTTGCCAAAAAAAAATCTCCCGAGTATTCATTAGAGGGTTTTGTATCTAAAGATCCACCATCGTTAGATGACTTACCCTTTTCTACCTTCTTAGATCTATAGTCTTTCTTGAAATTCCCCATTTTACCACAGTTCCAACATTTCCTCTTATCTTTTTCTATAGTCTTTGATTTACTTCTAGACTTTGATTGTCCTTGCCTCTTCTTGATTTTCTCTTGGGTATGGCCTCTTACATACAAGGCATCCTTGGATTGATAATCCTTAATGGATTTTTCCTCATTTCTTCTAATAGTAAGGCCACAACTACATCCTCAACTAATAATTTTGTCGTAGTACTAGTAATAGCCATAACTAGATTATCCCAAGACTCGTAAAGAACACAAAAGAGTAATACACTTATCCTCTTCTTCCATTTTAATATCAACATAAATCAATTGACTTACCACAATATTAAAGACATTTAGATGTTCTACAATAGAGTCTCCGTCATTCATTCTCAATGAATATAGCTTCTTTTCGAAGAACATTTTTTCACCATAATTTTTCTCGATACAAAGTCCCCAACTTCTCCCATAACACCTAAGCGGATTTCTCATTTGACACATTCAACAAAACTAAATTTGACAGACACAAATCTGATTGAACTCCTTTCCTTCCTATCGATCTTTTCCCAGTCCTCTACCTTCATACCTGTAAGCATGACTCCAAACATATCAATCTACTAATCTCTATCCACAAGAAGATCTTCCATCTTGAGCTTCCATAACTCAAAATGTTGACCATTAAATTTTTTGATCTCGATCCTTGTGCTTCCTGTCATTTTCTTCTACTTGAAAAATTCACTCACAGAGCTCCCACTCGAAAAAGTTTATCACATGTTTTAGAAACCCTAACTCTTCACATAAAATCTAAAATCTAGATTCGATACCAAATGAAGAGAAATTGACCTGATAAACTAATAAAAAAGAAGTTATACTTGAATAGAATATTCAAGATAATCAAAGAAAAAAAAGAAAAACACAATATTTAACATGGAAACCCTTTCGGGGAAAAACCCAACACAATAACTTCTCTCTCTTATTGCATTAACTTAACCATTTACAATACAATAATGTACTTCCAAGTTCTTCTTTACCATACTATATCTCAACTATTTCTAAGCAAATCAATAGGAAACCATCAAAGTAGTTTTCCAATACACTTTAGTACCAAAATCATGGGCTAATAAACACCCATAATGGTTCCCCCATAATTCATGGATTATGACACCACCCATATATACATATAGATAAAAATATCATATCTATACTCCTAGAAAAATAGAGATTCCATAAAATAGTGAGTAGATTCATGTCAAACCCTTGAAAGGAACATTGGAATCGCAGAAAAGAATCTTCAGTACTTGAATGGGACATCTAATTATGTACTTTATTATCGGGAAAAACTGATGAAGTTAAAACATTAGATCTACATGGTTTTGAGGATTCCGACTAGGGTGGAGACTTGGATAAGTGTAGGTCTACTAGTGGTTATGTGTTCAACTTGTTTGGTGGAGTGGTAACTTGGATGAATAAATGTAAAGCAAGTGTTGGTTGAGTACATGGAATCTACTCATGCCAATAAAGATGCGTTTTGGATTCAGTGACTGATCTCCACTATTGGGCTCACTCAAAATTTTGTAAGGATCGATTTTGACAATCAAAGTGTAATTTTTCCAGAAAAGAACCCTCAATATCATTCAAGAATGAAACACATTGATGTTCAATACCATTTTGTAAGAGAAATGGTAGAGGAGAATAAGATACTACTAAGTAAGGTGGACACAAAATATAATGTTGTTGACTCTTTAACTAAGGTTGTGAGTGCCGAGAAATTTTCTTAGTGCAAAAAATTGATGGGCTTTAATGCCCTGAGCTACTGCTACTATGAAAGTGTAGTCCCCATTTGCAAAGTATACAACAAGTGGGATAATGTTATAATCTATTGTATATTTTATATCTTTGTATACCTAGGGAGTAATATACACCTCTTCCACAAGACATTAGTAGGGGACCCCCTTTAATGCTAACACTCGTGGAAGAGGTGTACGATGACTCTGGGTATACTGATATACAAAATATACAACACATTCTAACACATAAAACCAAAGCCAATCTGAATTATTTAAATAGTAATGTGGCCAAGATAATTACCCACATTGTGCATTCATGTCCAAAGGTAGTCTTGGAGGCACAACTGAATAAAGGCATGGAAATTGATACCTTGGAAGAGTTGGTTAACTGCACTGATAAGAGAAAATAGAGGGCAGGTGCCAACGGTGGAGGAAGTGATAAGAGAAAACCAAGAGAATATTGATAGAAGAATAAAAGAGTATGAAGATCTTGGTGTCAAGCTAAATGAAGCTTCACAGAAGGCCAAAAAAATCTTCATTAAGTTTGGAGATACCTTGATTATAAATGTGTGCCTCGCAAAAGAAGAAACACAAAGGAGTCACCTCAAGGCCTAGTTATATACATGAGATAAGGCAACACACGTGAACATTTTTCAAGAGGTGAAGGAGATGAATAAGGCTATCACATACAAACATGAAAAAGTACATGTGAGACTAGGGAGAGTTATAGGCTATGGTGATGAGAGGGGTAGATGTCTTGGAAGGAATGGCTTCTAAATGGGATATCATTTTGAAAGAATTAGAGGAAAAACCTGGTGGAATAACTTTGGATGGAATACCAAACATTTTTGAATCATTCCAAGGAAGGTCAGATAACACACTTGAATAGTGGAAATGACTGGAAGAAACCATCATTGTTGAATTCCCAAAACTCTTACAAATACCATGAGCCTAATTTTGGTTGTGAGAAGATGAAAAATATTTATTCAAATATTATTTCTTTAGATATTATTTGGGGTATTTCCCACATTCTTTCAGTCATGATTCTTTATTGTTTAATTCATTTATTCTTGTATTGCTAAGGATGGATAATATACCTAGTGAGGGGTAATTTTGCACCAATGAAATGTCTAAGCATAAAACATATGTGAAGATCGAAGAATGCATGTAAGGTGCATGCGGAAATATGAATGCAAAATTTACAAAGGATGAAATAGTAATTGAAGGGATGTATGGAAGTGTGAAGAAGCACACATGAAGGTTTGAGTGCACGAACAACATGATCAAGAGTTAGTGAAAATTTCCAATTAGGCTAAAAATAGGAAAAATAGGGGTTGACATGGTCATCAAGGTAATCCAAAAATACAAAAAATAATTGGTAGAATTAGGTGGAAATAGGTTTAAAAGCATGCATAACTAAAAATAGGCATGTATAATGCATGAATAGAATATAGCTAATTATAACATGGTATAAGATTAAATAAAGGCTATTTATAGTGCACATACATAAATATATCTTCTAGAAGGAAGTAGGCCGCTTTTAGAGAACCACATGCTGGAATCTAAAAATAGGAAGGTGTGAGTTGTAAAAGTATGCAGGCTATGTATAAGGATGGTCTACTCTTAGACTATAGTTAGTCAAGTGCTTTGAAGGAAAAGTTCCCACCCTATATATATATATATATGTGTGTGTGTGTGTGTGTGTGTGTGTAAGGAACAAGTTTGATGATTATTATTATTATCTTTTTCGTCATGGTATATATGGTTAGGATTATGCATATGAGTATGTGTAGCAGATTATACTACTGATTATTGTAATGCATCATGATTATAATAAATATAAAGTTATTTTTGGTTGATGATCAATTGTCTATGTACATGTTACCATAAGTTAATATTATTCACATGGTATGTTTGCAGTGTTAGGTAGTATGATATAGGGAATACATCCTAGTAGTCAGAAACAAGGAGGGACCTGGTAGAGTTGTGCATGCTTCAGGTGAGCACTTAGGATTTTCTTGGGTGATGTGCCAACATGCTTGACAACATTGTGTTAAAACTAGACTTCAACGCGACACGTAGAAAAGCTGCAATCATGATAACATAATTCATCACCTTATTAAAACACGTTAAAGCAATGTGAACAATAATATAAAGACAAACCAACATATAATGGATTTTTGAGAAAAACATATTGTTATTTAATTATTGTTTTGTGCATTGTTAAATGTGCTAAGAATATTGTTAAACACTAAATCGGAAATGAAATTCTTAAGCTTATGTATGCCTTACAGATTTTAAAAATGTACAAGCATACATACATGTGCTTATGGAGGGAAATTTGCCTATGTTTAAAAGAATTTAGAAACATGAATAGATGGTTGTTTTTCCTTTATAATTATGAAATTAGAACATATTGTAGATGCTTTAATGGAATTTTTGGATGAGAAATGTTATTTAAAAAGTGGTGTACGAGATATTTGTGTTGTGAAAGGATAACGAATCATATTTGTTTGTGCAAAAATATGATTATCTTACATTAACATTGTTGAAAAACTTTGGGCAAAGTAATGTATCTTGTTGTATGCATTGTTAGTTCACTTATCCTTATTATGTACTAGTCAGGAATGATTTGATGGTATTGGCTATCATGATTTAATGATGGGTTGTATTTTTATAATTTGGGTATATTACACATGGTTCTCAATTTACTATTCCTTGTTGATAGTTAATTATCTCAATCTACCTTCCTCGTGAAGGGTCGAGCCTTTCTCGCTTAGCGATAGGTGTGCGGATGAACCAAAAGGTTTTGTGGTAGGAGGAGTAGCACTTTGATGATGCTCTCCCTCTAATACAATTGCACACATGAGATAGATAACGTACATAAGAATTTTTGAAAGTAAATTTTGATAACGAAAAAGAAATTGCCAGTCAATAAATTATTGGTCTGTAATTGACTTGACTTGGTGTAGAAGATAATTTAACACAATGCAAATTATTTGAGTTTCCACCATCATAAACTTCACTGATTATATTATGATAAGATTGACATAAAGTGGTTTGACTGACCACTGTATTTCGGACATTGTTTTCCAAGTAATTTCCAAGTTTATTGTCTTCATTAGGTTTACTTTACTTCATCCTGAAAACTCGATTTATGCTGCGTTTCACACAAACTCGATTTATGCATTTTTGCACCATTGATTGATGTGATTTCTGTGTCAGAAATGAAAGGAAAAAATTGAATCATACAAGAAAGAAAAAATTGACCAACCCCGGTGCCCACCCACCACTCAATTTCTGTTGGAATCGAGCTTTGTTTTCTTGCCGCATGAAAAGACAGCAGTCAAAACACTGCAATTTCGTTCCAGCTTCCTTTTTCGTGATAATCCATCACGTACCTAAGCAACACGTCTAAATAAAATATTAACTAGTTAATTATTTACTTTTTCAAGTATGTTTTAAATTTGATGTCCGTGTAGATGTATTTTGTTTTTAATTTTACATTATTTACAAATTTTTATATGATAATTACATGTCTTCACCGATTTACATATTTTAAATATCATTATTATTTTTAGTGAACACATCAATAGAAGATAGTTAGTAGCTATCACACCAAAGGGGTGCAATGGAAATGTCGATAGTCATAGAAGAAGCAATAATTACATGTTCAAAGGAGGATGTGAAAGTGAAGTGAGAGATAGAAATACACCATGTAGTGTACTTGAGGGAATATATAGAAGGAAGCACATAGGAGTAGTATTTTGAAAAGGAGGAAACATCAACTATTCAATGTGAAGAGGGTAAGCAAGTATCAAATCCAAATATGGTTAGTTCAATCTCCTGCTTCCCTATGGCCATGTTGTTGGTTATGATTTGTAGAGGGAATGTTGGCCAACGAGACGAGGGAGTAGTTGAATTTGGAGATCTCATTGCATAAGAACATTGACTCAAGGCCCTGCACATCAACAACTCCAAGGACAAATTTGACTATTATGTTGATTTTGTATCTCTTAAAGTATCTCTTAAAGAAGAAGAGTAAGCTAGATATAACGAGGATGAGTTGATGTGTAGAAGTTGGTGAAGCATGATGAGTAAGGTAAAAAATATGAGATACTCAAACAATGATGGCTTGCTCCCTTTAAATAGGGTCATTTTGGTCCTTCAGAAGTTGGAGCTAAGGTGAAAGGAAACTATGTTGACGGGGCTCATTGTGAAAAGGCCTATGCCATCGACAGAATGTTCGGCAAGGTCGTGCGTAAGATGGCAGTGTTTAAAGATAGGGTGCAAATCGACAATACGACACTCCTAGCCATTATTAATCGGAATTCCTCGTAATATGATTAGTTTGGTGGTAGTAATCTGGAAACACAATAACAGACATAACACAAGAATACCACAGACTATGACATAAAAGAATGATGAAAATCTGAAATACAACTATAAAATATATTATTAACATGAAATTGTTACAATCTCACCCATGAATTACTCCAAGTGTTACCAACTCCACTTGTTTTCCAACAATAGTTATGGGAGAAACTTCACAATTACTCATCTTGATGGCTTCCTTAACACACCTTCACAATGAATCCTTTATTCATAAAATAATTATTACAACTTTATTCTATGATAAATGAGAGGGGTGGCCTCTCTATTTATAGAAATTCAGCTTATCCACCCTATCTCTAAGATAGGATAGGAAATCTCTTCCGGCTAATCATATTCCATGCCTAAACTCTTACCTTTACATGTAGGCTTATCTTTTAAGATAAGATATACCTTATCATCTCACATGGGTTCCACCTTTATAGATATTACACAAATTTAATATACAAAATATTTATGACATCACTCCTTGTCATTATTACAAATATAATATTTCTAATTCTAAATCATGTAGACCCTACTTCTCTACTTACCCTAACTTTGACATTTTAACATTACCGGACCACTTACGAAAAATATTTACTTTTTACCACAACATTCCTATTGTACTTTGATTATTACCATACTCTACTTTATTGGTGGCGCCATATCGAGTAGTGTCATTATCTTCTATCGGATACGCCACTACTAATTATACTTAACAACATCCTATTCCTAATACATACATTAATGAAATAGAAATTACGGAGGAAAATTTTAGTGTCGACATCTTCCCCTCCTAGCTTCTACTCCATCCTCGGAGTAGACTATTATGGACATTCTAAAGTTGGTGCCTGAAAATCTTTAACTTGTCATGGTTGACCCATTTCATAATGGGAGTACCATCCAATTCCTCCAGTCGATATGTACCATTTTCATGCACAACTACTATTTTGTAGGGCCCCATCCATTTGGGAAGAATTTTTCTATGCCTCCTCTTTTTGTATCGGAATCATATACTAGGACCAAGTCATTCACCTGAAATGGAGACCAAAGGATCTTTTGATCAAAGTACTCCTTCTGCTTCATTTTCTTCTTATAGCTTGTATCCTTCTGCTATTTCCCTCATTTCCTCTAGCAAATGAAGATGTACCAACCTTTCCTTTACTAGAATCACTTTCATCCATCCTTTCATTTTTCATAACTCTCACAGTGGGAATATCAAACTCAATAGGAAGAACTGATCAATGCCATAAGCCAACTGAAATGGGGAGTATCATGTTGCTGACTTTGATGTTGCCCTATATGCCCACAATGTGCATGAATCCTTTTATCCCACTTATGTACCTGCAAAGCTGCATCTTTTGCTAGGATTTGACACAATACATAATTTGTTCGCTCCACCTATCCATTTGTGCTTGGCTTGTAAGTTGTTTCCTTCCTGTGCTTAATAGAAAACTTGTTTACTAGGGCTTCTACCACCTCATTAATGAAGTGGCTTCCTTGATCTGTTACAATTTCTAATGGACAACCAAATCTAGTGGTGACAATGCGTTCATACATGAACCTTGCCACTTCATCCATGGAAGTTGTTTTCAATGGCCTAGCTTCAACCCACTTGGTTAAATAATCTGTGGCAACTACAATATACTTATTTTGGCATGGGGTAGTTGGAAGTGGACCTACAATATCTATTCCCCACTTTTCAAAGGGACCAAGTGGAAGAATAGGGCATAATGGAGTTGATGAAGTCTTACGGTTCCCATGTGTTTGACAAATATCACATGTCTTACAATAATTATAACAATCTCTAAAAAGAGTGGGCCAATGATAACTTGCATCCAAGATCCTTCTTGTTGTAAGTTGTCCAGAGAAGTGTCCTCCACATGTACCATTGTGGAATTCTTCTATTATCTCCTTCCCTTGATCACGTCCAACTACCCTCTTGTACTATCCATCAAGCCCTATCCAAAATAATACTCCATGCAAAATAGAATATGGATGACTGGCTTGAGTAATCTTCCTCTTAGTCTTTGCATTGGCACCATCAGAAACTTGAAATCATTCAGATAATTCCAAATATCTATGTATTCACTAGGGATTGTGTCAAGGGATAACAATGTTGCATCTGGAAATCATCATCATCACAAGATGAACCTAAACCATCATAGGCTCGAGAGAGTGCATCTGCATTGACATGCTTCTTTCTGGCCTATCTATAATATCAAATTCAAATTCTTGTAGAAAAAAATTATCCATCTTTTATCCTTCCTAATGGGTTAGGCTTATTTACAATATATTTTAGAGCCTGATGATCTGTTACAACTATAAATTTCTTCCCTAACAAGTAATTTCTAAACTTCTTTACAAAAAAATGATAGCTAGAGCCTCTTTTTCAGTTACAATATAATTTACCTCAACACTGCTCATTTGTCTGCTCCCAAAGTAAACTGGATGATCATTCCCATTTTCATCCTTTTGGCTCAGAGTACTTCCTAGTGCTTGCATCTGAAGCATCAATATACACAATGAATGGCTTGCTCTCAATCTGGATTCTTTAAAATAAGTGAAGACACCAAAGCTTCCTTTAGTTGTTCAAAAGCTTCATGTGCCTTCTTTCCTGGTTCATAAGTAACATCCTTCTTCAAGAACTGGGTTAGTGGTTGTGCAATCTTTGAGAAATTCTTGATGAACCTTCTATAGTAACCCACATGGCCTAAAAATGATCTCAACTTACTTCTATTCATAGGAAATGGTAACTCTTTGATTTTTGAAACTTTATCAGGATCGGTACCAATACCATCTCTGGATACAACATGCCCTAACAAAACACCTTTAGAACATCCAAAGACACACTTTGTAGGGTTTAGTGAGGCTTGTGCTTCATCTAACCTTTGAAATGTTGTCTCCATCTAGTGCAGGTGGTCCATTTTTCTCCCATAGATGCAAAAATCATCCAGAATACTCTGATGAAGCTTCCAATGTAGGGTTCAAACACCCTATTCATCAAGCGTTGGAATGTTTTTGGAGCATTACACAACCCAAATGGCATAACTCTATAAGAAAATTTCCCAAGGAGTGGTGAACATGTAGTCTTCAACTGATCTTTCTCTGTTATACAAACTTGGTTGTATCCGCTATAGCCATCTACAAAACTATAACACTCTGGCCAACTACTTCATCCAAGATCTGATCTGAGAATGGAAGAGGGTAATGATCTTTCTTTGTTGCCTTGTTGAGCTTTCTATAATCAACACAAATGCATAGCTTCCCATTCTTTTTATTGAGATCACAATGGGAGAAACCCATTCTAAATTCTCCACAAAATATGAATCCTACATCAAGCAACTTATCTATTTCTTCTTTTACAGTCTTGGAGAAATTAGGATTCATTCTATATGGCATTTTCTTTATGGGCTTAACACCATCTACCAACTCAATAGAATGTTCTACCCAACTTACTTGATGGAGTTCCTTGTAATCAAAAGTGAATAAGTGCATGTACCTTCAAAGAGCTGGAGGTAGGATTCCTTCTCACTCTCCATCACAACATCACCAATATTTATTTGTTGGAGATGATCATCAATTTCTTCTTCAGATAATTTTATGGGTTCATGAGTCGGTGTGACTGGAAGGATATCCATGACCAAAACATCAACCTCACTTTCTTCATCTTCTTGTGTCCACTTCACTAGGTACTAGAGTAATCAGAGGATGTCCAATCATCAGTTTCATCACTTGAATCCACAGTTCTACCTTATGATGCCGAGGGATCACATTTATCTTCACCCTCTCTCTGCCACATCCAAGTGTCATGAAGCCTTCATTCCAGTAGTTTCTTGCATGAACTCTCCTTAGCCATGGCCTTCCCAACAACATTGGGTATGCAATAGTACCATTCTTCATCACCTGAAGTCTACCACACATACAACACCCATGATAGATATTGCCACATTTGAAACAACACCTTCTAGGTTTAGTTTTTCCTTATTTAATGACCTTAACATAAGTGTTGAGGGGTGATCAATTTTTAAACCCAACATATTCATTACAGACTCGGTCATTACATTAACTGTAACACCTCCATCTACTAAGACATCATGAATTGAAATACCATTACATAATACCTCAACTTGTGGAGCGTAGGGATCCACCTCTGCTTCCAAAATAGGGACCTCAACCTCCTTCCTTCATTGAGCATTGAGTCCACTTCGCAGCTCCCGCCTCTTCTCAAAAGACATAGCAAGAAGTTGACCATATGTAATATTTGTAGGCCTTTTGGACAGATCTTCTAAGATGGAGTATGGTCCTTGCCCCTGTGAAATCAAAAAATCTTGCACACCCAACTTTCTTCTCCTATGTTTCTTACTAGTCTCTCCTTTCATCTTCTTAGGATCATTTCCATCTTGGTTATCTTTTTCTTTCTTTCTTTTTTTTACAAACACATCTGCTTCATTATTTATGCTCCTATCTACTACATCAAAAGAATTCACAGGTGCTTTTCCTTTATCATTATCTCTTGTACCAGATGTAGAAGCTCTATCTGGACAATTATACTTATAATGACCCTTTTTATAACAACCATAACATACAACTTCAGATATATTTATTTTTGGACCTCTATCTCCTCCCTGGGAACTAAATTCCTTTCCTTGAAGAAGATTAATAGTTAACTGGCCCATCTTCCTAAGGAGATCTTCATACTCAGTAGATGTACTAGGGGAATATTTGTGCTCACCAAGAGTGGTTGTGGCTTCTGACCAAAGGTGTTGGTGTAGGCTCCACCTTAATAACAATTTCTTTGGGCTCCTCTTCCATGCTTTCTTCTTACCTTCTTGCAATCTCCTTTTCTTGTTCGAGGGTCATTGGGTGGTCATACTTCACTCATTTTCTAATCTCTGGCTTCATCCCAAGAATGAAGTGCTTACAGAGGAGATTATCCATGCCATTCATCAACCCATCCACTAATCCTTCCTTCCGGATCTGGGCATCGAGCTTCCTCCTTAGCTCTAGAACACGAGCATGATAATCCCTTATCTTCTCCTTCTCTCCTTGGGCTAGCTTTGTGATCTCGATCATGAGATCTACATATTTTTTTGTTCACCAAATTCTTCAAGAAAACTTTCAGTTAATAAATCCCATGAGTTTTTAACATTATCACCTAGTGTTTCAAACCACCTAAGGGTTGAACCATCCAAAAAGGTAGGAAAAATTCAGTCCATTGTTCCCTTCTTATGAGGCCATTACAAATGCAAGATCATTTAAATTCTTGAATGAAAGAGGGAGCATCTTCATTAGATTGGGCTGAAAAAATAGGAATCTTTCCCATTTTCAAAAGTAACCACAATGAAATACCAACCCACAAGTACAATCAACAAGACTTATGTGCACAAATAATTGGAATCACTATAATAGAAAGTGACTTTACACCTTTCTACAAAAAAATAGGAATGACCACGGTAAACTTACATTTACTATGGTAAAACTTGACTTACTGGTAAAAATTGACTTTACTGTGGTAAACACTATTCACGGTAAAAAGTGAAGTTACTATGGTAAATACTATTCATGGTAAAAAGTGAAAGTTACTGTGGTAAATACTATTCACGGTAAAAAGTGAAGTTACTTGTGGTAAATACTATTCATGGTAAAAAGTGATTTTACCATGGTAACTACTATGCATGGATAAAAACAAGGTTACCCTCCAAATGATTTCTGACTAAGTGGGAATATCTCTCCAAAAAATCCACCAACGAGGAATGGTCCTAGAAATAGAACCAAAATGTCAACACCAATCCGGAACTCTTGATAATATTTCACCGGAACTCCTCGTGCTATGATTATTTTAGTAATGCACAACTTTTGGTTTGGTGGTAGTAATCTGAAACACAATAACAAGACATAACACAAGAATACCATAGACTATGACATAAAAGAATGATGAAAAATCTGAAATACAACTATAAAATATATTATTAACATGAAATTGTTACAATCTCACCCATGAATTACTCCAAGTGTTACCAACTCCACTTGTTTTCCAACAATAGTTATGGGAGAAACTTCACAATTACTCATCTTGATGACTTCCTTAACACACCTTCACAATGAATCCTTTATTCATAAAATAATTATTACAACTTTGTTCTATGATAAATGAGAGGGGTGGCCTCTCTATTTATAGAAATTTAGGCTTATCCACCCTATCTCTAAGATAGGATAGGAAATCTCTTCCACCAATCATATTCCATGCCTAAACTCTTACCTTTACATGTAGGCTTATCTTTTAAGATAAGATAAACCTTATCATCTCACATGGGTTCCACCTTTTTAGACTTTTCTACAAATAAAATACACAAAATATTTATGACATCACTCCTTGAAATTTTTTGTCTTTTATGTCGAAGGTGGATTTTGTTGATTTTTCGTTGTTGTCAACAAAAGTGGTGGCAAGACCCATCGGTGCAATATTTTTTCCCACACAAAGCACAAGGTTATGTTTTTCCTAGGTATAACTAAATGCAATACCATCCAAAGAACAATAGAAACACAATTTTAATTATGGAAAAGAACATCAAACAAATAATTTGTAATTTTATTTTCTTGAAAGCTTTTGGGGTGTAGGTCAACATCAACAATGATAGTACAATATAAGAAGGTCCATTCATTGCAATATTTTGGGAATGAAAGATGATGTTTGAACTTATACAACATGACATTAGAGTTATTTTAGAAAGTTATCAATGAAGTGGGTAATACAATATCCACTATGGGTTAAATTTGACAATTGTCTAGACACATTTCATGATTCTAGCCGTAAAATACTTGCAAATACTTGAAATAATTGTTTTATACGACATGTAAACTTTAAATATGAACATCATTTGTATTTATATGTATTCAATACACACATGTATATAAATAAATATATAATAATATTATATTTCTTTATTAATGATATATAAATAACATTATTTTGTATTTTAAAAAGACAATAAAAAGTGTTTCGTTTATTACAAATGTTAAAATTGGAAAATAATATAATATTTTTAATAAAATTAGTATGGTTTATTACACCATACTTAACTCATAGCGTAGGACCGGAGGATAAAAAATATTTGGTTTATTGATTAGACATATTATGTTTGTTTGTTTCTTTTTATGTACAAGATTAGAAAAAAATTGAAATGACCGAGTATGGAGGGATGCGGATGATGGATGAGTGGCGGTATTTGCAGAGATGAGTAGATGGTTTTGTGTACTTATTCGAGGCATGGATTTATTATTACCTCATTCCAAATAATACAACGAACAAGGGAAAATACCATTTGAGAAATTTCACACAATTAGAACAGAAGACAAGGAAAGGAAGAAATATTGTCGAGTGCGATATGACAAAGAATTAGAAATAGTCTCCTCACCTTTTTAAGTTCAGGGTAAGATGATGGATGTAATTGATTTGAGTTTGGTGTTGTTTTTAGTGTGCTCCACATGCTTTAGTGTTAAGTCGAGGAACCAAAGGTTGTGGTTAGAGAAGTCTCATGCAGAGGAATTCAAAGCACAAATTTACTCAAAGATGCCATGGCAAAGGATGCAGAGAAGTATCTTATGAAAAGGAATTCAGAGCACAATTTTTTCGGTAATTTGAAATTTTTGTTTTAAATTGTATTTCTCTATGTAATTTGAAAATATTGTTTTAAATTATTTTGTCCTCTATAATTTGAAAATATTTTTTAAAATTATTCGGCATTTGTGATTAAAACTATTTCTAGCATGTTTTTAAATATTCATTGGTGCAATGCAAAATGTTCTAGAAGTAGTAATGGACCAATTTGAACAAGTGAAGGTCGAGCGCGAGATAAAGGAAAATAGAAATAAAGGTACGGAAGAAGGCACATAAAAATGTAGAAGAATGGTAAAGAATATTCATCATCCTCCTTTGAACCAGAGTGATAGCGATGTGAGGTGGTCGACACTGCACAACTCTACATGACTTGGCCTACCATTGTGTCGATGACTCATATTCCATGACCACTTGAGATAATAGGAGACAACGAAGGTGTCGAAACCTCAAGAGACGATAAAAGTGTCAAAGACTGACAATGGCCGTATTAAATCCATGCTTCATTGCATGTCCTCAGGTATGAAATTTGGGCCTTATTTCATGAAGATCGATGACGGAAGGGTTGAGCTGGTAGAGGGAATGACTATCAACGTAATAATATAAAGGTTGTTAGAAAAGAGTGATGACCCAATATTCATGTTGGAAAAATATTACTAATCACAAGATAAAACATCACTTTTGAACAAAATATGACTAAAGATAAGACAAAACATTATTGAAAGACAAAAGGAAGAAATTTAAGTAAAGTATGAGCACCAACAACATTATAGAGAGGTGAAAAATCATTCAAACCATTAGGGTTTTCAACTTGAAAGATCTAGGATGTACCACCTATACAAGATATAAATTACATTGACAAATATAAATATATATAAAAATTTATTATTAAAATAAATAAAGGTTGTCACTCATATTTTTATAAGTATCATATTTATAGTATTCTATGCCATTATTTAAAGGACAATATTGATAAACTATTGTCATTAATAAAGCATTTGATGAGTATAAATAACACCCCTTTTTTCTCCACTTACATATACAAATTGCAAGTCCCCAGGACTTTATGTAGTCACTTTTCTTACCCAAATATCCCAAGGCACGCCTGCAATTCACTCACTGAATTGAGTGCTCACCCAAAGTGCACAAGAATATCAGGTCCTTCTTTATGTGAGTGTTGACAAGAGATAGCCATGATGATAGAAATCATAACATATTGTAGATACATAACATTCATTCAAGTATACATCATAAACCTAGATCTAGATCTTAATCAATGCATGAATACTCAAACAACAATTAGAATCAATGTACCACATGATAACTAGAATCATACTCGTCAAAACCAATATCCGAAAAAATGATTCATTATATTAATCATCAAAACATACATAAGCTTAGAATATAAGTAATAATTTCCCATAGTCATGCACGCTTACAAAACCATTAAATATATAACCCTAAAATAATCCAAAATATTTAAACAATAGTGCAAATGAATACATATTTATGGGGGTGGAGAATTTCCTTCACAAAATTCCATGCACCTCTCAAAATAGACTCATGCTAATAATAGCCATACTTCTTTACAAAACAAATACAAACACATTGATGTAATAAAATTAGGATTTATGTGGGGATATAATAATCCTAGTTAATCTAATATAGGAGGACTAAAATGTTGTAGAGATGCAATAAAAATATGAAATAATCCTAAATAATTATATTAAGTTAAATGAAACCCTAAATATACAAAGAATTAAAAAGAAATGACTTAGTGATCACGACATTTCAGATTATCACAAAGTTGTCACAGGACCAAACTATAAACCAAATATGTAGACGACCACTCAGGGATCCCGCAAAGGGTAGATTTCTCTGTCTTAATTGACACAGGCACTAGGAGTGTACTGGGGTGCCCTAGTTTGAATTCTTGAACTCGTGAATAAGATAAATGCTCGTAATTTGTGTTCGGAATTATCACAAGACTAATTAAACCCTATCTATTTTTCACAATAGATTGGTTGGATAAAATAGATGACACCCTACACATGAAGAAGAAGAATGGGTTGGACTAATCTCAACTACTAATGGAATAGAAGTGTGGTATGAAAAGAAGAAAAATGTGGAGGAGGGTGGATTCTAAAGATGAAAAATGTGTAAAAAGTGATGAGAGTGAACCTAGGGCAAAATGCGTGTGTAGCTGATACGGTGTAAAGGAAAATTCTGTAGTGGTGTGTTGTCATTTTCATTATCACTATCATGGTTTGTTGTTGTTTTTCCCCTAATTTGAATTCTTGTTTTCATACGGCAGGACACTGGAAAGAGAAAACACTAAAGTAGTAAAATATGTATGTATGTAAAAATGCTGTGTAAAATATGCAAGTGTAAAGTATGCAAATGTATAATACACTAGAAATGTGTAAATGGAACATGTGCACCTTATCCATGTCAAGAAGAAGGGTGTAGAAGGATATCCCGTACTATCATGAGTTTTTCAGCAATCTCATGCCACCTTGGCTAAAGAAGTGTAGGAAGAAATACTCTATGTCCTCTAACTCTAACCACTTAGTGGAAATTTGTTGAAGAGATATTTGTACTGTGCTGGTTTTTTGGGTGATCCTATGCCACTGGACGAAGAAGTGTAGAGAGGCCATGCACTACAACCCCGAGGTCATTTAATCGCTCTCGCAAAATTTTCGAAGGACACCATCTCCTATTATGGCTGATATGTATGGATTTCGTAGATTTGTTTGAACTCACTCACTATGTCTAAACTAGTGTAAATATGTTGTGTTAGTAGAAACCCATAATGATGCCCCCCTCTTTGGGGTTCATGCGATGACCCTAGAAGGAGAATGTGGCCCCAAAAGAGGACCTACCACACTTTGACCTTGTAACCAAATCAACCTTGCAGGGGGAAAGGGAAAGCGCTTGGTAGATACCAAGGCACACATAAAATGGGATGGTTGGCACAAAAAAAGTGTTAGTCCGTAAGCACATGCATGTAATCGGTTAAGTAAAAATGTAAACAATGTAGAAAAATACTAAGAACAATAGTGTAAACACACAAGAAGCAACAAGAAGACCGCACAAAGTGGGTTACAAACAAGGGACATCACTCACAATGTCAAGACACTTACAACCAATATGGCCATAAAAACAAATAAGTGTGCACACAAGCAAAGGAAAATCCCTCATACAATACCAAACAAATCAGAAAATTATAAATACGTAAGTAGTCATGGAAACAAGGAATCGTGGCAAACCAAGTGTTGCACATGGAACACCCGTTAGCATGTTAGAGTGATAATTCGATATGTCAAAAACGTGTATGAATGAGTAATATAATATGCTAATTACAAAATGAAAAATATAACACTGCATGAATCAAATGTGGATGAACCCAACGACCAAGATAGTAAGGTTAGAAGCCAAGCATCCATGTCGCGTGTAGAGTCCTCTGCAGGTCTCGTGATCACACTAAACAAAGAGGTAAACGTTCATGTGTGTATGATAATGACATATAAGAAAGCAATCTAACATGTGTAGTAAAGTGAACATGCAAAACACTAGAAGCAAAAGTAAATGGCCCCAAGACAATGCAATCTGTGGCGGATGGATGGAATGGAATGATAGGGCAACATGCCCCCAAGTGCATGGAAGTGTATATAGTGAGGTTTAATTTTTCCCCCTCGAAGTCAAGAATGAATCGTAAATGAGAGTTCATCATCGGGAAATGGTCTAGTAGTGTTGGTTGTGTCTAGTGCACTATGATGGGCGTGTAGGTCAAATGGAGATGAGATGTGACATGGGGAGATGATGTGTGGACCCTATAGCCTAAACGTATACAATGACATGTTGAATGGATGAGTGATGATTTATCCCTAAGCGTATATCACTTTGTATGATGAGAGATAATGAGTGATGAAGTATATGATTGCATAATAGATGTGGGGACTAATTATTTAGCCCTAAACATATATCACTACCGGATGAAAGGAGAATGTGACAATCTATTCTATATCATATGTCACTACGAGATGGGTGATGAGGGTGTATGAAGCATATATGAGTAGGCAATGGTGATTTAGCAAGAAGCATAGACCACTATGTGATGAATAAGAAGGAGGTGGTGATTTAGCCTAAAGTGTATACCACTAAGTAATGAATAAGGTGAGGGTGGTGATCTAGCCTAAAGCGTATACCACTAGGTGATGAATGAGGCAAGGGTGGTGATTTAGCCTAAAGCATATACCACTAAGTGATGAGTAGGATAGATGATGATGTAATAGAATGTCATATAATAGTATAGTAGATTAAGTGGTGATAGGATGTAAGATTATAATTAGAATTGGATGAAGGGAGTGGTGATTTTACCTAAGGTGTATACCACTACACGATGATTGAGGGTGTCATGAGGTAATGGAATAATTTTTAAATGAAGAAAGGTGTAGGATGATATGATAGGAGCTGATATAATGATGTAAAAGTGATGAAAGGAGTGGTGATTTAACCTAAGGTGTATACTAATATGTGATGATAGGTGTGGGTGATATAACCTAGAGAGTTGGTCACTAGTCCGATGGATGCGGTGTGATGACATATCACATATAGGGAAGGTCCATTTGATTGATAAACCTCGGCAAGTCGAGTGTGGACCGGGAACTAGAGTGCATCATAGAGTAGTGAGTGCAGTACGTAGAATAATGTAGTGTAGGTGACCAAATGATGAATAGAGTGTGTAGTTGCATGGTAGAATGTAGAAAGTGTGATGGTAGGTATATATAGATTATGTAGTGGTGATAGGTAAAGCTAGACCCATGGGTGATGTGACCTAGTGTAGAGATAGAATGTATGAGTGAAATATAAAACTAGCCTCATATATGATGATGACTAGTGTAGCGTGTATGAGAGAGATGATGTAGAAAGGAGTAGTAGATGAGGTATGTATAGGATGATGTAGGATGTAGGATATGTATAGAAATGATGATGTAGGATGTAGGCTATGTATAGAAATGATGATATAAGATGTGCGGTGTGTGGGGCTCAAAGTAATGGTAATCCCTCAATAGTCCAGTGTGAAGCAAAGCACAAGAGTGCATCATTGGGTAATGAGGTACTAAAATGTGTGAAATAGAATGGAAGATAGTTGTAAGATACTATAAGTATGTTAGAAGAGAGAAGGGAGGGGGTAGGTATGTGATAGGATATGCCCCCCACAATGGTGGTGTGTTAGAGAGGAGAAATTAACTTGGAAGGTCAAAGGAAACAATTCCTTCAATGATGCTTAGAGTGATGTGAATAGAGGTCCATGATCTATCAATGGAGATATAGTAGAGGCAGATGAAACCGTGGGCGAAATTGATATGCATAGGAAGGATGACTAGAAATGATGATGTTGGTGCAAAACTTGCAGAGGGAGAGAGGGAATGTGGTACTATAGGTTAGTGGTGAGCTGGTATGCGGTAGGGGTGATGTACAAACCGTAGAAGCTTCGAGGGGCTGGACGTGAAATAGGGGAGGTGGGGTGCTAAATGAGAGAATGCCTAATCATTGGACATCTCTGATAACACGGGCTAAGGTGCAATAAGAATTTGTATGATGTCCACGAGTGCAATGGTAGTGACAAAATGGATGATCAAGGATATGGGTTAATTGCGAAGGAGGATAATAGTGACTAGATGGAAACGTAATGGGTTGGTGATGAAGAAGGTGACCCAATATGTATTATGGTGTAGCATGAGAAGGAAGGACAATGGGTGAAGGAGAAGGTAGTAGTGGCGAGATCGGAAGGGGAATGGTAGGGGGGTTGGATGGATGGAGTAGGAGTTGTAGGAGCATACGAATCTACATAATCATAGCTTGTCGAGACGCACTGTGGCTTCTATGTACTTACATTGAACTTGTAGTGCTGTATGGCTTCCCATAAGTGTGTATTAGGGGAAGGAATGCATGAGTGCAACTCATCGACCATCTTAGGGAGAAAGACTAGATCGTAGTAAGAGGTGAATCAGGTGTTAACACAAGAGGATAGAGGAGAGGGAAGGTCTTCTAGGGAATCATCAAGATAGGTATCAAAAATTTATGTGATAACATGAGTGACTTGATAAGCAAGAGTGTGCGGTTGGTCATCCAAATAACCATGAATGCATAAGATATGCATGACCATGACATATTGTTCATCTGTGAAGGAGGAAATGGGAATCCTAAGGCATACCAAATAGTGTAGTTAGGTGAATAAAAAAGAAAGGAACTACTACAAATGCGGATGTCACCAAAGGGCATGGGAAAGGTGATATCAATGTGATCGATATAAATTTTCCTCCGATATAATCTAGCCACGATTGATTGAGAATGAGTGGAGAAGTGATGGGAGTTCATGTGAGATGAACTACAAGATGAAAAAAACTCGGGCCATATGTAACAATGATAATGATGGAACCATGATACAAATATGGGTTATATAGGGAGTATGGAGGTCATCAAATCCAAACCCAAGCCGTAGGAGACCATCATGGGAATAAACAGTAGTTGTGCAAGATGTGTCAAGTGGTATGTGCTCCCAATAAGAATTATTTATGAAGAGAGTGCAAGTGAAAGGTGGGTGAATGGAGGAGGAGAATGTAGGCGGAGAGGCGGAGTGAGAAGAGCCATGGATGATGAAGGGCCTTGGTATGGAACAATAGCGGGCTGGCGAGATGAAATGGCAGGGGAAGAGATTGTACTAAGTTGGAAGAGAATAACGATGAATGACATATCTTAAAGAAAGGGAAAGAGAGGAGGAGTGTGAAAAGAATCCAAATAATGTGGAGTATACGTGGTGGAGGGTATGATAACATTGGAAATAACAAGAGTATGTGGTGAAGTAGGATGGACCTTATCAACCATGCAAATGGTAGGAACTAGGTCATGTGCGGGTGTTTGAGATGGGGAAGGAATTGTGGATAGAGAAGTAAGAGATAAGGAAGGGCCAAATTCATGTGCACTAATAGGAGAAAGATCCTTGACTTCTCTGACCAATTGAGCTAGATTTTCATGATTAATGGTACATAGATAAGTGGTGAAAACATCTTGAATAGCACGAGGATTCATTCCGAAGATGGAATTTGGATAAAATATGGGAAAGGGTTATAACCATCAATAACTTGTAGGGGTATTGACAAAATCATGACCATGGCGATCAAATTGAAGAGTAGTAGAAGACTTAGAGGAAGAGGATTTTCTATGACGCTTGCCCATGATGGGAGAGGTAAAGCCAAAACCCTAGGAGGTGGTAGAAGGAGATGTCAGGTTCACCAAAATGATTAACTAAAATTAGGATCTATGGGGGATATATTAATCCTAGTTAATCTAATATAGGAAGACTAAAACGCTACGGAGATGCAATCAATAGTATGAAATAATCCTAAATAATTATTAAGTGAAATGAAACCCTAAATATACAAATAATTAAAGAGAAATGACTTAGCTAATCATGACATACTTTTATAGGTTATCACAGACTTGAAATTGGAAACCGAATGTGTGACGACCACCAGGGATCCTATGAAGGGTATATTTGGAATGTTTGCATAGTGACATAGGTGCACTAGGAGTGTATCTTGGGGTGGCGCACCCTAATCTGAATTCTAGGTGCTCAAACAATATAAATTCTTAGAATCTATGTTTGGTAATCTCAAGGCTACCTAAAACCCTATTTGTTTGTCTTACTAGATTCGTTGGATAAATTGGATGACACCACCGCACATGAAGAAGAAGAATGGGTCGATGACCTCAACCACGAAATTGGTGGACTTATCATTGAGCACTTTGCACTACATTTTGGACCCGGATGTAGTTCTCGGTGAGTGTGTGAATGTCGTGCATTGGGTGCTCTCGTGTCGGTCATACTTTTTGAAGTATTGAGCTATAATAGCTATAAAAGATGTAGATAGTAGAATAGAATTAATAAATCCCTCCTCCTCCGGAATGTGTGTGATGCACGAAATTCCTAGCTTTAATGTATGGAGCTATGTGGATACTGAACTTATGTAGTAGATGCATCCCTAGATGGAGTGACATTAGTGATAGGATGTAAAGACCTAGGACCCCCATTATGATCTTATAAGCTTTGTATTTATAGGGCTCTCAAGTTTAATTTTGTAATTAATCCCGAGTACAATGCCAACCGAGGAAAAGATAAACTTGATAAATGGCTAGAAGTGACCCAAAAGGAGTGAAAAGGTATTTTCTAGATTAGGGTGACACAGGAGGGACCAGGGCACCCAAATACAAAGATGTGAGGTACTTGGAATTAGGGCTAGAATCTTAGGAAGTTGTAAAATGTATAGATAAATGTAACAGAAAGACACGAGAAAGATGAAACAAAATATAAAAAGAAAGATGGAAAAAGGTGGATTAATTGGTACTTTGTACACTTGAGAAACTTTTAAATAATATTATAAGACCAGGTTAAATATTGTCTAAGTTGCATGATTTTATGTCTACACGCATGCAAGCACTAGTAATATATATCCTCTAGGTAACTCATAGTTTAGATCTTATTAATAGCTCTAAGCTTTGCATGGTGCTCAATCTTCCATTTCTCCAAAAATAGCCTTGAGTGGGCTCTAGTCTTTTCAAAAACATGCCTTGCACTCCACGTATAAAATTAGCCCTGCACTAGAAAATGGCTAAGTCCTAAAGTTCCTTCTTTTATGCATGTGCCCCATCCTACCATCCTTCCACGTTTATCAATTCACCCTACAATGCATGCTATATCCTCATGCGTCTTTGACTTGGGCTATATTCTATCACCCAACATTACCCCACACTAATGTCATTACTACCCGATAATGGGTAATAGTCCCTTATATCTCTATGAAAAATAATAAAGAATAAATAATAAAAAGAATTATACTCTACTATGTGCTGTTCTTCTACGAGGATGCATTAATTTTGGATATCCAATCTTTATATATGCCTCCATTTCATTCCAACTATTCAACACTTCACATGTTTTTTTCAGAACGTATGTAACTATGGCATTAAACTCATCATGATTCATGTTTCCTTTTCGGTATGTAATATTCTAACAATGTTAGCCATGTTAGAGACCATTCCTTCCATGAAATCCATATTCTTTGCGATGAGATTCCCAATCTTCTTTATTCTTTTTGAGTGTGGATCCTTGGATGCTTTGAAGTGCGTATGCTTATCTTCTACTAGAGATAGCCTATCCATACCAAAATTTTTTTCATTCTTCATTTCCTTAAGGACCTCATTATCTTCTTAAATGGTCCTTTTCCTTATGATTGCATCTAGAGCCACACACATATTCAAGTCCTAATCTGCATTTTTCAACTCATCCTTTAATGTATGGAGCAAAGCCTCATAGCTTGCAATCTTCCATGTAATAGCAGATTTGGTTATCTCCTCTTCTTAAAACATATTTCTATTTGGCCATGCACACGGGCCCCTTCCTCCAATAAGAATCGAATCTGTTGTGCACAAATAGTGCATCGCAAATTTAAACACCTTTGAACGTTTTCATGAGAGTGTGGCCTCTTCCCCATTATTTCATCTCCAATTTGTTCACCTTCTTTAGGAAATTTTGCATGTCTACCACAACTTCTTCCTTTTTTTTGAGGTGCTTTATCTCGTGCTTGTATCTTTCTTATCCTCTAGAATCTCTCTAATAGTTTCCACTTTATCAATATTTTTACGCATAACCTCTCGAAGATATTTTCTTGAGTGTGTTACTCACCTATTCATCCGACATTACCGGGGGGCTTAGTGGTTATATGGAATGAATCAAAGCCTTTTTCAATCATGTGTGATACACAGCCTCCTCACACACTTCAAATTCATGCTCATCTATGTGAGTCTACATCATCCATGATAATTGTTTTCTACGGTGCCGGTGTTTTCCATTTCCACATCCATGAGATCTCATCCATATAAATCGTTGTGCTCCAAGGTACTTTGGAACTTCGCGCGTATAGTTATTCTTGGGTCATTAACATACCCATGATCGGAATCTCATATGTATCTTACCCGAAAGAGGGTTTAAAACCCGTAAGTGAGGATCACGAGGGACGGCATGCACATTAATAGACGTGTGAACGCAAAGGTGAAGAGATGTTGGGAGGAGCGGGCATCAACCGAATGTGCATGCACAAATTTAAAACACAAGCAAAACTTGGTTAAACCATAAAACTCTCCTTTGTCTCATAGCTACACGACTTACCGTCACACCAAAAGCTCGAATTGATGGTGGAGAGGGATCTCATCATGTTAATCAGCTGCTATGCCAACACCCTCTTGCATGATGGAGCCGGGTATACACCCAATCGGCCCAACAACATTAGGAGGAAGTGACACCGGGAATTTCTGGGAGGTCACCCATCCCAGCACTACTCGGGGTCAAGGCGTGCTTAATCGCAGTATCGTAGCTGCACGATTTTCCGTCACACCAAAAGCTTGAAATTTTGGTGTGACGGTAAGTCATGTAGCTATGAGACAGAGGAGAGTTGTATGGCTTAACCAGTTTTTGCCTGTGTTTCAAATTTGTGCATACACATTCGGTTGATGCTTGCTCCTCCCGAGATCTCTTCATGCTACCGCTTCACACATCCGCTGATGTGCACGTCATCCCTCGTGATCCTCGCCATGCGGGTTTTAAACCCTCTTTCATGGTATCGAGCTACATGACTTGCCATCACACCAAAAGCTCGAATCGATGGTGGAGAGGGATCTCATCGTGTTAATCAGCTGCTACGCCAACACCCTCCCACATGATGGATCTCGTTGACCCTTCCACATTTTATATAACTTAGGCCTTCTCGGTTCATGATTATTTACATTACTATGCTCGTTAATCATTGTTGTGTCTCTACATCGTTGGAGCTTCCTTCACTCACCTGGTTCATGAGCTCGTTGTTAGAACTATCCTCCTCTGTCCGAGTTTTGTGTTGTGCGTCTCTCTGTGGGATGACCTCTTCCTTAGTTGAAATAACCTCGCTCGGGAACTGCTTTCGTTGGAACCTACGTTAGAACACCGCTCGTGGAACATACCTACTCATGCACACAGTGGCTCGGTCCTACTCCAACCTCCACGAGCTCCTACATCTCCTCCAAATTACGGCACTATCCAACGGCCGAGTCCTTTGCTACAGTCATTTTTGGTCTCCTCGAAATTTTCTCATCTGTGGCACTCCCAAAGCCATAAATTTTGTCAACCTTTGACCACCTAATCTCTGCAGCCGATCCGTCAATACAGCTCTCCTCGGTGGTTTGTAGATATTCCCTCGGTCGAGATTTTTGTGTGACGGTAAATCGTTTGGTATCGTAGCTAGGTAGTTAAGCGCACCAACCCTAGAGTAGTGTTGGGATGGGTGACCTCCCAGAAATTCCCAAAGTGTCACTTCCTCTTAATATGCCAAAGGCACTGATTGGGTGTATACTCGGCTCCATCATGCGGGAGGGTGTTGGCATAATAGCCGATTAACACAATGAGATCCCTCTCCACCATCAGTTCAAGCTTTTGGTGTGACGGAAAATCGCTTTGATATCGAGCCAAGTAATTAAGCGTGTCATCCCTAGAGTAGTGTGGTGATGGGTGACCTCCTGGGAAATTCCCGGTGTCACTTCCTCCTAATCTTTGTTGGGCCTAATTGGGTGTATGCCCGGATCCATCGTGTGGGAGCATATTGGCGTAGCAACTAATTAAAATGATGAGATACCTCTCCATCATTAGTTCAAGCTAATGGTGGAGAGGGATCTCATCATGTTAATCACCTGCTATCTAACAAAAAAAGCTTGAAAATGCAACTAGGTAAAGAATGCACAAATCAAGCAGCAGAGGGGTCGTGTGTCGGCGAGCCGTGAGTCGAAGATCCAAAGCAAAAGGACCAAAAATGAATACCAAATGCAGAACGAGTCATAATAGGTAGAAGAGGGAGTCAATGCACAAGTTGGTAGTTGATCTCGGTTCCCAGCTCGGCGCGGCGAGGCCAAGTTGGCTCAAAACCAACTCCACAAACCCTTAAAAAATGCGCTATAAACTCGATTTGAACCCCGACCGAATTGCAACAAAGGCTACAAGAGCTGAATGTAAACCTTGGACAATCCTGAAAATCTGTAAACACCAACATGACAAAATGAACCACAAACAAAGGTATAAACACTCCCCAAATCGGTTGCAAGTATAGCACGGTCGGAATATCCATTACAACACATGCAATGAAATCTGTATAACACGCCTGGGGCTTAGCCGAAAAACACGCACAATGCCAATTAAAATGAAATGTTTTAACCCTTAAAACATTTAAAAAAAGATTTATTTTACCAATAATCAATTCTAAAAAGGAAGGGTGGGCCAAGCTCAACCGGTTTCATGATAACCGCCTAGAGAGTTATAAACTTTATTTTTAAAAGCCACCTTTTAAAAATTATACTCACCTTAATATAAAGGCACCACGTATAATTAAATCCTATCTTAACTTTACAAGAAAAAGCTAGGGCAAAAAGGATTTAGTTTATAATATTTCACTTACCTTTTAAAAGGACCCACTTTATTATTTAAAACACCACGGATTTTAAAGCTCGAATCGATGGTGTGATGGAAAATCGAATGATGTTTGACTCAATGGTGAAGATGTTGGCTCTTAATGAGCCCACCAGGGTTCAATTCTCGCTGCAAGCGAAGTCAGGAGATATTGTTAATAAGGGATGAGGCCGGGATCGTGCCCCGGGTGAATTTGGTGGAATGGATACCCCTTAGTCCTTGGCAACTAAGCCTAAGAATTTGTGCACCTAACCCGTGCAGTTATTTCAGATTCAATAAAATAAAAACCAATGATTTTTCGTCACACCAAAAGCTCGAACTGATGGTGGAGAGGGATCTCATCATGTTAATCAATTGCTACGCCAATACCCTCCCACACAATGGAGCCAGGTATACACCCAATCAGGCCCAACAACATTAGGAGGAAGTGACACCAGGGAATTTCCCGGAGGTCACCCATCACCACACTACTCTAGGGTTGGCACGCTTAACTACCTGGCTCTGATACCAAATGATTTTCTGTCACACCAAAAGCTCGAACTGATGGTGGAGAGGGATCTCATCATGTTAATCAGTGCTACGCCAACATTACCATGTTCCTTTTCCAGAGTGATTACCTTTTGGAATCTTGGCACTCGAATCCAATATTGTCCCCTCACCTATCTATGTAGGAAGCATGCCAAATGGCTTGCCTTGTCTTCACCTATCTCTAAGCCAAGGTCCCCAATGTCAATGTTATGTTCCTTCATCTCCTCTTCATCTCCCTTTGTCTCTTCTTGACCCTTCACCTGTTCTTCTCCGGATCTTTTGTGACTTTATTGTACACTAGAGTCTTGGATGGGTTGTCCTTTGAATGCTCATCCTCTTCATCTCTATAAGGAAGATACTTGCATGTTTTATTATTTTCTTGCTCTGCCTTCACGGGTGAAGTTCAAGGTGATATCCTAATGGGTTGTGAAGGCCCCTCGTCTTGAGTCCTCTTTCTCCTTAGAAATATTCTAAACTAAGTTTCCTTGACATTTTGTTCCACATCTACCTCCATGGTACCTATCTCCAAGATCTTCTCTGGATCATGTAATGGAGGGTCTTCCTTACATGCCTCTGTTTCCTCGGTGCTTGTATGCTTCCACGACATACCAAACCCACGTTGTCCTCTTTTTTTTCTTGTTCTTCATATTCTTTTACCTACTCATCCATAAGGGGAAAAACATGTTGTTCATCTTGTAAAGTGCCCACTTTGTATGTTTTCCTTTTGGTGGTCCAAAAAAGTTTACACTCATTTTCAATGTACTTTCCATTCTCCAACTTAGGATTTAAACGGATGTAGATTAGGGCTTCCCCTACTTTTCCAATGGCCATGATTATATAATTTATATTTATATCATCATAAATTAACCTCTCAATGTATGGAGACCTACCTGGATAAACGTGAGTCTTGTGCACGTATGGTAGTCACACTCTACCATGTTAGCATTGAAAATAAGTAGCGCGTGTTTAAAAACTTGTGTACACCTACTTGGAAGTAGCATTTGGTGAAGGTATATGGAAACTTACACCATGGAATCCATGTTCCATCCTTCATCCTGAAGTGCCCAATACGAAATGTTCATATACCAAGAAATGTACTTTTTTTTGTTTTTTTATCACCAAACGCAACTCCTTGGGTATTCTCCACTCTACTTTAAATTCGGTGTGAATTCTTCCAAACCACATCTTTTCCCTTTGTTTAAAGGGTCTTCTCATGTTCCCATCATAGGTATATTTTTCAAATCTCTCTTCAAGATATTTCTTCTCCTCGAGATACTACTATATCTTTTCCTTAGGCCCGTCAGTGCACCCCAATTTCTATAAATACTAGAGACAAAAAATAGAACCCAAACCGATATTACTTCTTATGCGCACTTCCTCAATGATGTTCCCATCTATAAATCTATCCAAATTATATTTAACCCATTTTGAAATCTTTTTAGCAATGTGAAGCCAAAATGATTTACCTAGAACCAACGCTCTTGGTTGTTTAGCTTAGTTAGGAGGTGTGTTCTTGCCTAGATCACCAAATAATTCTTTAACTTGTCAATATCCATATTGTTCCCTCCTTTGCATACCCAAGTGATTTATTTTTCTCCTCAATACCTTCCTTATCATTGAGGTCATTATTGAATTTTGTGTCCAAACTCTTGAGTCTGTCAAGCTCCCGATTAGGGCGCGATGATCCTCATCTTGTGCCCAACAAAATAGAAAGAGTCCTCATGGACCCCGCTCATCGCCCACTGGTATATTTTTTCTATTTTACCAAAGTATGGGAGTTCATACAATTGAAAACTCCCAACTTTGTCAATAACTTCTCATCATCATTGTCTTAGACTATCATATCATCATCGTAGTTCTCTTCGTCATCCTTACCACCAACAACTTATCCAACGTGTCATTGATAGCTTTGGTCTTGTAGTTATAATTTCTCACTTTACAACAACGAATGTGAGAGTCCCAATCGCAACCCATGAAACCCCTTCTAGGTACTACATTTTAGAAAAGTTGCTCTCAGGGCATCTTCCACTCAATCTTAACTTCCTTTTACTTCTTTGACCTTGTGCCACTCTAGATGCTTTCCGGGTGCCATATTAGCTACAAAAGAGTGTTATTATACTTGAGCTCTGCAACTCCAACTACGCATTCCCTAGCTTGAAACCTTAACCTTAGATGTAAATTCCTTCCTCGCATGCCTCTTCTCTCGATAGAACACTTCTCTAAATGGAGCAACAATCACCTTGGTGCAAAAATATTGGAAAATCCAACTAGATCATGGCTCTCCACACTTCAAAACTCTTCTAATAGTTCACCCTTAAAAAAATCAATCAAATAATATTAAACGTAAAGGTAGAAATGATCTCTCAACATGCCTTTAAATAGATTTTCAAAAATTCCTGCATTAGTTGGTCTCCACCTACCACCATACTTCAAAATAAAACATTATCACTTCCTTTTACATGTACGCTTTCTCCTCCACACCCGATCATAACTTTTAGTGTGCCTACTACTCTTAGGCCACAAAACTCCTCTGCACACCTTCATGCACCAAAGTACCTAGCACTCGCGTGACTTTCACCAAGTAGTTTCCCATGTTGCTGCTAACCTCACATTATATTGCGCATCCCTTTATCCATACATGGATTTATTTCATGATAAATTTTTCCTTTTTATTTTCACACTTTTTCTCTGAGCACCTATATAAATACCTTTCTTATGCATATCAATATTTTGAGAACATTCAAACTGGTCCATGTATCATGTATATACTCCACCCCAAAATAAAAGTATGCACGGTCCTCTGCGTGTGAAAACACTTATATGGTAATCAACTTAAGGCGTGTAATTCACACACTACAAAAAAACATTGAACTAAATTGACAAAACATAGAAACAATGTAAGAAACACATATAATGAAATACATTAAGGAAACCTAATCTAAGTGATAATATTGCCTTATTACAAACACCAAGAATACTTATTTATATTAGGGATTCACCTTTACTCCTATTAAAGTAATCGGAAACCGTGTGCTTTCCAAATTTTCCAATTGGCAAGCCCTTGACTCAAGTATATAAGTGATAATATACAGTCCCAAATGCACTTTGAATTTATCGGGATGGCGTAAAAACTTGGAGTCATAAAAGAGAACCATCTACCCAACTTCAAACTATTTGTTCTTAATATGCTGTCATGCCATGCTTTCTACCTGAAATTTTCTGTCTTTTGGCTCCATTTGGATATAGTTCTCCTCTCATATAGTTGTATTAGTTTTCCTATGTGATCTTCTAGGGCTTACTCATCAGCTAATCCTCCTATGCATGCACGATATGTAGGGATGCTAACATGAATTCAACGGGTAAAAGCCTCTATGCTAAACACCAACCGAAAGGGTGTGGCTTTATTCAACCTTTTGTAGGTTGTTCTATATGACCAAAGTATGAAAAAGACTTTTTCATCCCAATCCTTCCTTCCAACATCACAAATTTTTGTCAAATTATGGCTCAATATCTTATTGAAGGCCTTGGTAATTCCATTTTCCTGAGGATGATAGGGAATTTTTAATGGTGTGCCACCATAAATTTTTCTAGAAATATTTTAACACTCTCATTCAATAAATGAATTCCCCTATCAATGGTTAAACTCAAAGGACAACCATACACCTTATTATATTTTCCCATAGAAACTATGTTGTTGTTGTTGCGGTGTAATCCTTTGTGGGTGCCATTTCCAGCCCATCTTATAAGATAATTTATACAAGTGATAATGTAGTGCCACCACCGATCCTGAATGAATGTGTTGAAATAGGTCCCACAAAGTCAATTGTCCATTTTCCGAAGGGTTCTACACTAAAAATTGGCCTTAAAGGCATATTTTCTCTATGTCTAGGCTTTCAAGGTGTTGATAATGGTCACATGCCTTATAGTGTTCTTTGATCAATCTTTTATAACGTTTCCCACAACAAACCAGCTAATAAAATCTTGCACGTGATGACATCTCTCGCATAGTGTCCACTTGCAATACCACCATGAGCCTCTTCCATAATTGCCTCCCACTCATGTTCAAGTACACACCGATGCAAAACTTCATCCCCTGCCTAGTTTGTATAAGTCTCCATTGATCAGCATGTAGGGCATGACAAAAATAGCAAGTTTTTTCTTTTCCAAATCCTTCATTCCCTCGGGCATCAAACATGTGTGTAAAAATACAACAATATCCTCTAATTTCTAGGGCACGTAGTTTAATCTAAATAATTTAGCATCTGGTATGGTATCCTATATACTCTACACATCCTCTCCCGATTGAATTCTTGATAAATGGTGCGACCAGAATTAATCTTGTTTGGCTTAACCACCACAGTAAAGTTATAACTCTTGAAACAAAAGAATCTAACGACATATGCACCCTTGTAAAACAGGCTTATTAACCAAATATTTTAATTCCATGTGGTCTATATAAAAGATGAAAGGAGTAACCGACAAATACTATTGAAACTAATGAAGCGCATATATCATGGACAAGGCCTTGCTCTCTATAGTTGTGTAATTCTACTAAACATGAGTTAACTTTATACTTACAAAACACAAGGGGTGATCCATAATCCCTTGTCTAGGTTGTGATCAATTGCCATGCCTAAGGAATCTACATGAACGTGAAAAGGCTTATCCCAGAGGGAAAGCACAAGGCGGGTGCATAAGTTAGATTTTATTACCTAAATATCCCAATGCACGCTAACACTTCACTTAGCCTAAACTAAGTGCTCACTGAAGCATGTAAGGGTTCCATGTCCCTCTTTATGTGATTATTGACAAGAGTTATCCATAACGATAGAAATCATAACATATTGTAGAACTATAACATTCATTCAAGTATACATCATAAACCTAGATCTAGATCTTAATAATCATGCATGAATACTCAAAGAATCCGAATCAAGTTTACCACATGATAACCAGAATCATACTCATCAACAACCAATATCCAACAATAATGATCCATTATATTAATCATTAAAACATCACGAAGCTTCATGCATACGTAATAGTGCCTCGGTCATACACACTTACAAAACCAACAACATAATCCTAACAATAATCCTAGGCATGGGGACTTTCCATTCACTACCCATACACCTCTCAAAATAGACCGCATGATGATAATTGCCATACGTATTTACAAAATAGATACAAACACATGAAATCGCTAGTAATAGATCTCCTCTAGTTAACTCATAGTTCGAGATCCTAATAATAGCTCCAAGTTTTACATGGTGCTCAATCTTCTCTGCTTCTCCAAAAATATCCTTGGAGTGGGCTCCAAGTCTTTTCTGCAAAACATGCCCCGCACTCCACGTCCAAAATTACCCCTATATTGGAAAATGGCTAAGTCCTGCAGTTCCTTTCTTCTATACGCGCACCCCGTCCTTTTGCACTTATCAACGTGCCATATCCGCACACATTCTATCCTCATGCATATTTGTACTTAGATTGTATTCTACCATTCCAACACTTTCAAACTTGTAGTGCATCCAATTTAGTCATAAATTCGTCAAAATGGTCTTCTCTTGTGGAAACATGGTGTTTATAATGTCAAATCATGTTATTATGTTTTATAAACATAACCCATCTCTATGTAATCCATTGCAAAAAGTCCTCATGATGAATTCTATTCTTAAGGAGATTTTATTGTTCAAAACATCCTTGAATGATTCCTATGCCCATCTCCCTTCTTGGGTGAATGGAAGTGACTACTACACCATGTGCTATGATATATCCTCTGTACAATCACATCAATTGTGTAGTTGAAGTAAAGTTGAATTAGCTACAGGTGCAATGAGGCATTATATCTAAGAGTTTGCACAATTGTCATTTTTTATAATCTTGGGCTTGATAACATCAAAGCAACCTTTCTTCATGCCTATGAAATATATTTCACCTCAAAGGACCACATTTATCCAAAAATGTGTTTAGTGGGGTGATTCTCCTACCATTTGTCACCTTATGAACCTTACATATCTTGAATTTATTCATAACCAAGTCAATGCAAACATACCTTCTTGTTGAGGTACTAATGCAAAGGGACAACTATAGACACAAAATTATGCACTTTACACATAATTTAACCCGGTCTTATACTACTATTTAGAAGGTTCTCAAGTGGTTAAATTACTAATTAATCCCACCTTTTGGCCATCTTTATTTTATATTTTATTTTATAGTTCTCGTGTATTTTCCAACACTTATCTACCCATTTCACAACTTCCCCATCATTCTATCCCTAAATCAGGGCGCCCCAACCTATACTTTGGGGTGCCTTGAGTCCCACTGGGTGCCTCAATCTATGAAAATCCCCTTTCACTCCTTTTTGGGTCATTTCTAGCCATTGGTCATCTTTATCTTTTTCTTAGTCAAACCTTATTAGGATTAATTACAAAATTAGACTTGAGAGCCCTATAAATATAAAGCTTATAAGACCATAATGAGGGTCCTAACGTCACTACTATTTATCACTCCATTAGAGCTGCATCCATTGCATCCACATAACACCATACATCAAGGCTAGGAAGATCTACATCACACACACTACATAGGGGAGGGATTTTATTCTATTCCATGAACACATTCTATTTACATTTGTTATAGCTAATATTTCTCGCTACTTCACATGTGTGACACGGAGCACCTGACACATGACATGAGAGCACTGGGCACAACACACACACACACACTAGAACTACATCCGGTTCCGAAATGTAGTGCACCACTCAACAATAAGTCCAGTAGTTTGGAAACGAGGTTAGTCTGACCCATTCATATGCATATTTTATTTTTCTAGAGTTTGATACTTCTCTTTGCTTTGTAGGCCATTACATAGCTCACTCGGTGAATCTAGTGCGATATATAGCAGTAAGCGTTCATAACCAACTTGCGAGCATACCCAGTTGTAATTTTTGAGACTTTCTGATGTTCGAGTGGCCGGATTGTAGACCAAGGCACCCTAAGATTCCCCATTACATTCCCGGGCACCCCATACATCTCATATTTGCTAGATCTGTCCTTGAAGGGTCCACGAGTATTCCTTTGCACTTCCATATTCTTTGTTTAGACTGTGACAACTTTGTGACAATCTTCATCAATCAGCTACACCATTTCTCTCCCTTCTCTTTCACATTAGGGTTTCATTTAATTTAGAAAAAATATTTAGGTTTATTTCACAATTCTTTAGCTTAGTTACAATGTTTTAGTCCTCTAATTAGATTAACTAGGGTTGATATATCTCCGTATATAGCCAATTCTAGCTAATCATTTTGTTAACATGATGTCTCTTTATCCTACATTATATGGTTTTTTTCACCCCTTCCCCATGGTTTCTCCTCATCGAGGAATTTATCAAGCCCATCTTAATGCTATCAATGACCACTTGTCTGAACACCCATAAGATCTATATTTACTTCTATATGTGGCTCATGAGGAGGCCACCAATTTGGCTGAATTCAATACTTCTATGGATCCACCCACTTCTCTAGCCACTTAACCCCCTATTTATATACTTCCCCATATCTCTCTTATTTTTCCATTTCAGTCCCTACTCCTACAAATCACTTCACTCCTCCTCTGGTTTCACATCAACGACAATCCTCCTCAGGTGCCAATCAAGATCTAACCTCTTTGTATCATGATCTTCAGGCCCAAATACACAAATTGCAATAAACCACCACATCTCCATCCTTAGATTCTACACTATTAGTACACACTCCTTTTGCTCCTATCCTCTCCACATATTCTCTACCTCCTAATTTTTTCATTCCTAAATTGCTCCTTTTTAACAAACATGGTGACCCACAGGAGCATCTTTGTGCCTTTCATGTTGCTTGTCTCAATTTTGCTGATGATCATTTCCTCCTAGCTAAAAATTTTCCTTGTAGCCTCCATGACTATGCCATGCTCTGGTTTTATGATATGCCTGTTCATTTAATCACCTTTTTCACCCATTTAGCTGATGCTTTCCTCACACACTTTTCTATCAACGTCGACTCTAAGATGTCCTATTCTCGGTTAAGCATGAACTTAAGCAAGGATCCACTTAACAATTTACCAATTATGTCTTATGATAAAGAATAATCTCGCCAAATGACTAATGTCATTACGATGCTTTGAACTACAAGACCTATTCATACAAATTATTCTACTGCCTCTCTCCGAAAGTGTTCTCTTTGAGACCTTTTCTTCTTTTGATCAACTTTTTCATACCCTTAAGCTCTGTGAATCCAAGCTTATATCTATTGGAAAACTCAAGTATCAAGACTAACCTTCCTCATCTACTCGTTTCCATGCTAAGACGTCATTTAAACCCTCTACATCTAAAACCCATCGACACTAAACTCACTGTCAACGCTATTACACCTTCTAAGGAAGTTTCCTCCCAACCGCCTAAGCGTACATTCACCAACCTCCCTATGGCACCACACCTCATATTACAATAACTCCTCAATAACAACCTCATCACCCTCCCACCACCACTCGAGTTAGACCCATCATGACCCAAAGGACGTAATTACAATGAAAACTTCTATTTTGATTATCATCACTATGTGTAGGCCACTCTACTAACCATTGTATGAAACTTCATACAATCATCTAAGATCTTATTGACAATGACCAACTCGAATTCCCATAACCTACTAGCCCTCCTCCCACTAAGGATAAGGGTAAAGTCAAAATTTTCAATAGATAATCAAACCAACGTGACAAAAAGCCACAAATTCTTTAGCCAATCACACATACCATGCCACACCACCTCCAGATGTGAGAGCACTCGAATTCTTAGTTATTAGTGCTGATATGACCCCACATATTATTTTTTTTTCTCTCGATGCTTTGAATATCATGCTACATTTGTATCCGACTATTTACATATACATGCATCTATCGGTTCCACCACTGTCACCAACACTAAGGTTGATCCATCTTCCCCCATTAGTGTATGTTCCCTATCCTTTTTACGCTTTATCAAGTACACTCCATCGCAAATCGACTACCTATTCAAGAGGCCCTATGGAGTCGTTAAGTTATATATCACAGTTGGTCCTCTCACTCTTCTCATCCCTTGCCTTTAAATGGAACTATCAAAGGATGTGATTTACTTCTTGGCCTTAATTGGATTCACAAATCTCAAGCTATTGTCTCCATCAACCACTTGTGCCTTAAGTTCATCTATGACAACCAAGTTATCTCCATTGATGGCATTCCTCATTCATCTTCAACACCATCACATTCTAGTTCCACTTTGACTCCCGCACCTCCTCCCATCCCTCACACGCTCCTCTGACATCACCTACATTACATCCTATTCCTACCCCACCATCTCAACCAACTTCTCCTGTGTGCACCCATCCATCTATTAGTCCTACACACTTTAATAGGCCTATCCCTAGGAATACTACTGCTCCCATCGATGATCGCCACCTCGTTTTATTCCACATGGCTTTCAACTTCTACACACACTATCCCGCCTCAATCGCCATCACCCACACACTTCATTACACCTCAATATTGGTCTTACGTACACCCATCGCATGCATATCGGCTACATTCCCCTACGCAACATTTGTCTCACATACCACCTTTTCTCAACCATCATCCTAAGGTGTCATCATCCTCGTCACCAATTGTGGAACCTCTATCCTAAACCTTATTGGTTGACCCCTACTTTATGATACACTTGGGGGAATAACACATTATATCTCATCCCCCTTCTCTATTCTAGCATACTTGTATCATCCTACATCCATCATCAATTCTATCTCACACATTATCACACCCTCGTTACTCGATGACGCACTCTTGTGCTTTGGTTCACACTAGACTATTGAGGGATTACCATTACACTGAACCCCACACACCACACATCTTACATTATCCTATACATACCTCATCTACTAATCATTTCTACATCATCTCTCTCATACATGCTACACTATTCATCATCATATATGAGTCTAGTTTTATATTTCATCCATACATTCTATCTCTACACTAGGTCACATTATCCATGGGTCTAGCTTTACCTATCACCACTACAAGTTCTATCTACATCTATATCATCACACTCTCTACATTCTACATACCTACACATCCTATTCACCATTTGGTCACCTACACTACATTGTTCTATGTGCTGCACTCACTACCCTATGACGCACTCTAGTTCCTTGGTCCATACTCGATTGTCAAGGGTTTACCAATAAAATGGACCTTACCTACATGTGACATGTCATCATACCACATTCATTAGACTAGTGAACCACGTTCTAGGCTATATCGTCACCCACACTCATCATCACATACCGTAGTGGTATACACCTTAGGTTAAATCACCACTCTTTTCATCAATCCTACATCATTCTATTACATTCTATCATCTTCTATTATATCATCCTATTACATTTTTCTTTTCTCAATTCCAAATTATTCCATTACATTATCATGCCTTCAATCATCATGTAGTGGTATACACCTTAGGTTAAATCACCACTCTCTTCATCAATTTCTCATTATCATCTTACATCCTATCATCACATATTATATTATCCTATTCTAAGTCATTCTATTACATCCTCATTTATCCTACTCATCACTTAGTAGTATATGCTTTAGGATAAACCCACACCTCATTCTTACTTGTCACTTAGTGGTATATGATTTAGGTTAAATCACCACCTCATTCCTACTCATCACATAGTGGTATATGTTTAGTGCTAAATCACCACCTTCTCATTATCCATCACATACTCATATACGCTTCATACACCCTCATCACCCATCTCATAGTGACATATGCTATAGGCTAATCGCCACCTTCTTCTTCCATCACGTAGTGATATACGATTATGGATAAATCAACACTCACCCATTCAACAAGTCGTGATATATTCTTACGCTATATGATTCACACCCATTTTCTATATAATAATATACTTCATCAACGTTTAGGGATAAATCATCACTCATCTATTCAAAAAAATTGTGGTATACACTTATGCTATAGGGTCCACACACATCTCCCCATGTCACATCTCATCACCATTACATATACACACTCATTGTAGCATGCTAGACACAACCAACACTTCTCAAATATTTCCCAATGATGCAATCTTGTTTATGGTTCATTCTTGACTACTAAGGGGGAAAAAAATGAACCTCACTGCATACACTTCCATACACTCAGGGGGAACATTGCTCATATCATTCCATTTTGCATTCCATTCCATCCATCCACATATACTGCATTGTCTTGGGGGCATTTACTTTTTCTTACTAGTGTTTTTCATGTTCACTTTACTACACATGTTAGCTTGATTTCTCATATGTCATTATCATACACACATGCACGTTCACCTCTTTGTTTAGTGTGATCACGATATAGGAATCTACATGCGGCATGGATGCTCACCTTCTACCCTTCCTATACTGGTCACTTTGGGGCATCCACATTCGACTCATATAGGTGCTATTGTTTCATTTTGTACTTAGCATCTTATACTACTTATTCATACATGTTTTGACATATCGGTTATCACTCTAACATGCTAACAAGTGTTCTATGTGTAACACTTGTTTTGTAGGATTACATGTTTCCATGACTACTTTTTGTTTCTACTTGTTGCTTTGTTTATTGTTTTATGCGGGATTTTACCTTTGCTTATGTGCACACTTGTCTATTGTTTGCGGCCATGATGGCCTTGAGTGTCTTGCGACATCGTGAGTGATGTCCCTTGTTTGTAACCCACTTTGTGTGGTCTTCTTGTTGTTTCTTACGTGTTTACACTATTGTGCTTGGTAGTTTTTCTACACATTATGTTTTTTTACACTAATTACATGCATGTGCTTGTGGACTAACACTTATTTTGGCTAGCCATCCCCTTTTGTGCATGCCTTGGTATCTACCAAGCACTTTCCCTCCCCCTGTAGGGATGAGTTGGTTACAAGTCAAAGTGTAGTTGGTCCTCTTTTGGGGCTGCATTCTCCTTCCAGGGTCATTACATGCACCCCAAAGAGGGGACATCATTATGGATTTTCTACTAACACAACATATTTACACTGGTTCAGACACAACGGAGTGAGTTCAGACCAGTCTACAAACTCCATACACAGTGGACATAATAGGACATGGTGTCCTTTAGCAATTCTACAGAGCAGTTATAGGCTCAGGGGTTATAGTGGGTGGCCTCTCTACACTTCTCCATCTAGTGGCGTAGGATTTCCCAAAAAACCAATGTAGTACAAAGATATCTTCAACAAATTTCATAAAAAAGCGGTTAGAGTTGGAGGACACAGAGCATTTCCTCCCTACACTTCTTCATCCAAGGTGGCATGAGATCACCCAAAAACTTGTGATAGTACATGATATCCTTCTACACCCTTCTTCTCAACATGGATTAGGTGTACATGTTCCATTTACACTTTTCTAGTGTATTTTACATTTACGTACTTTACATTTGTGTATTTTACACAACGTTTTTACATACATACATATTTGACTACTTGAGCATTTTCTCCTTGCAGTCCACCAGATGAGAAAAAAATTCAAATTGGGGGCAATAAGAAAAACAACGAAAAATAATAATGACAAAACACCGTAGCTTTTACTTTCCATACTAACCATGCAGGTACATTACACACAACATCAACTACACATGTGTTCTACCCTAGGCTCACTCTCATCACTTTTTATGCACATTTTTCATCTTTAGAATCCATGCTCCTCCATCTTTTTCTTTTTCATTCCATACTTGAGTCTAGTCTATCGGCACATTTTATTCTACACTTTACATGGATATCGGGTACACATCTCTATCTACTTTATGTTACCAAGCTTTTCGATCACCAACATAAAGTGGGGTCAAAATGTAGACACAAATGTATGCACTTTACACATAATTTAACCCAAGATTATACTACTATTTAGAAGGTTCTCAAGTGGTTAAAGTACTAATTAATCCCACGTTTTGGACATCTTTATTTCATAATTTATTTTTTAGTTCTGTGAATTTTTTGTACTTATCCACCCATTTTTAACTTCCTTGACATTCTAGCCCTAAATTAGGATGCCCCACCTATCTTTGGAGTGCCCCGGTCCCACTCTGGGCACCCCGATCTATGTAAATCCCCTTTTTCTCCTTTTTGGGCCATTTCTAGCCATTGTCATCTTTATCTTTTTCTTAGTCGGCCTTGTCGAGATTAATTATGAAATTAGAATTGAGAGCCTTATAAATATAAAGCTTATAAGACCATAATGAGGTTCCTAACATCACTACTATCTATCACTCCATTAGAGTTGCATCCATTGTATCCACATAGCACCATACATCAAGGCTAGGAAGATCTGCATCACACACATTCTAAAGGGGAGGGATTCTATTCTATTCCATGCACACATTCTATTCACATTTTCTATAGCTACTATTTCTTGCTACTTCACAAAGTGTGAACTTGGAATGAGAGCACTAGGGCACTGACAACACACACACATGCACCAAAAGTATATTTGAAATGTAGTGTAGTGCTCAGTAATAAGTCCACTAGTTTGGCGGATGAGGTCAGTCCGACCCATTCATATGCATATTTTATTTTTCTAGGGTTTGATACTTATTTTATGTTTTGCAAGACATTACATAGTTCACTCAAAGAATCCCGTGTGATAGACATGAAGCATTGAAACCAACTTGCGACCATACTAGTTGCAAGTTTTGAGCATTTCCAGGTGTTGAGTGCCCAAATTATAGACCAGAGTGCCTAGATTACAGACTAGGGCATCCCAAGACACTCCTCGGCCCCCAGGACATCTCAAATCTACCCTTCACATGGTCCTTAAGTGTTTTTCTGTACTTCCAGATTCTCTATTCATACTGCGACAACTTTGTGACAATATTCGTCAATCAGCTATGCCATTTATCTCCCTTCTCTTGCACATTATGGTTTAATTTCATTTAGAACAATTTATTCACATTTATCGCATACTACTTTATCTTATTTACATCGTTTTATTCCTCCTAATTAGATTAACTAGGGTTGTTATTTCCCAGTATATAGCCAATTCTAGCTAATTAACGACAAGAAACTTTACCAATCAATGTATAAATCAGTATTCAAGATAATGTGAGCCAACACATGCCTCAACTTCTCATGAAAAGAAACAAAATTAATTGTTTCTTTTATGTTTCCAACCTCTTCAACTCGGTTTGATCTCCTTATGACAAGTACACTGGTCATACCACTCAAGGAAAAAGAGTAATTAAACATAAGTTACAATCCTCTAGCATCTTCCTAAGTCCATTCCATCAATAAATTTTTCCCTAATCCTTATCCTCACTTTCCTTCACTATTATGACTACACAAGAACTTCAACTCTAACCCTCGTGTACTCTTACTATCCTTTATTCACTTCTATGTTCACTTCTTAAGCAACTATGCTTTTGTAATATCCTTCTTGATTTTCCTTTTGGACTCACTGGCCTCCTCACCATATATCATCACTTTATTAAAAATTATTAGGTACCCTATTGGTTGAAGTCCTTATCAACATATATATAGCTTATCCTTTGTTATTAATAACTTATTGATCATTTATCCTAATCAAAATGCTTATTTTCAACTTTGTTTTCTTATTTGGTGCCATGAGATTTTGATGGTCTCCTTATACAAGAGTTACTGACATCTCTATTTATAATTCTTCCACAATGGATTCTCATGATATCTCACACCTTACCTACCCCTATCTCTGTACAAAACTCACTAGTTATTTTGCGAATAACCTTTCCAAGAACTTTGTTCCAATGCTTACTTGACTAGGTTTTTAAGACCTACTAATGAAAGTTATGATCTAAATAACCATAAAAGGGATTTCAAAACCTTATTTCAAGCTTCAACAAGTTTACCTCAATGTTATAGACCTCGTTTGATGATCAAAATGTAAGCTAAGGATTTTAACCTTCTTTCACGCTTTAACATTGTTACCTAACTACTATCCTTGGGAAACAAGTAAGTCTTCAATGAATTTCCTTTAAATTAATTTTTGAATGAACCAAAAAAATATTTGAATTCCCATTAAGACATTACATATTCCACATAACCCTTGTAAACACGTTCTTAAGAGGTTTTACCCATATTTCTAGTTTCTCCTTTCAAATTAGGTCTCCTTTAGCAATAAATAGGAATGTCGGAGAAATCAAGGAGCGTACGGTGTCAAATCACTCCAAAAATTCAAAATATATATTAATGAGAAAGCTAAGATGACATACTCCAATTTTCAATAAATTTCAACCATAAAAACACAAATTACACCATTTTACAATCTTTGCCCTAGTTTAGGGTTTCAAGTCTAGGGTTTCACATAGTCTGAGAGAGAGTTTTGGTCATAACACAAATGAAGGTTTCAAAACTTTTTTCTTAAAAGATATATAATAGCATTCCTCAACTCTCTTATGTATGCAACAATTCATGAATCCTTGTATAATAATCTTGCTAACATGGTTTGCACACCCTTTTCACTAGAAAACCCTATTTTCCTCATGCACAGTTTATTTGGAAACACTTAAATCCTACTTTTGGCATTCATAACTCCTAGAAATGAACTCCAACACTTGTATACATGATTACTAAGGCTAGAATCAATTTCTAGCGTTCCCTTTTTATCTTTTCTGTCTGACTACTCAAGAAGGTTCAAGACTTATACAAGTAACATAATGTCGACACTAAATCATGCACTTTTTAGAATATTTAATCCCGATATCATACTACTATTCATATGGTTTTGAGTGAATAAAGTACTAATTAACTCCCGTTTCTTGGCCATTTTAATTTAATTTATGTCATCATTACCGACCTTCACCACACACATGGCGGTATATTTTTGGCTTCCTCCGTCATTTTAGCCTCAATTAGGGCACCAGGGCTAGTAATGGGGTGCCCATGGGCACCTTGGTCCCGATCGGGCACCTTGGTCCTTTTACACTTTCCCACAATGTTTTGGGCACTTTCTAGCCGTTTGACATTCTATATTTTTATGGTCAACCTTTTCGGGTTAATTGTGAAATTAAATAAAGAGAACCATATAAATATAAAGTTATGAGGCCATAATGAGGGACCAAGCACTAGTCACTACTATCATTCACCTAGAGTTACACCTATCTAAGGTGTCTAGAGCTCATTTGCATCCATCTAGATCCATCACAAGGGACAAGGTTGGTTCATCTCGCATCACATAAGCATAAGAGAGAAGTTTATTCTATTCATCCACTATTCTATTACATTTTCTACACATAGTTATATCTTGCTACTTCATAAAGTGTAAATGACACAAGAGCACCTAGGGCATGATTCATACATACAAACATAGAACTACATTTGGGTTTGAAATGTAATGCAACACTTAGCTAGTAATTCCGCCATTGTGGCCATTGCCGAGGACAGTCCACCCCATCATATACATTTTTCTTTTCTTAGGATTTGATACTTGTCTTGGGGTTTTGTAGTTATTTCTTTCATCATTGATCATTATCGACATTTAATTAAAAGGAGTGAATTACATGTGACAAATAGAGAGGGCTTTGTATAATCTTTTGACCTATAGAGTGTTCTAGACCTCCTACACAAACTAGGACACCCATAGGTGCCCTAATACTCTCCCAGGCGCCCCCCAGCCAGTCTGAACCCCGGATCTATCCTTTTAGGACATATGCATGTTTGTTCCTACTTTCAAATTATTCAAGATAATTTACGACACACACATCTAAATCAGCCTCCAAATCAGCTAAGTCACTTCCTTACTCTTCTTTGCGTATTAGGTTTCTATTTTCATTATATTAGTTACTTCCTGTGCCACTTTCCATATCTCTTTATTACATTTATTTATTTTTATTCCTAGTTTAGATTAACTGCTAAAATACCAAATTTTATCTAATCATTTTGGTGAACTCAACCACTTTCATGCATAGGATCCTCATTTTCCCTCTATCATGGCTCCTAAAGTGGCTCAAGTTTCTTTATTTGATTTACTTAAGAGATATCCCAATTGCCGGATGTTTTCAAAAATCCTAGACACCTTGTATCTTGATGAGGATACATTTCCACACAAAATAAGTCCTATATTCACTCATTTATTTGACGACCCTAGTGATCCTCCATCTAATCAACCCTATTGGAATCAATTTGAGCTTTACATTATTTTTTTCAAGGAAAGTTTATGGCTATGAAATCCACAACTACATCTCTTAAATTTTAAATCCAACAGCTTGAGGATGCTTCTCAAGCTCATATTTGTTCTCCCTCTACATCTCATCTTCAATCTATGTCCACTTTGCATGTCATATAGTTCAACCTCGGATCATGCCATTGTCTGAGCCTCTCATCTTTGAGCATAGTACTAAGAAACATGAAATTCGTAATGTGCTCCTTAGTTATGAATTGACCAATTTACTGCCTTATCATTATTATCCTCCTTATTGGCTAGTAAAGTATCAAGGTCTCTCATATTACAATTATCATCCAATAAATGGACATAACGACCATGATTACGCTTCACAATGAAGAATCAAACATCGTAAGTGTTAGGGCTTTATCTCTTTCACTTTCGCAAAACATTCTATTCCATTCCCACATATAAATACTACATCTAAATGGACTCCAAAACTACTCCTTTTGCATACACTAAGAATCATGCCACCATTTATAATGTTCCTTCTTCAGTTAGTCAAGAGCCACCTAAGCAACAACCTCTCCAAATTAGTTCACCACCTCCTCCTACTCAGTCATCTACAACATTACCAAATCAAAACAAGCCATCACTTCTCACGATTTTCTCTAAATCAATTCCTCCTAATAAGTAGTTTATTGTGTTACCAAGTTAAACTAAGAAACCTCCTCTTCATGATGAAATCCCTACTCCTTCATTAAAGGTACCTGCCACATCACCAATTCATACACAACAATCACCTCCTATATTTAAACTTATAATTCCAACATCTGTTATAGACCATACATACATTGATTATTGGGACCCAAATGATGCTTACTATGATGATGAACCATTTTATGGTCAAAATCCTCTATCACGTACCACCACTTTTGTTAAGGAAAATACTCCATACATTGATCCACTTAGTGGTTTTTACTAGACCTCCATCACATACATACTTGGGGGCATAACATCCAACACACCCCCTCTCTCATATTAGTATCAGCACATCTATCATATTTTCATTATCATACATCAATTCCCTCACATAAGCATACTCATCATAGATTTTAGTGTCATCATTACCCGCCGACACACTCTTGAGCTTCAGTTCACACTTCATTATTGAGGATTACTACACATAAGCACCACACATTGTACTATAGAAATTACACTACAATATTTCACGTCTTCCATCATGCATTCTACAACATTTTGATTATTACATATCTATAAATCATACACTTCTATTATTTACGACACTATATTATTGCATCTCATTAATTTTACATATTACATAACACACACATAATCTACCTACGCATATTGCACTACATAATTGTCATCTTACATACTACACCACGTGCATTTTTAGGCTACATAAACCTCATGATTTACATCTTATACATCATATATTACACATTTTACAAATATCTACACACTACATCATCGTATTTCATCATTACATATACTATATCATCTTCTAAATGATGCACTCACTACACTATGATGCACTTTAGTTCCTCGATCCATACTCGATTGCATTGAGAGTTTACAAATCAATTGGACCTTATCATCATCACACATTCATCATTCAATATTCCATCAGGTGACATTCCTATGTTAGTGACATATGATATAGGCTAAATGGTCACCTATTCTTTCATCTTGTAGTGGTATACGCTTTACGTTACATCACGACTCCCTCTATTCATCTTATGGTGATACATGCTATAGGATAAATCATCACTCCTTCAATTATCTTGTCATGATATACACTTTGGATATAGGGTCATGCTCAAACTTTATCTCTAGGCCGCATATCATCACCACTACTCATACACATGCATCACAACACGCTAGACATAATACACACATCGATCATTTCCCAATGATGCACTCTCATTTATGGTTCATTCTTGTCTGTTGAGGGGTAAAACCAAATTAACCTCATTTCATACATTTCCATTTAACTCAGGGAGGCACATGGATCCTACCATCCATCTATAACATATTGCATATCTTGGTTGCTTTTACTCTTGCTTGCGTTTGCTTGTATATGGTCACTTTTACACATGATAGTTAGATCACTTGTATGTCATTTATATATACCATACACACATGCACGTTCACACCTTTATTTGATTGTGATCGTAGTGAAATATAATCTCTCTTTTATGATATTAAAGCACCATTAAAGGGTATATAAAATCAAATAAGAACATTGATATATACGAGATACAACAAAAATGAAAACCCACACAACAAAATTATATTACTAAAATAATATACACCACTTCTCTAATTACAAAGAAATCCATTAAATAGGAGTGGAACAATAACAATCTCCATAACAAATTTTGTTCCATACTCCCAAATGGATTAACAAACCAACAACATTAATAATAATAAAACAATACTATTGTTTTATTATTATAACACACTAACCATCTAAATTTACCTTTTAAATTTTACCACTAACTATTACATTTTACTATCTGTAAATATAAAACATATGAGAAGCACTAAACCATATAATTCCTAACATTCCCCTAGTGTGAACATGGGGAAAACACGCCAATACCGCAACATGTCACCGCATAGCTTGCTCATGATCTGGATGGTTTCAAGGAAAATACCAACAACCTCTGGATGGTTTTCCCAGTGGTTTACCAAAAACCAAAACTATATATAGTTTTTCCAAAGGATTTCTAACTTTTGAATTGTGGAGCTCAATTGCTTCACAATAGCATGTTTTACTAACTTGCTAGAATACATGAATCGAAATCGGTTAGGAGGAACTGACATCGGTCAAGCAAGGAGAAACCAACATTGGTTAGGGTAACCAACATCGATTTCTGTAAGTGGAAGTTTTATTTAACTCACAGGAATTAGATCTAGCCTTTAATTAAAAGGTTATCTAATGATTGTAAATGCATAACTAAGCGCCCTAAGTTTGTAGAAGCTATATATAAGTTAAAAATATAGGGTTAGATGTTAGAATTAAACATTATTGTGAGAATAATTATGAGAAGGAATTCTTGGAGAGAAAAGTGAATTTTGTGACAAAGAAAGTTACTGTACATCCAGAGAGGTGTGGAAGATTGTAAATCTTCATTTTATATCTTCAAAGCTTTGAATAATAGATTGGATGTTTCTATTATAGACTAGAAAGTTCTGTACATATAGTTTTCTCGACTTGCTTGACAACTAACTCCGAGTCTCCTTTGACAATGATGTCCCCGACACCATACTTCCAAGAAATTTTTAAACCTAACAAGAATGCCTCATAATGAGAAATGTTGTTAGTACACTAAAACTTAAGCTTAAAGGAAAAAACAAACCTTCACCGGCTTGGATGAATTAGGACAACACTTATGCTACCATTTCCAAATTTGGAGCAAGCTCCACTAAACAATAAAGTCCAATGAGAGCCAACTTGTTCAAGGCATTTACATTCTTCAATCTTGTGTTCCTTTCCATCACCAAATCCCACAAAGTTGTTTGCATCAACACTTGTGTACAATACCTCACAGGAAGCATTGTTTGGATCCTCAATAAGGTGTAACATTTTCTTCTCCCCATATAACCCGACAAGGCTGCCCTCAACCGGGATGGTGGCATAAGACATGTCCATTTAGACACTACCACCAACACTTATAGCCCATTTTATTGACAATAACATACCCCACTTGGTCGGGTAATCAACTATGACAACATCAAGTTTTAAATTTTTACTCGGTAGGCTATAAGCTGCACCACCAAACCCTTCACACATCCCACTACCGGTACCTCTCCTGAGTCCATGGCGGTGCACTTCCTATATGCTATTTTTACCTTAATATTCACCTCATTCATGACCTCCAAATGCATGACATTGCATGATGCCCCTGAGTCAAACATGTAGTTATGGAGCAGCCTATCCTTAATGATCAAAGTAATGAAGAATGGATCCACATTCAGCTGAGAGTCTACCAAAGATGTCCCCAAATAAACCTCAGGTGGTTCAGCTAGCTCTTCTGATGCTGATGGTGTCTCAGAATCTTCAATGGCTAGAGGATTCTCCACAATGTTCACATTTCTCCCCAAGGTAGTCCTCTCTTCATTCAATCCCAAGTATTCAAATGCTCTCTTTTTGTGCTCAGGAATCCTAAGCAACTCAAAAATTGGGACAAAGACTTTGATTTGACTTAAAACTTGGGCAATGTCATACGGGACATTCTTGGGCAAGGTAGTATTGGAAGGAAAGCTGATACATTCATTGGGTGGCACAAGATTCTTGATAGCTTGAGCATAAGGAGGGGTATGATTTTGCTTAGAATGATGGGATTTTGGCAGATGGATCTTTCCTAGGAGCCTCTTTAGGAATGTTAGAAAGTAAGGGAGCTTTTGGCTTGGCCTGAGGCCCTGCCCCTTTGACAACCTTACTTCTTGTGTTATATTCCTTCTCTTGAGCCACAACAACATTCATTAATAATTGCATGTCCTCCTCAGATGGGATTCCTCCATCATACTTTTTTATCATTAAAGCCCTTAAATATTCAAAGTCATTATTGGGAAATTCAAAATCTTGTACATTATCTACTTCTAAAGTATGAGAGGGAGGAGAATATGTACTCTATGAATGCAAGTACCAAAAAGTGGAAGAAATTCTGAACTTATTACCTCGGGCCGAGGTTGCCCTTTGTTGTGAGCTAGTGGAGCATCCCTTCATGCAAACATCATCATCACTCTTATCATCTACATTTTCTCCTTACCGATCTTCTTCACAGGAGCATGGGGCATGAAACATCTCGTGACACCAATTAATGACTTCTCGCCTCTTCCACAATAAGAACTCTAGCAACAAAGGAGCAGGTACCATTCTACTTTCTCTACCTTGAGACCGCCTATTCCCAAATGCAAAAGCTCCTTTTCCTTTGTCATCAACTCTTTGATGATTTGTAAATCTATCTTGGCCTTGTTGCTTGTGTTTTCGTTGTGAACTCTTCCCAACTCCTTTCTTAGCTCGACTAGTTTGTAGGAGATCTCCTTGATGACCCCCGCCAAATTTTCCACAACCTCTTCAAAATCGAGTATCCTTTCTTGTCTGAGGTTTTTCTAGGTTAACCAGCTTCACACCTTCCCTCTTAGGAGGTTTTCCTATTGCCTTGATATTATTCTCTATTTTTAGGGCCATGGTGAATGCTTGCCTTAAGTTGGTAGGGTTCTTATCCCTCAAGTAATAAGTAGCCTTTTTATCAAATGCATCAGTATATTTGATTAAGCATGATTCATCACATGGCCTTTTCTGAAAGGAAACCTCCTCAAGGTCTTATTGAACATTGTGTTGAAATCATGTACTCATTGGGATTAATCTTGATGTTTTCAAATTTTGATAGAAGAAACCTAGGGTCACTCCTATCACCATATTACAATCTGAATGCATTGCTAATCTTAGCCTAAGATTCAATAGAGTTATCTCGGAAATGCTTTGTACCCAGTCCCTTGCATCCTCCTCTAGAATGTGAACAAACAATTTGATGTATACATCCTCATGTTCAATCTCAAAGTCTTCCATCATATTGAGGAAGATCTTTAGATCTTTAGTCACCGATTATGGCATTGTTTCCACTGGAACTTAGGAAGTTTGTTCCTTACATCTTGAGGTACTGCATTTGGATAACTAGCCATTCCCACAAAATTTATAGGTCCAAAGGTGTTTACAACAAATGGAGGTCTGGGTTGAGCCATATTGATTTGAGGAGGTGATCTTGGAGGGGTGACAAATTCTTGAGGGGTAGAAGGTCCTTGGAACACAGGAGTGTAGCTTTCAAATAGAGATCCCCAAAGGCCTTGCTTCTTGGAAATCCCTATCTATTTCAAAAAAGACAGTGTAAATGTGAAGAAAATCTTTCAAAATCAAATGAAGGCCCTTCCCCACTAGGAAATTCAATTCCACAAAGAGGCTACCTGATTCAAAGTCACTTAAATGGTAGTATTTAGTGCTAGGTCTTTCACTTTCATCAATGGAGATCTCTCTTCTTGTCTCGTTGTTCTCCCACAACTCTCCAAGATTTTCTTCCTTCGATTTTGCTTTTCCTAACCAAGGAAACAATATCTTAGTAGGATCCCTAGCAAAGAAAGATCTTCTTCCTTCAAGATTTGTAAATATTAGTAACAAATATTACTTGAAAGAGGTTTAAAACACTTGGTCCTTATCAAAATCAAATCAACAGGGAATTGCCACTAGGGATTTTCACCTTAGTTGTGAAAATGCATTAAATATGATATGTCAAGTAATCATCACAAGACTAGTAACTAATAATGAAAAATATGACTTTTCTTTACCGAAATTTATCAATAAATACCATTGCAAAACTTGTGGAAACCGAAGAAGTTGCTGAAAGAGGGTACAAAAACCCACAAGCGAGGATCACAAGGGATGACGTACACATCAACAAACATGTGAATGACAACATGAAGAGATCTCGAGAGGAGCGAGCATCGGCCCGAATGTGGATGTAAAGATTCGAAAAATGGGTAGAACCTTGATAGGCCACAAAACTCTTCTCTATCTCATAGATCAAAAGACATGTACATATAAGAGGTGTTGAGTAACCCCCAGTGCTGCAATCATGACAACTCGAGTAAAGAGGGGAGTTACATTCCTAGAATAGAAGTGTAACTCCCAATGACACATATGATGCATTAACGCACTGCACGTCTTTGACGCACCAATGCGTTGATGCACCGATGCATAAGGGAATCTCATAATGACCCCTAAATGACACATGGACCTACGATATCACCTAAGTGATATGACACACCTAATGATGTGGAAAATACACACACCAACACCCCCCCTTCATCGTAACTTAGGATGAGGTGGCAAGTCAGAAATGAGAAATGGGTCCCAGCATAAGGCTTGATGAGGTACCCATGTACAAGAAATAAGTCCCAAGAAGTGAAGGAAAACCCAGTGGGAAAAACATCCACCACAAGAGAACAACACACTCTCTAATCTAAGAAAGATGCCAAATATGGGTCCCAACCATAGACGAGCCTGAAAGGGTACCCATGTACAAAGAGGCAATCTATCAGAAAGAAGAAGAAGAGAGAAAAAGAGGGAGATGAGAGGAATGCAGAAGATGTCATGGACGGATCTAAACTCTACATCTCTAGGAGGTCTCCCGTAAGAATGTCAATGACGAGATCCTCTGTCCGCTAGGCAAGAAGAGCCACCCGCAACGAACGTGTTCTGCCCTTAGGAAGGATAGAAATGATGTGTTGGAAGTCCCCATTCCACAAAGGAAACAAGGTAGAAACACGAAGAACTCGAGTCAGGTGCAAAGAAGTGTGACATAGGTCTAGCAGTGAGTGCCAAGGAACCGAAGGTCATGCCACATGCGTAGAAGCTGTCAAAGTGAAGAGGAACACCCACGAAAGGATGTCCAAGTGATGTGAAGGGAACAAAACATCCTCCACAACATAAAATGGATCCACAAAATGAGGGTGGATCAATGAAGGTCTCTAAAAATGTGGAAGTGACATGATTCCCTGGAAGGGGCGCTCCTAACAACGAGATGATGAACTCCTCTGAAACACCTATAGATGGATGAGGGACCTATAGAGCATCACAAGTGGACTCTGCGAAAAGACGACTAAGGTCAGGAAGATACTCATCCCAATGAGGGGGCTCAACAAATAGAAGAGCGATGTCAGATAGGTATGAGTCATCCAATGAAGGTAGAGGAGTGAAATGGGCCTCGTACACTAGAAGTGGAAAGGAGGCTAGTGTAATGACGGTGTGAGACTGAGTATGAGACTGCTCGATATCTGATGAGATGTGGGGGGTGACAACACTGTCTGGAATAGTGAGAGAAAGAGGAGAAGAGTCCTCTATAATGCTCTCTACATCAGAACTAGGTGCACAATCCTCATCATCAGAAGTAGAACCAAGTGAGTCTATGTCAGTGAAATTATCATCACATGAAGAAGAGGAGACAACTAAATCAATAGCAGGAACAACAACTGCAGTATGTGAAGGGTCTCCATAGAAGGACTGAAGAATGCTCTAGACACGGTGGGGTGGATCTGAGTCTGCAACGTGAAACCAGAGAGAACGAGAGACATGCATCATCATGTGACCAAAGACATGGTCGAAGTCTCAAGAAGTCCTCCGATGATGATGTTCGGTGGGTGCGAGAATTGGCCCAACCAAGAAGGGTAAAAGACCCTCGTGGGTGAAGTAACGTTCCATGGAAGCATGCCAAGCTGAGTAGTTCCCTCTCTCGGTGAGAAGTGGTAGAGGCTATAAAGTGATCCTACGATGCTCAAGTCTAGAAAGAGCACTCTCCATGATTTAAAAAGCAAGATGCACAAAAGCAAGACGTTGGACTCGGCCGATAATGCGTCTGCGTGTGTAGGCCCAAGAGTACAATCAACCCCCCGAGAATGTGGCACTTTATAAAGTAGCACGTTTACAAAATTGACAATGCCATCACGTATTGTGCGAGAAATCATGTAACTTTGACTAAAGAAGCGCTCGAAACGAGTAAGAGTCAATAGTTATGGCATTAAAATGATTCCCACAATTGATGGAAAAATACACTAGATGCTGTAAACGCATTAAAAAAGTACACGAGATGGGTGCAAAGGGTATCATGTGGGTACTCGTTGGAAATGGCATAGAATTTTAATAGGTTTTTTTTTTTTACTACGAGGGGGTTAGGCTCCTACCAACCCCGCACTCGCCCTCCATCTTCGACACTCGAAGGAAGGATAATACAAGCCAAAAAAGACAACCTTAAAGATTATTACATGCCATGAATGTTTTTTTTTTTAAATGATCTTAAAACATTAAAAAAAGATAATGAGGGGGCCCACGTTGGAGGAGCTGTTCGAATGCCAAGTTGGAGGGTCCACGTGCTGGGCTGTTTGGAGGGAAAACCACCAAAAAGAGTTGTACAAGCTATTGAGGTGGTGCCGCAACATGTGGAGGCTACCGAGGTGCTGCAGACACGTGGGAGGTCGTTGGAGGTGCTTTGAGAGAGCGAAAGTGTTGCAGGTTTGCACAAGCTGGAGGAGCCGTTTGAAGACCCAAAATGCCAAAAATGCCCAAAAAGGCCAAAAACGACTAACCAAAGGGAGGCCATATGCGGCCGAGTGCTTGGCAGGAGGGTAGGATTCCCGTGTAAGTAAAGGCCGTTGTTTGAGCTCGAGAGGAGAAAATGTAGTAGGTAGTTTATAACTTCCAAGCAGTGAGAGGATTCCAATGCGGGTGAGTGAAAAATAGCTGGAGCAGGGTCACTTTGGAGGAGCTGTTTGAAGGGAACAAGGTAGGTTTGCAATAGTAAAAGCAAAAAATGGTGAGCCAAGAACAACAATGCGGCCAAGAACAGATTCAAATGGCGAACACCATAGCTGATTCCTTCAGCGAACACCACCACAGATCCAAATGGCGAGCAAACTTTCAATGCAGGTCCCAAACAGGTCCAACACAGGTGGCTGAGTGTGCAAAAAATGTCCACGGTCAGAGAAACGAGTTACAGGAAGCAAGAGCTGAGTCACCAGCAAGTTGTCGGTCAAGCTAATGCAAGAACGGAGAACCAATGTAAACTAGCACAAAATATGTAGATCTGCAACTCGGAATGCATTAGACCTCAGGAAAACACCTCTAAACACACATGTAAACCCGGAGAATCGAGTGGTCAAAGACACTAAACTCGAAAAACACCAGAAACTCGAACACGACCAAACGAACCATGAATAACCCAAAACCGAATAGAGGTATAAACACCTGAATCAATGCATTGAAGTACATAATGGAATATCCATTATGACACATGCAACGAGAACTGATATCACGCGGAAGCTGAAAAACATGCACAGAAATGCCGATGAGTGCACGGATCCACAAGATCCGCTCTGATACCATGAAAGAGGGTTTGAAAACCCACAAGCGAGGATCACGAGGGACGACATGCACATCAATGACGTGCGAATGACAATAAGTGAAGAGATCTCGGAGGAGTGAGTGAGCATCAACCGAATGTGCATGCAAAGATTTGACAAATAGGTAGAACCTTGATAAGCCACAAAACTCTTCTATATCTCATAGATCAAAAGATGTGTACATATAGGAGGTGTTGAGTAACCCCAAAGGCTTTGTAATCATAACAACTCGAGTAGAGAGGGGGAGTTACATTCCCGGAAAATAAATGTAACTCCCAATGACGCATATGACACACTCGATACACTAACATGCTGATACATTGACGCTACGATGCACCGCGCATAAGGGAATCTAATAATGACCCCTAAATGACACATGGACCTACGATCTCACCTAAGTGAGACAACTCACCTAATGATGTGGAAAATACACACACCAATAGTTGCATACAACACTTGTGAATTTGAAACTTCTTACAAACCTGAACATAGGATGATTTTTAAAATGGACTTCTAACACTTTAGAGCATACAAGAAATGTTTTCCAGGGTCTGAGTATGAACTTTATCACAATGTCCCCGAAAACGTAAATCGATCCTTGACAATGGCGCCACAAGTGTTGGTGTTGTTGATGGGTCAAATAGATATGGCTTCAAATATGTATGCACATGGATTAAATTGAACTAAGTTCCCAGCAATGTAAATTAGATCCCCGGAAATGGTGCCATTAGTGTTGGTACCCAAATTTGTTCTCCTTTTCAAACCAAGTAGCAACAAAAATTCAACAGGGAGTTTAGAGGTAGACAGATCATAAATGCATGTCGTTTATAGCTAGGGAGAAATCTAGTTGTCCCTTTGTTACTTGGATTTGTGGAGAGATGGATAGCACCTCAAAAGGATGTGATCTTATCCTAACTATTTTAGGTTGTGCCTTTCAACCAAGGTAAGAGAACCTATTTTATAACCTCTATTATTTGAAAGGAGATACATGTACCTTTCTTTTGCATAAATTTTGTGGAGAAGGCCTTGGGAAAATATGATCAACACACCACATCTGAATCTCATGAGTTATCACTTCCAGATCATGGAGATATCTTCACAACAAGGCAAAGGTTACTAAAGACATTTGAGACCCTGATATGTTATGCATACTTTAGTAAAAGGATTTTAGTCTTGGGTGGGTATACAGAGCAAAAATAGGGGTAGTATGGGTAGGATTAGTTGTTTTAAATAGATTTTTTGGTGGGAGGGGAGATAGGATGAACTTGACTCACCAGATCCTTGAGAGCTTATGCAAAATGGAAAGATTCAATCAACAAAATGCCACAAAAAGTTAAATTGTTTCCTCAACTAGAATATGTGCTTCAATGGAGGCCCAGATCAACACTCTTTCACACAACTTGTGGGATTTTTTCATGAAGGCTCAAGTTAGAGGACCCAATAAAGCACCAAGATTTAAACCAAGTCATGCCTGAGGTACACCCATAGGCTTACAGATAATCTCTATCAACAAAATGAAAGAAAAGTGATTTTAAACCATTTATCCCACTCCCAGATGAAGGATCTTCTAAGAAATGAAATTGTAGATGCCACTAAACTATCACAAGGACTGAGACCTGTGTGATTGGACCATATTTTGGTACAATATTTCAATAAAAACAAGAAAAACTACTCGTATGCATTCAAAGATGAAATAAATACACTTTACTCAAGATTAACATAGAATAACTCAAAGTTTGATCAAATTTATCAGCAAGGGAAAGTTTCTAGAACAATCTCAAAGCTTGTCAATGGTTGTACACTTGTAACCACCTTGACACAATCAAATTTGACACAAAGAGAGATATATAGGATTCTCTAGATGACTTCTCAAAATGGATGGGCTCTGTCAAGCTTTTTCTACTCTTGAACAAAATTAGTCTGATCTTTCCAAAAACTCCCAACCATTTGCATACAAAAATTGTGCCATTTATAGCATTTCCAATAGAGCCCCTTCCTCCTAAAAGACAAAAACTTTAAATTCACCAGTGCTTTCCATGATTCTTTCGTGATTCGCAAAATCAAATCTGTAAAATTCTCCAGGTGCTCGAGGGAAAATCTCTTCGATTTTCCCCACATTCAACTCCTTTCTCAGGAAAAACACACCTCCATCCATTTTCCAACCACTTTCGCCCGATATTAGTCAAATTTGACCCTTGCATGCTTAGGAGAAGAAAACGAAAAACCAAATCGGGCCCAAGAGTCAAAGCGCTTTAATGGTGAAAGACGCCTCCAGATCTCTCCCACCAAACTCTATATATCAAAATTAACTCGCTCCTCTATTTGGCATGTAAAAAATAACAAGAAATCATGAAGACTCACACTCCTAGTTGTTTCTGACGAGAAAATAGAGGGAAAATTAGATTTAGACACTCAGCAGCCATTGATCTTTGATTTTGAATTTGGGTCATCCATGTGGAAGATGCAAAAATAGGCTCGAGGGCTTCCTTTGACCTTTTCTGACCCTTTTGAAAAAATGGAAAAATTTCCCATTTCACCCCGCACCTCCGCTTCTGAAAATGGGCTTGACACGTGTCCTGAGGTGGGCCCCAAAAGAAACACAGAGAAATTCTACCATTTGACTCTCTTTTGAAAAAAGGAATATTTTCCAAGTTTTCCCTGCAGCTCCACCCTTGAGAAATACTTTTGACACGTGTCCCAATGTGGGTCCCAAAGCAAAACTATGCTTCCCCATTTAATTTTAACTCTTTTTTCTCAAAAGGAAAAATTTCCAATTTTCCTCCGCGGTCCGCACCTCGCGCATTGACTATTTCCCATCGGGCTCATGGGCCATTTTTCTATTTTAACCTTTATGAAGAAACGAGGCAAAAAGTTTAAATTACCTCCAATGGTCCACCTCCCCATCCCCTATGACTTTTCAAATTACCATGTGTCACAATGGCACACCTTGAGGTGGCCCAAAAATTTGATACCTTGAACGAGCATGGGCTCGCCATGTGTCTTGTTCTAGTGAGAGTTGTTTGAATGCTTGAATCTCTGTGAAAGGCGCCATCTCACAACCTCTGGCTGGCAGTCTCCTTTTTTGTTGAAAAGTCCAAGAAAATGTGCAAAGCAAGCGGATGCCTCCACGTGTTAGCTTGGCGCTCTTTTAAAATGAGACTCAAGGCCGCCACCTCCCAACATGCGCAGTTCCTCCATATGTCTCTATAGCGTAAATTCAAGATGGTGCCCAAAGTGGAGACCCTAAATGAGCACAATCTCACCACATGTCCCTATTCTATCAAACTATATCCATTTGCATAAAATTTGTCTAAGTCTCCTAAGCTAAGCGGCGGAAGCCTCCACGTGTCCTCTCGGTCTTTACTCCAAGGCAAAGCCCCAAAAGAGATCTTCAAATGAGCGTCGTTCCTCCATGTGTCCACATTTTAAATTTGATACTTTTCATGGAATTTCTGAAGTATTAAGCTGATCCACATCCAACCAAGAGGTGCCATGTTTCCCTGTCAACTGAATGATGCAAATTTGACCATGAGAAGTGCCCATCAAACCATAAAACACGAAGAAACATCCATTTGAGTAAGAAAATGAGGTTTTCTTCAGGACAGAAGAATTTAGACTGTTTCATGGCTCAAACACGATCCTTTGGGACACATCAACTCAATTTCTCTTTGAGTATTTAGGGAAAAATGGCAGGGACAACAGATCTTGACTATGGAAAATGGAGGAAACGGGAAAACACGAGTTTTGAAGGGACAGAGCATGGGAGACCAAAAATACAGAGATTTTTCAAAGGAACAAAGGAACCATGAGACAAATACAGACCCACACATGATCCTTGACCTAGGAGCACACTAAAAATGGCAATAAGACTGACCAAGCACCATACGGGAAGGAGAAAATGACAAAGGTCGTGAATGAATAATTTTTCAAAGGCATAGATGGGGCGAGACCATTTTAAGCACCAACATTTGGCTCTAACTCGGGGATGGGAAATCCTCATGAGTGTCACGAGAACAATAGTAGACCAAGGGCCAAAATATCCATTGGGTAGTGGAGTCATTTTGCAGAGTAGAGAAACAAAGCCATCTCCAAAAATTAACAAAGAAGCTAGAAAAACAGGTCACTAAGGACCACGACGAACCAAAACACAAAACAAGAAACAAACAAAAAACTATACACTGTAGAAGAGGTGTTTACCTTGATTTAGAGGAATCAATCCAAGAAATGCTTCAGATGCCTACCATTAATAGGAAGTTCAAGCAATTCACCATCTAGATCCTTGAAGAAGGTGTGTTCACCAATTCTAATGTCAATGGAGTAAGGGCCCATCCACAATGAGTCAAACTTTCCATGCTTGCCCTTATCCTCATGCTTGCTTTATCCCATAGTAGCACAAGATCTCCAATATTGAAGGCTTTGGGAGTAACCTTCCTGTCAAATAGTTTCTTCATCTTTTCTCTGAACTTTATATGCCTCTGGTGGGATGCCCTCCTCTCTTCATCAAGCTCAACAATCTGTTTAATGCTGAGCATCATGAGGACTCACTTCTTGATCTTCTAGTTGTTTAATGAATTGATATGAAGATAATTGCATATGCAGGGGTAGCAGGGCGCGAGTCCCATATACTAACTCAAATGGACTCTTTCCGGTGGCTCTTTTGACGGTGATCCTATTATCCCGCACAATAAACTTCAGCTTTTCACCCCATTTTCTCTTGTTCAACTCCAAGGTTCTTTTGATAATCTTTAGCAAATTCTTATTGTTGGACTCAGCTTGTCCATTTTGTTGGGGATTATAATTAGAGGCATATGTCAAATTGATCCCATATCCTTTACACATTGCTTCCAGAGGTCTAGCCACGAAACTCATGGCATTATCAGGCTATGATTTTGACTCGTACTCCAAACTTGCAAATAATATTGTTTAGCAAAAATCCATGACAACTTGGTGTGTAGCCTTCTTGGTGGGGATTTCTTCCACCCACTTGGTAAAGTAATCAGTGGCTACAAGAATCCACTTATGGCTAGCACTTGAAGGGTCTGAAATCTCACCAATGAAGTCCATTCCCCATTGCTTAAATGGGGCTTTAATTAATACAGACTGCAAAGGTGGGGAGCTGAAGCCTTCAACCTTCCAGAGATATCTTTGCAACTCTCACATCTTCTCACCACCAACATGGTTGCATCTTTGAAAATAGTTGGCCACCAATAACTAGCCCTTAGGATCTTATGTGTTGTGACTCTTGCAGCGAAATTCCCCCCACAAACTCCTCCATGGAGATCAACAATTATTTTGGGGCTTCATCTTCAGTGATGCATCTTAAGAGGACCCCCTCTGGGTTCTTCCATGCCAACCCAAAATTAGTAATGACATATTTTGGGAATCCAACTTAAGATCTCTTTTCTGGTTCTTATTCAAATGCTCGAGGAAGTTTAAGTGTCTGAGATAGAACATCACATCCTTGTACCACTCGAACTCATCAATCTTTGAAAAACAACTGCCCCTTTCTTCCTCAATCTCATTTACCTCAATGGTCTGCAAGTTGTTCTCAGCCATGAGCTTAGCTAACCCCAAACCTCTCACCAACTTCATCGTTTGGATGTCCATATCATACTCTTCTAATTTATTCACCCATATACATCTTTTACTTGAGACTTCCATCTCTGACATGTGATGTCTTTTACCATACTATGGGGAACATAAGCAACAATTTTTGAACTTAAAATATAAGGCCTAATAACCTTTGTTGCTTTGACCAAGGAAAATTCATGGTTTTCCATGATGGTGTATTTCAGCTTATTCTCCTTGCAAAGCCTTACTAAAAATTGCAATGGGCCTCTCAGCCCCTTCATCATCCTTCTATAGCAGGACATAAGCAATAGTGTTTTCTGAAGCAAAAGAAAACAGCTGGAAAGGTTTCTTAATGTCTGGGCTGCTAAAAACAGGGCATGCTTCAATGCCTCTTTTATTCCATTAAAATTTTAGATAGCATCCTCCTCCCATTTGATGATCTAATCCTTCTTTAACATGGAAGTGATTGGGATAGTCAACTCAACAAAGTTTGATATAAACCTTCTAATGAAGTTTATCTAGCCCAAAGAAGGACTAAATTCCTTTTTGGTTCTTGGAATTGGGACTTTGCTAATGGCCTCCACTCTTTCTAGATCAATCATCACTCCTTCCTGTGACACAATGTGACCGAGCAATTTTTCCTTCTTGCACTCCAAAATGGCATTTCTTTGGATTGAGTGAGATGCCATATTCCCTACATCTAATCAACATCTTCTCTAAGTGTAGCAAATGGTCACTTCTCCTTCTTGAAAACATTGTTACATCATCTTGGTAAACAAAAATAAAGTCATTGATGTAACTAGAAAAAAAAACATCCATTGCTCTCTAAAAAAGTAGCTCCAACATTCATCGAACAAAGGGCACCCTAACATATACATACATTCCCCATGGAGTAGTGAAGGTTGTCTTGATCCTTTTTATTCTTTCATCACGACTTGATTATAACCAGAGAAGCCATCTAAAGTAGAAAGCAACTCAGAACCAATCACCAACTACATCATGTGCTCCATGTTAGGTAAAGGATAGTTGTCCTTCATTGAGGCCTTGTTTAGATTCCTAAATTCCACACACAACCTGATGTCACCATTCTTCTTTCTTACTGGCACTAGGTTGGCAACCCAAGAAGAATACCTTGTGGGCTAAATAATTCCTCCATCCCTTAGCTTCTTTAGCTCCTTTTGCATTTTGAGAGATAACAGAGGGTTAATTGGCCTCTGTTTCACCTCAAGTGTTTTTCTCACTTGGCTCCATGTATGCTTTGAGCTCAGAATAGGTCCAAGCCATGCAATCTTGGTATTTATTTAACAACTGGATGTATGACTACTTTTCATCTTTGCTGAGACTACTACCTAACCAAATCTTCCTTAGTTTCTCCTTCATGCCAAGGTCATGCTCCTCAACATCCCTCGAGGCTGCCATATGCCTATTAATAATGCAATCAACATTATCAAAATTTGATTCAAGAGCAACCAGCCCTCTAGGAATGGTGTTGGTCTTTAGCTAGATGATGCCTTTGCCAAATAAGGTTTCCTTCCCCTCTGTTGTATAGACCATTGGCTCCCAATCAATGTTTTGATCAGAAAAATCTCCATCATTTTGTAGGAACCTTCGACTCCGAGCCTCATCATCAAAAACCTGCCAATGTTTTATATTGTTAGGGACAGAGGGTCTTGTCACTACCTCCACCTCATATTCACAATAAGGGGATGTTACAGAACTATCAAACCGAGACCCTAACACTGCAAGCTTGTCTGCTAAGTCATTGAACCTCCTGTCATGATGCACAATGTTGAAGGAGTCAAACATCTCAATGAAGTCCCAAACTACATGCTTGTACTATTTCAGTCACTGATTCTTTATGGCATATAGTTTTCTGACTTGCTTGATAACTAACTCTGAGTCTCCTTTGAAAATGATGTCCCTGACACCATACTTCCAAGAAATTCTTAAACCTAACAATAATTCCTCATACTCAACAATGTTGTTAGTACACTCAAAGTTAAGCTTAAAGGTAAAAACAAACCTTCCATGTCTTGGAGAAATTAGGATAACACCAGCACCATTTCCAAATTTGGAGCAAGCTCCATCAAACAATAAAGTCTAAGGAGAGCCAGCTTGTTCAAGGCATTTTCATTCTTCAATCTTGTGCTCCTTTCCATCAACAAATCCCACAAAGTTGTCTGCATCAAAACTTGTTTACAATACCTCATAGGAAGCATTGTTGGGATCCTCAATAAAGTGCAACATTTTCTTCTCCCCATATAACCTGACAAGGCTTCCCTCAACTGGGATGGTGGCATAAGAAATGTCCATTTGGACACTACCACCAACACTTGTAGCCCATTTTCTTGACAATAACATACCCCACTTGGATGGGTAATCAACTATGACAACATCAAGCTTTAAATTTTTACCTGGGTAGGCTGCAAGCTGCACCACCAAACCCTTCACACATCCCACTACTGGCACCTCTCTAGAGTCCATGGCAATGCAATTCCCATATGTTGTTGTTACCTTAATATTCAGCTCATTCATGACCTCCAAAGGCATGACATTGCATGATGCCCCTGAGTCAAACATGCAGTTATGGAGCAGCCTATCCTTGATTATCAAAGTAGTGAAGAATGGATCCACATTCAACTAAGATTCTACCAAAGATGTCCCCAAATAAACCTCAGGTGGTTCAGCTAGCTCTTCTGATGTTGATGGTGTCTCAGACTCTTCAATGGCTGGAGGATTCTCCACAATATCCACATTTCTCCCCAAGGAAGTCCTCTCTTCATTCAATCCCAAGTATTCAAATGCTCTCTTTTTGTGCTCAGGAATCCTAAGCAACTCAACAATTGGGACAAAGACTTTGATTTGACTTAAAACTTGGGAAATGTCATACGGGACATTCTTGGGCAAGGTAGTATTGGAAGGAAAGCTAATACATTCATTGGGTGGCACATGATTCTTGATAGCTTGAGCATAAGGAGGGGTATGATTTTTTCTTGGAACTGCAGGGCTTTTGGTAGATGGATCTTTCCTAGGAGCCTCTTTAGGAATGTTAGAAAGTAAGGGAGCTTTTGGCTTAGCCTAAGGCCCTGCCCCTTTGACAACCTTACTTCTTGTGTTATATTCCTTCTCTTGAGCCACAACAACATTCATTAATAATTTCTGTCCTCCTCAGATGGGATTCCTCCATCATACTTTTTTATCATTAAAGCCCTTAAATATTTAAATTCATTATTGGGAAATTCAAAAGCTTGTACATTATCTACTTCTAAAGTATGATAGGGAGGGAGAATATGTACTCTATGAATGCAGTCCCAAAAAGTGGCGAGTTTTGGCACTTATTACCTCGATTGAGGCTGCCCTTTGTTGTGAACTAGTGGAATATCTCATCATGCAAACATCATCATCACTCTTATCATCAGCTACATTTTCTTCTTGTTGATCTTCTTCACAAGGAGCATGGTGCATGAAACATCTGTCACATCAATCAATGACTTTTGTCTCTTCCACAACAATAACTCTACGATAGCCAAAAGGATTAGGAACCATTCTACTTTCTCTACCTTAAGGCTGCCTATTCCCAAATCCAATAGCTCCTTTGCACGTGGCATTAATTCTTTGATGAGTTGTAAATCTGTCTTGGCCTTGTTGCTTGTATTGTCCTCCTTGAACTCTTCCCAACTCCTTTCTCAACTTAGGGTAGTTTGTAGAAGATCTCCTTGATAGACCCTACCAAAGTTTTCACAACATCTTCCAAATCAGCAAACCTTTCTTGTCTAAGGTTTTTCGGGTTAACTTGACTTCACACCTTCCCTCTTAGGAGGTTTTCCTATTTCCTTGATATTATTCTCTATTTGTAGGGCCATGGTGAATGCTTGCCTTAAGTTGGTAGGGTTCTTGTCCCTCAAGTAGTAAGCATCCTTTTTATCAAATGCATCAGTATATTTGATTAAGCATGATTCATCACATGGCCTTATCCTGATAGGAAATCTCCTCAAGGTATTATTGAACCTTGTGTTGACATCATGTACTGACTCATTGGGATTCTTCTTGATGTTTTAAAATTATGATAGAAGAAACCTAGGGTCAGTCCTATCACCATATTGGAATCTAAATGCATTGCTCATCTCATCCCAAGATTCAATAGAGTTATTTGACAATGCTTTGTATCAATCCCTTGCATTCTCCTCTAGAGTGTGAACAAAAAATTTGATGTATACATCCTCATGTTCAATCTCAAAGTCTTCCATCATATTGAGGAAGATATTTAGATGCTGGTCACTAGTTATAGCATTGTTTCCCTAGAACTTAGGAAATCTGTTCCTTACATCTTGAGGTACTGCATTTGGATAACCAACCATTCCCACCAAATTTATAGGTCCAAAGGTGTTTAAAAAAAATGGAGGTTTGGGTTGAGCCATATTGATTCGAGGAGGTGATCTTGGAGGGGTGAAAAATTGATGAGGGGAAGAGGGTCCTTAGAACACATGAATGTAGCTTTCAAAATGGAGATCCCCAAAGGCCTTGCTTCTTGAAATCGCTATCTACTTTAGAAAAGATAGGTGCGAATGTAAAGCAAATCTTTCAAAATCAAATGAAGGTCCTTCCCCACCTAGGGAATTCAATTCCACAAAGAGGCTACCTGATTCGAGTCACTTAAATGGCGAGTCTTGATCTTAGGTTGTTCACTTTCATCAATGGAGATCTCTCTTCTTGTATGTTTTTCTCGCACAACTCTCCAGGATTTTATTCCTTCGATTTTGCTTTTCCTAACTAAGGAAACAATGTCCTATTAGGATCCCTAGCAAAGAAATATCTTATTCCTTCCAGCTTTGCAAATATTAGAAACAAATATTAATGTGAGAGGTTTAAGACAACTGGTCCTTATCATAATACTGATCAATAGGGAGTCACCACTAAGGATTTTCAACTTAGTTGTGCAAATTCACTAAATATGATCTCAGTGTCTGTCAAAGACTAGAAATTGGAAATGAAAAATACAACTTTTCTTTACCAAAATTTATCAATAAATACCATTGCAAAACTTTTGGAAATGAAGAAGTTGCATACAACACTTGTGACTTTGAAACCTCTTACAAACCTGAACACATGATGATTTTAAAATGGACTTCTAGCACTTTAGAGAATACAAGAAATGTTTGGTAGGGTCTGAGTATGAACTATGTCACAATTTCTCGCAACGTAAATCGATCCACGGCAAACGACACCACAAGTGTTGGTGTTGTTGATGGGTCAAATAGATATGGCTTCAAATATGTATGCATGTGGATTAAATTGAACTAAGTTCTCAAAAGCGATGCCATTAGTGTTGGTACCCAAATTTGTTCTTCTTTTCAAACCAAGCAGCAAAACAGATTCAACAGGGAGCTTAGAGGCAGATAGATCATAAATGTATGTTCTTTTGTAGCGGGGCGTAGAAATCCAGTGTCCCTTTGGTACTTGGATTTTTGGAGAGATGGATAGCACCTCAAAAGGATGTGATCTTATCCTAATTATTTTATGTTGTGCCTTTCAACCAAGGTAAGAGAACCTATTTTGTAGCGTCTATTATTTGAAAGGAGATACAGGTACCTTTCTTTTACATAAATTTTGTGGAGAAGGCCTTGGGGAAAATATGATCAACACACCACATCTGACTCTCACGAGTTGTCACTTCCAGATCATGGAGATATCTTCACAACAAGGTAAAGGTTACTAAAGACATTTGAGACCCTGATCTGTTCTGCATACTTTAGTAAAAGTATTTTGGTCTTGGGTGGGTATACAGAGTAAAAATAGGGGTAGTATGGGTAGGATTAGTTGTTTTAAATAGATTTTTTTGTGGGAGGGAGATAGGATGAACTTGGCTCACCGTATCCTTGAGAGCTTATGCAAAATGGAAAGATTCAATCAACAAAATGCCACAAAAGGTTAAACTGTTTCCTCAACTAGAATATGTGCTTCAATGGAGTCCCGTATCAACACTCTTTCACACAACTTTGTGGCATTTATTCATGAAGGCTCAAGTTAGAGGACCCAATAAAGCACCAAGATTTAAACCAAGTCATGCCCGAGGTACACCCGGAGAGGCTTACGAGATAATATCTATCAACAAAATGAAAGAAAAGTGATTTTAAACCATTTATCCCTCTCCTAGATGAAGGATCTTCTAAGAAGTGAAATTGTAGATGCCACTAAACTATCACAAGGACTGAGACCTTTGTGATTGGACCTTATTTTGGTACAAGATTGCGATAGAAACAAGAAAAACTACTTGTATGCATTCGAGATGAAATAAATACACTTTACTCAAGATTAACACGAGAATAACTCAAATTTTGATCAAATTTATCAAAGGGAAAGTTTTTAGAACAATCTCAAAGCTTTTCAATGGTTGTACACTTGTAACCACCTTGACACAATCAAATTTGACACAAAGAGAGATATATATGATTCTCTGAAGGCTTCTCAAAATGGATGGGCTCTTCACAAGCATTTTCGCTAAACAAAATCGATCCCCGATCTTTCCAAAAAATCCCAACCATTTACACACAAAAATTGCCATTTATAGCATTACCAACAGAGCCCATTCCTCCTAAAAGAAAAAAACTTTAAATTCACCAGTCTTGCCATGATTCTTTCGTGATTCGCAAAATCAAATCTCAAAACTTTCCAGTGCTCGAGGGTAAATTTCTTCGATTTCCCCCGTATTCAACTCCTTTCTCGTAAAACACACCTCCATCTATTCTCCAACCACTTCCACCCCATATCAATCAAATCTAACCCCTTGCATGCTCAAGAGAAGAAAAATGGAAAACCAGAGATCGGGCTCGAGATTCAAACTCCTTTAACGATAAAAGACGTCTCAGGATCTCTCCCACCAAACTCTAGAAATAAAAATTAACTCACTCCTCTATTTGGCGTGTAAAAAACAACAATAAATCATGAAGACTCGCACTCCCATGAGTTTTACAGAGAAAATGGAGGGAAAATTAGATTTAGACACTCGGTAGATGTTGATCTTTGATTTTGAATGTGGGCCGTCCACATGGAAGATACAAAAATAGGCTCTAGGGCTTCTTTTGAAATTTTTGACTCTTTTGAAAAAATGGAAAAATTTCCCATTTCGCCCGCACCTCCCTTCGAAAATAGGCTTGACACGTATTCTAAGGTGGGCCCCAAACGAAATGTGGAGAAATTCTGTCATTTGACTCTCTTTTGAAAAAGGAAAATTTTCTAGGTTTTCCCGTAGCTCTACCCTTGAGAAATACTTTTGACACGCATCCCAATGTGGGTCCCAGTGGAACTATGCTTCCCCTTTTACTTTTAACTCTTTTTTCTCAAAAGGAAAATTTTCCAATTTTCCTCCGCGGGTCCACACCTCTCGCCATTTACCGAGGCAAAACATTGACTATTTCCCATCGGGCTCATGGGCCATTTTTGATATTTTAACCTTTATGAAGCAAAGAGGTGAAAAGTTTGAATTGCCTCCAATGGTCCGCCTCCCCGCCCCCTATGAATTTTCAAATTGCCACGTGTCACAATGGTGTACCTTGAGGCGGCCCCAAAAATTTGATACCTTAAACGAGCGCGGGCACGCCACGTGTCTTGTTCTCAGTGAGAGTTGTTTGAATGCTTGAATCTTTGCAGAAGGCACCATGTGTTAACCTCTAAGGCGCTCTCCTTTTGTTATTGAAAAGTCCAAGAAAATGTGTAAAGCAAGCGAAGGCCTCCACGTGTCGGCACGACACTCTTTTTAAAATGAGACTCAAGGGCCGGTCCCCGAACATGGGCGGTTCCTCCACGTGTCTCTATGGTGCAACTTCAAGATGGTGCCCAAAGTGGAGACCCTAAATGAGCGCAAGCTCACCATGTGTCCCTGTTCCACCAAACTGTATCCATTTGCATAAAATTTGTCTAAGTCCGGGACAAGTAGTGGAACCCTCCACGTGTCCTCTTGGCACTACTCCAAGGCAAAGCCCAAAATCAGATCGTCAAATGAGCATTGTTCCTCCACGTGTCCAAATTTTACAGTTGAGGATTTTCATGGAATTTCTGAAGTATTAAGCTGATCTACATCCAACCAAGAGGTGTTATGTTTCCTGTCGATCCGAATGCTGTAAATTTGACCGGAGAAGCACACCACAAACCAATAAAACACAAAGAAACATCCATTCGAGCCAGAAAAATGAGGTTTTCTTCAAGGACAAAGAATTTAGATTGTTTCAAGGCTCAAACACGATCCTTAGGGACACATCAACTCATTTCTCTTTGAGTATTTAGGGAAAAAATAGCAGGGACAATAGATCTTGACTGTGGAAAATGGAGGAAATAGGAAAACATGAGTTTTGAAGGAATAGAGCACGGGAGACCCAAAATATAGAGCTTTTTCAGAGGAACAAAGGAACCATGAGATAAATACAGACCCACACATGATCCTCAACCAGGAGCAAACTAAAAATGGCAATAAGACCAACCAAACACCATACAAGGAAGGCGAAAGTGAAAGAGTCCATGAATGAATAATTTTCAAAGGAAGATGGGCGAGACCATTTTGAGCACCAACATTAGTAAAATATTGAATGAAGAAATTTGCAAGAAAAGTACAGAGGAATCATCATCTGAAGTACTTTGAATGTAGAAATTAGAGGCGAGGAAGAAGGAGAGATCTAAGAGTAAGAATAATGGGAAACAAAGTCAAAGGTGGGAAAATCTAAATCCAGAGGTAAGGAATTACTTGTTGGAATTGTGGAAAGAAAGGACATGCAAAGAAATATTGCTGGTCTAAGGATAAAGAGAATCAACAACCAAACAAAGGTAAAGAGACAAATATTACAAGTAGAGGTAATGCAAGGTGCTCTTATTCTTTCTTTGGATAACAGTGACTAGAATCATGGGTTTTAGATTCAGGAGCTTCTTTCCATGCTACCCCTAATAAGGGTTATTTCAGAAATTATGTCCAAGGTAATTTTGGGCATGTTTATTTAGGAGATGATGAACCATGCAATATTACTGGTAAAGGGGAAGTTCATCTAAAATTGCAGAATGGAAATACATGGGTATTGAAAGATGTGAGGTATGTGCCAAGCCTCGGAGGAATTTTATTTCTTCGGGCAACTAGGTGAAGTTGGTTGCATGATTACATTCACAACCGACTCTTGAAAGTTACCAAGGGAGCTCTTATTGTGGCAAGATGCAAGAAGGTAGGAACATTGTATTTGTCTACCTATATTATTGATTCCTTTTCTATGCTATCTTCTTCATATTCATATGCATGCATGTGGCATAACCAGTGGGCCATATGAGTAAAAAATGAATGCAGATATTAAAGGCTAAGGCTAAGTTATCAGATTTGAAAGATGTAGATCTTGACTTCTATGAGCATTATTTTTTGGAAAGTAAAAGAGAGTGATATTTCTCAAAGATGGGAAAAAAAAGAAGAAGAAAACATTGGAGCTTGTACACTCAAATGTGTGGGGACCATCCCGTAGCTTCTCATGGATGATCTCATTATTATGTTACTTTTGTTGATGATTCCACAAGAAAGGTATGGGTTTATTATATTAAATGTAAATCTAATTTTTTAAAAAATTTAAAAGAAGGAAAGCTCTTGTAGAAAATGAATCAAATTAAAATTAAAAATGCCTTAGATTTGACAATGGTGTTGAGTAATGTAACAAGGATTTCAATTATTATTGTTCGATGAATGGAATATGTAGGGAAATAATGGTTCCTAGAACACCATAGGATAATGGTGTGGCGTAAAGAATGAACAGGACAATAATGAAATGTGCAAGAAGCATGAGGATACATATTGGATTTCCCTTGCGAGTTTTGGGTAGAAACAATAGACAAAACAATGTATTTAATCAACCACAGGCCTTCAAGTTCACTGGATGGTGGAATACCGAGAGAAATCTTGGACTAGAAAAGGGGTAGATCTTTATTTTCTTAGATTATTTGGTTGAAGCTTTTGTGCATGTTGATAAATAAAATAGAAAAATTTAGATGCTAAATCCAAGAGATGCACTTTTATCAGCTTATGAATTTAGTGATTTTGGATTCCATTTTTGAGATTTAGAGGATTCTAAGATTGTTAGGAGTCATGATATTAAAAGTAATGAAAATATAATGTACAGGATCAAATTTTGGTACTTGTTGGTCGTCAAATAAGACTTTTTAGAAGAGCAATAGTCGTGGGACAAGAAGTCCCTCCTCTTTAATGGGAGAGGTTCGCTTATTCAGAAACGAACTTATTTACAAATGTACAAAACATTGTTTTATGGTCAAACTTGGATATTACGAAAGTGTTTTCCGCAAGGATCATCAATTACACAAGGACTGAGGAAAGGGAATAAGAAGATGAGCAGAATAGCAACATTCAGAATTATAGATAGCAGAATAATTCTTCGTGTATGCGAAGCTTCAAAGAATTTAAGACAAGATCATTTGCGTTGGCTGAATGAGATTAAATTTAAAGACACAAAGTTCCATAAATAACCTTCTTCAGATTTATTAATCAAGGACACAAAGTTCCTTCTTGGTTATACAAGATCACTGTATTTGCAAAACTGAACAGTATGCAATCAGAGAGACTAACGAGTTAGGAACAAAATGATCTTCACAATATTAAAGGAAAACACAGAGATAACAAGAATTAGATAGACAAAGAATAGAAAGCCCTTTTGTATTGATTTCTTTAAGATCTATTTACACTTTCAGCAAATATCCAAGTTCTTCCTCCTCTCAAAATGGCGTGGAAAGGCCATTATATAGCTTACAAGTCAGTTACTCTTCGTAACCGTTTCTTTTAACTAAAGAATAGTTAAGGATCGCCAATTGCAATACCTTAACTAATTACAAAGAATACGAAAAGAATGGGAAGAAGAGAAAAGAAAGGAGAAGGAGACAGGTGGCCAGCTACTGGGAGGGACCCACTGTCTTCAGAATCCACTGCCTGAATTTCTTCAATGCCTCAGCTATGTCTCTGCCACGTGGAACTGACGTGTTGGCTGCAGACTGAGTCCAAAATCCCAGACACTTCTCCATCTCTTTATCAAACTCGACGTGAGTATGATAATCTTTATTTGCTTCTTCAATGGCAGATTGAAGAGAACAAATTTCCTTCATCTTTTCCTTAGAGATGGAGCTTTCCTTGAATAGATTATCTTTGACAAAAGCTCTGAACTGAGCTTTGATTTCTTGCAAGGACAGGGAAACACCAGAGTTTTCATCCTGAAGATGACAATGTATATCCTTGAAAGTAGCAACAGCCAGTGTCTTGAAAGCTTCTCCCTTCTGCCAGCTGTTCTTCATTTCTCCCAAAGCTTCCTCCAAAACTCTGATCTTCCACTCCATGCTGTAGACCCAGGATTTTGATAGATTGTCCTTAGCATCATCGAAAATCTTATTTGCCAGTAAGATGTTCTCATCTGTCTGTCCCATAAGGCGAAGGTCTACTATACAACTGCTCCATATTTTTAGTTCTTTATCCATGGTATTGATAGTGGAGGAGAGCTTCAGTTGCACATTACTCACCTTTTCGTGGAGTTTGAAAGCTTCATCGATGAAGTTTAATCCAGCAACAAGCATGTCATCCACCATGGCTTCAATAGCTCTGCCATAGACAGAATACTTGTGCATATCTTTGATACTTTGCACTTCATCTTGGCTTAGAATTACAGGAGGTGGAAGAGTAGTCAATGGGGTAGGGTCCAAGACTTTATCCTTAGATAAAAGAGACTTGATGAAACCTGTGAGAATCTGGGCTTGTTCTTCCAACTGTTCAATAGTTTGCTGCCCTTTCTCTACCCTTCCAATGACTCTTGTGACTGTTTCCTGGAGGTTGTGAATTTCACCTTCAGGAGTAGACTCTCCCATAGGGATTCTTGAAAGCTCCAAGTCAGATGCCAGCAAGTCTGATTCTGATTTGTCTACTGTAGGCTTAGCAATCTCCAAGAATTGCTGACCTTGGGCATCAGACACTATTCTGGAAGTAGTTCTGGCTTTCTTGGCACGAGAAGGAGTGGTGCCCAACAAGGCTGCAACAGCATCGAAATTTGGTCCCAAGCTTTGAGAGGAGGATTTTCTCTTCCTTTTGTCAACCAAAGGTTGCACCCAAGCAAAAGAGGAAGAAGAATCTGCAGGAGAAGCAAGGGGACCAAGAGACAGGGAGCTCATGACACTCAGGGTCTGCGCAGCTGTTGACTCAAGCTGAGATGTGAGTAGAGCACTGGAGGCAATGGCGGTAGAAGAATCAGTAGCACCTGGAAGTTCAGTGCTCTGGACCTCCTTGTCCTTATCTGCTGGATCTTCAGGAACATTTGCAGGAGTTGGCATCTCACTTTCTTCACTTTCACTGAGAACAATGATGTTCTCTGGCCCTATAGGCAACTCTGCCTATTTTCTTGGAGGGTCATTCTCTGCAGGCTCCTTCTTTACCTCTTTGAGTTTCTTCTTATATACCTGGGTAGATGGAGAGGGAGTAGATTCAGCAGGTCCTTGTGTTGATGAGGCAGGAGGGGTTTGCATTGGTGTTTCAGACCTTGGAACTGATGCCTCTCTTATTGGTGTCGAATCATCCTTGGAGGAGGATTCTCCTGAGTGCCTCTTGAATTCTCGGATCTTCTTACTGAACCAGACCTTAGTCCTGACTAAGACTGGAGCAAGAATCTCAGCCAGATCATCCCTCTCTTTCCTGTTCCAATCCAGGTCCTCCAGAGGGGTGTGCTTAATCACATTTTCATACTCATACGAGTATAGGTCAGAATTGTCATCCTGGAGACCTTCAGGAACTTGGTACAGACCGAGTTCTTGAATCAATTGCAGGGAGAACCTGCCACAATGCCTTCTCCTGGCTTCAAAATCATCTGCACAGTCAGCCCAGTAGTCTTCTGTATCTGCCCTATGATGGTAGATTATCTTGATGTTCTGTTTAATAAACTTCTTCAAGTCAAAGCAGGTTCTTGGCTTGAAGAAATGAAACAAGATGATGAGGGACCAGGGCTCTTTCTATGTTCTGAGCATCCAGAGCTGTTTTGCATGTGTAGTTTCCCAGAGAGATGGGAAAGTGCAAGCCAGAAATCTTCTTGTCTCTGCAAGTTCTGTGCAACTTGTCTAGTTGCCTGCATATTTCTATCAAGGCCATTTTATCATTGCAGAACATGGGAAGCCGTAGAGGAGTGCTTTCATAGCCAGCAAGCCTGATATAGGAAAATTTCCTGAATTGGATGAAATAGGCTCCATACTGCGATATCAGGTTCATGGCTTCATCTGAAAACCTTCTAGCAGTATCACCTTCGAGCAATCTGACCACGTACATGGTGAAAGCATCATTGACCCTTCTGAAATTCCGATTGCTGGTCTCCAGGGTGAACTGCGGGCAATAGGCATACACTGGATCATCTTTGTGTGCATCTATATAGGAGAAACCAAACCACTGCCTTGATCTTTGCTTAGGTATACATCAGTATGAAGTCATATAGAACTTATTTTTTGTTGAACGCTTTGGATAGCTGCTCCACCAAATTCATACTTGATGATCTCTCGCCCGAGCTTGATGTTTTGTGTTCCCTCGCACACCATGCTGATGAGCGGGCACATCCAGAAATGAAACTCATTGGTGGAGGGCAAACCCATAACCCGAGCCAGCAGGATTATGAAGTCTGACAATTCCTCATTGAAATCTGCTCGGAAGAGGGTTTTGGTTAGGCGAGAAGCACCTTTCTTAGGGTTCTTCAACCAAGACTTCGCCACTCGCGCTTATATTTGTCAACTTTGTCTTGATCGAATAGGTGCAAACTGTGCTTGATCCCGGGAGACGACTATAGCATTGTCCAACTCCGGAATCCTCAGAGCAGCGCCAATGGCGGCAGCGTCTAGCTTGGCAATGAGTTCCCCATGTACATTTGTCAATTCGCTCGAAGCGGGGTCGAAGTGAGCTCCGCATGAAAGCACAGTATCAGCACACTGTACTGAGATTGGGAAACCACCGGCAAAAGCCAAACCGCTATCATGAATCGTTTGTGCTATTGGTGTAGGGTTTGCATCTGCCATTCTTGCCCAAAAATTGCCGAAGTCGAGATGACGAGCTTCGCTGTCCCCAATATTGCTAACAGCAGACTCAAGCGGAGAAATTTGCTCCTGTCCCTGAAACTTGATCTTCATATTGATAGTCTCGGAGCTGCAACCTAGACTCGGGAAGGAATTTGCAAAGGGAGGGGATATTTGCACAGGTTTTCAAATTGCAAGGGTTCGAGCAAAGATAGCATGGAAGCAATGTGAAAAATGCAAAGGGGAAATGCTCGTTATATAGTTGTTTGGAGAGAGGAATGAATTTAATGCGCATTGAATACACAACCACCAATTTGAATAGCATCATACTCGGAGTGAGCGGGAAAAACTAAGTGTGAATGACACTTGGTACGCTTGGGACATGTGAGACGCGAATGCGCGAAACACGCGGCTCGGCCGATTCGGGTGAAACAGGGAGAGGATGCACAAATGCTTTTTGGAACGATTGGGACGAAAATGCGTGGAGTACGCGGTTCGGGTGATTCGGCCGAAATCGGAACAGTGGGCCCGTTTGGACTTGGGACATTCGGGACAAAAAGTTCCGGAGTACGCGGTTCGGCCGGTTCGGGTGAAATTGAAACAGCTTGCATTTTTCGATTTGGGACAAGGAGCTCTGAAGTACGCGACACGGGAGTTTCGGCCGAAAATTGGAAAGCTCGCACTTTTTAACTTTGGGACATTTGAGACATGAAAGTGCGTAGTACGCGGTTCGGGTGTTTCGGCCGAAATTGGAACAACTCGCACAAAAAGTTTTGGGACACTTGGGACAAAATTTTCCGACGGGCCCGAAAATGGGACAGCTTCGGGGATTTCGGCCGATCGGGGAACAGAGTGCACTTTCGTACTTGGGACAGTTGGGACAAAAAGTTCCGACAGGCCCGAAAATCACACAAAATGACCCAAAACACAGATTTTTTCAATTTCACGACTTAGGCACTTCAGAGAAAAACACTTAAACTCAAAATTTTGAAATTTTTACTCTTATCAGAGCGGGGAATTTTGAGTGGACAACAGTACCCAAGGATGAATCGGTTATAAGGTTTGTGGAAGAAAATGCATTCTCAATTTTAAAATTTCCATCTACAAGTACCGGTGTTGGTTAGCTTTGAATCGACATTGATCACCAAGATCAAGCGTTGGTAGGCGGGACGAGGCATCGGTTACACCGAACCAACGTTGGCTATAGGTGATTGGTGTCGGTCACCATTAGAACTAGATATGAATGTACATGAGGTGTAAAATGAGCCTCCGAGACCCCAGATTTCTTTGAGAAGGTCATAATGGGTAAGTAGACCTTGAGAAATATTTTCACCTTCCTTATCTTATTTATTATTGACTGATAGTGGTGAACAAAAAGAGTTTTGAAGAAGCAATGGAGGAAAAAACCGATAAGCGAAGTGGGAGTATGGAATGGATGAGGAGATGGAATCCTTGGAACAAAACGAGACATGAGATTTGGTTAATTTTTAGACGGTAAGAAATCATTGCGAGAATAAATGGGTTTACAGGATCAAGGAAGAAGAGGGTGGATAGAAAAGGTACAAGGCAAGGCTTGTGGTAAAATTATTTGCACAGAAAGTAGGTATTGACTTCGGTGAAATATTTTCTCCTGTAATTAAAATGACTTCCATATGTATTGTGTCGAGTTTAGTTGCATTACATGATTTTTAGTTAGAGAAACTTGATGTGAAGATAAATTTTCTTCATAGTGACTTGGAGGAAGAGATATATATGCAACATCCCCTTGGGCATGAAGTCAAGGGTAAGGAGAAACTTATGTGCAAGTTAAAAAGACTTTGTATGGGCTCAAGCAAGCCCCAATGAAATGGTTTACGAGGTTTAATAGTTTCATGCATGAGCATAGTTATTTGAGATGTGGATCTGACCATTATGTTTATTTCAAGAAGCTTGGAAATGAAAGCTTTATTATTTTCATGAAAGATATGCTTTATTATTTTTTTGATTTACAACAAATTTAGCTATGTGGAAGATTATGCTTATTCTATTTGTCTTAGGAGGATCAATAAGGTGTTGGAAAGTTTTAAAATGTAAATTCATTTTTATACCTTGATCTTATTCTAACTTTAGGGGGTTTGGGATCTCATCCCAGTAGAGGTAGTTCCAACAACGAATAGAAAAGTAGGAGGGAAGGAATGGAGGAGGGTAGATCTGAAGGAAGAAAAGAAATGAATTCCAAGACGGAAAGGTCAGAAGGTTTATGCTTTGAGCCGGTAGTAAACAAAGCCAAACTTACTTGCATAAACAATTAAAGCAATATTGATGAACAGATGACAATAGTAGGAATGAATCTAACAGAATAAAAACATAGATCTAACTTAAGAAAGATCTGATGCAAATAACACACATATTAAGCACAAAGTCTGAATATGTGTATTAATATTTCTTACATTTAAAAAACACAAAGTCTTTCTCTCCTCACTTCTCTTTTCATACAAAAAATGTTCACCTTGAATACAACAAGTATTCAAGTATTTATAGAAGGAGAGGAGGAAAGAAGACAAAAAAAAACCCACTACTTACAAAATATCTTACAAGATATTTACAAAATATCTAAAAAGTCAATAGTTGACTTGGGCAAGTTTTTGGATGGCAACATCCCATGGTGCAACATGGATGAGGTCATCGTGTATGCCAACATGCTTTTTAAATATTTTACAAAATCATCATGATCCCGAAAAGAAGAAACTCTCTTGCCTAGTGTAAAAGGGCAAGCATGTCGACACATGACATTTTCCCCCTTTGTAAAAGGGTGCACTTTTCTGCATGTCGACACACAAAAAATTCCCCTTTGTAAAGTGGCACAACTTTTAGCATGTCGACACAGAAAAAATTCCCCTTTGTAAAATGGCACACTTTTCTGCATGTCGACACAAAAAAAAATTCCCCTTTGTAAAATGGCACAACTTTCTACATGTCGACACGACAAAAATTCCCCTTTGTAAAATGGCGCACTTTTCGCATGTCGACACAACAAAAATTCCCCTTGTAAAAATGGACACAACTTTGTAAAATGGCACAACTTTTAGCATGTCGACACACAAATTCTCCCTTTGTAAAATGGCGACATGTTTTACCTTCGACACACAAAAAAATTTCTCCCCTTTGTAAAATGGCACACTTTTACGCATGTCATCGACACGAAAAAATTTCTCCCCTTTGTAAATGGGCGCAAAAATGGCTAAGTCTTGAAACAACTTGATTTTTGAAAGGGAGTTTTGGGCTATTTCGAATGTTATCAAACTTCCTTGGGGCCAAAACAAAATTTTGGTATGGTTACCTGCAAATTGCCCTTGTCAATTTTGCAGGATAACAATTGGCTCTTTCTGGGGACTATCTTTGAGTGAAACTTAAGGGTAGAGAATCCCAAATTTTCATGTGCCTATCCATTGGGTTACAGAGAGTCAAAAACAAGGGCGACCAAAAAAAAAAAAAAGGAAGGGAACACACAACAAAGAAAAAAAACACAAAAGCGAAAAAAGAAAAAAATATACAAAGAAGAGAGCAAGCTCTACTTCCTGAAGATCTTCAGGTGCTGCCCACTATAGGGAAGTGGGAGCTCGGTTCCATCCAGATATGAGAGATAGAAACTATTCCCTCCATTGAGCTGCTTGATCTTTGTATGGCCCTCTCCAAAGAGAGTCAAACTTCCCATGCATACCTTTCGGTTCTCTTCGTTTGTCCCACAGAAGAACAAGATCTCCCACTTGGAAATCTCTCTGCTTAGCTTTCTTGTCGAACAACCTCTTAACTTGATTATGATGTTTAGTGATCTTGTCGACCACTTTCACTCACTTTTCTTCAAGTTCCGTCAGGTACATAATCCTCTTTTCAAGAGAATTCTAAAAAGTTTCATCTTCAATTACTCGAGCCAAGCGCAGAGCAGGAAGTTCTACGGAGATAGGGATTTCAGCATCGATCCCATATAACACCTAGAAAGGTGACATGCTGAGAGACCTCTTTGGAGTGATACGATCCACCCACAAAGCATCATACAATGATTTGTGCTAGGACCATGGTTTTCATCAACTAGCTTCCATGTATGATAGTTACTAGGTTCTTGTTGTTGGATTCTTCACCATTTCCTTGGATAATAATCAGGCATGAGCCAAGGTTATTCCATATCCATAACAAAAAAACCAATAACTTCCCATGAAGAGAAGTTGGAAGCGTTATCAGCAACGATTTTGTGTGGAATGCCAAATCTCACAATAATATTCTCTTTGATGAAGTTGCAAACAACTTCAGAAGTGGCATGCTTGATAGGTATGGCCTCCACCCATTTTGTGAAGTAATCCATTGTTGTTAGGACGTAACTATGTCCAGCACTCGATTGAGGATTGAGTGCTCCAATGAAATCAATTCCCCATTGTCTGAATGGTTCATCAATGATGATGGGCCTGAGGGGAAATGCAACCAACTTTGGTTTGCCAATGAACTGTTGGCAAAGTTCACATTTTGCTACCTAGGTGGCTGTATCTTGAAATAGCGTTGGCCAGTAGTACCTAGCCCGAATGATTTTATGTGTTGTCATGGATGAGGAGAAGTGACCACCATAGGCTGAGTCATGAAAACTCTCCAACAATTTTACTGCTGCGGCTTATCAACACATCGTAGAAAAATGTCATCAATTCCACGTTTGTACAATCCATCATCCCATATGACATATCTTGCGGCTCTGAGCTTCACCATTCACTTTTCCTTTGTGGTTAGGTGAGTTGGGCTCACCATAGGTGAGAAAGAACATGATGTCAGAATACCATTCATCATTGGTTGCGAAAAATAGAACCATGGGCAAAGAATCCACTTTCTCCAGTTCATTTTGTTCTCCATCAATGTGATCAACTTTCTCTTCAGGTACCTCTGAGTCTTTATTTTCAGCCATTAGCTGACACAGGCCCTTACCTCTTACCAACTTAGGTTGGTTTGATGTCTAGATCATATTCTTGGACCTTTGTGATCCAATTCCCTCGTAAGCTCCCTAACTCCTGTTGAGTCAGGATAGACTTAACAGTCATGTCAAGAACCAACACTACTTGTATGAGAATTCAGAATATAGTAGCGAAATTCTTGACTACTTTTACCATGGAAAAGGCATGCTTTTCCAATTGTGACATCTTTAGTTCATGAGGCTTAAGAGGAGAGCTCATGAAAGCAATCGGGATTCAATATCCTTGGAGTTCTTTTGCATCAAGATAGCTGATACAGTATGCGCAGATGCATAACTATACATGATGAAGTCTTTGCTGAAGTCAGGACACACTAGAATAGGAGCATGAGTGATGGAGGTTTTTATGTCTTCGAATGATGTCTTGCCTTCCTCACTCCATCGAATGTTTGGGACCCTTTCATCATATTAGATATATGATGAGTCTTCTCAGCAAAATCAGGAACAAAGCGTCTAAGAAAATTTACCTTTCCGAAGAAAGAGTGAACACCAGTCTTGCTTGTAGGAAAAGTAAGGCTCTGAATAGCCTTGACCCTTTTGACATCTATCTTAGTTCCTTCTCTGTTGATGACATGTCCTAGCAGCTTTCCTTGGTGACCCCAAAAACTGACTTCTTGGGATTTAGCGAAATTCCGTGCTCTCGGCATCTGATCAAGACTTGTTCCAAATGATCACAGTGATCACTTCATCTTTTGGAGAACACGGTCAGGTCATCTAGGTAAACTACGATGACTTTTCCCATCATACCTTTGAATGCAAATCCATTGCTCGTTGGAAGGTGGCACGGCGTTGATCAAACCGAATGACATTCTGTTGTAGGCAAAGGTACCCCAAGGAGTGGTGAATGTTTTTTGAACTGATCTTCAGGCGTGACTTGAATTTGATTGTAACCTAAAAAACCATCAAGCATAGACAACATTTTTAAACTGGTTACTGCCTGTAGCACTTGATCCATTATCGGCAGTGGATAGTTATCTTTTAAGGATGACTGGTTCAAGTTGTGAAAGTCCACATATGTGTATCTCACCATTCTTCTTCTGCACAGGCACAATATTTGCAACCCAGGTACTGTGATGAATTGGAAAAATAATTCTTGCATCCAATCTTCTAATTTCAGCTTGGATGGTACCTGAGATTTTGGGGTTGTAATGCCTTTGCTTTTGATGAAAAGGCTTGACATCATCCTTGAGCGGAATGTCATGTTGAATGTCCTTTGGCTTGAAAGACTTCAGATCAGCATAAGACCATGCTAACACATCCATGTACTTTTTCAGCAACTTAACAAATTTTCACTTTTCCTCGGGCGTACAACACTTCCGATATTCATGGAATGAGGATGTTCCACAATACCCAGATTGACGGATTCGATTTCGGAGAAGAGGAAGGATCATCCTGTCACTTTTTCTTGACAAAATGGTCATGATTATCAAATAATCATTCTAAGGAAACCAAACCTTTAGAATCTTATTTCCTTTGAGTTGTATCACTTGTATCTTTTTCAGATTCATGTGCTTGACCGGTGAGAGACTCACGACACGTAGAAGTTGATCCATCGAAATGAAGTTCTTTGAAATTGTCAACTTTCTCCAAAAAAGTGATAAGTTGGTTGTCATCATTGAACACTTGCCAGTGTTGTGAATTATCTAGCACACTTGGGTGAAAAACCACCTCAATGGTATATGTATCCATTTTTAACCCTAGGTGAGGGAGCATGAGAGAGGCTGAGATGGCCAATGAATCAGCCATGTCATTTTGAGCTCATGGAACTACTTTGATTGAGAAAGCATCAAACTCTTTGATGTTATCCCATACTGCATTGCGGTAGTGTCTGAGTCAGTCATTCTTTACTTGGTATATCCCTTTTACCTGATTGACAATTAGCTCAACATCACCTTGCACTCTTAGATTCTTGATTCCTTTCTCTTTTGCAGCTTGCATGCCAAGTAACAAGGATTCATACTCGGTAGTATTATTCATATTGAAGAACTATAACTTGAAAGAAAAAGGGAAAATCTCCTCTTCAGGAGATATTAGAACAGCCCCAACACCATCCACTTGTCATGCAACTGCCATCAAACTACAATGTCCATACTTTGTTGAGATCCTCTTTTTGGATGAGAACATCCATTCTATCTGAGTCGGTGGACGGAAGTAGTTCCATCCTGATGATTTGAAAAGAATCTGAGCCTTAGGGTCATCAGAGTTGGTGACTAGATATTTCTTTTGTGACTCTGGTTCCAATGTCTGCATCACCCCTTTGATAGGAATCCTGGCTTTGGACCAGTCCATATGAATTTCCCCACCAACTTCTTTACAAAATCTCCTCCCTAGCAATATCTCATATGTTGCTGGAATATCAACTACGAGAATAGTCATTTTTACCCTTTTCTCAGGAAATGCCGCAAATGCAAACTGCGCATCCTTGATCTGACCAATCAATGGTACTTGTTTGGTTTCCATGGAGTAGCATCTGCCAAAAGGTTTAGTAAGTGTGAGGCCCAAAGCATGGGTGACCTTTGCTGGCATAACATTGTCAGAAGCTCTAGAATCAATTATATAGTTACTTAGTTTATGACCATTGATCAGGAGAGATAGGTAAAAAGGTTCAATTTTCCTTGATGTGGAAGTCGAGGCAACGTTTATGTGAGATGTAGGAGGAATGGGAAGAATTCCTTTTGGGGAAATGGGAGGAGGGATGACGGCACTTGGATTTGGATATACTTAGTTAATCTTATAAGTTGCTCTGGGTTGGACTGAAGGTACTCAACTTCAGACATCTGATCTTGGTCTTTTTGGCATGATCAATTATATCGAATGTGACCAAGGGTTGTGCTAATGAAGGAATGAGTCCTTCATTTCACATTTGTGGAGGAGGATTACTGGTCTTTATGGGACTGGAGGAAGGCTTGAATTGGAGGAGAAATGGAGGAAAATATTTCTTTACAAAAGGTTTAATAGGAGGTTGAGTAGGAAGGGGATTACCTCTTTTAGCGATCGTTGGAGGAGGAGTTACCACAGCCTTTTCCTTTTGTTTTTCAGCAGCAACCTTTGCTTCTTTTCCTTGCGAGTGAGTGAAAATTGCGTATGATTGTCCACTTGCATACCCTTGGGTACCCTCTTCTTCATCAGATTCCTCATCTTCAAATTCCATATACCTGATAGTAGAGTCACCAGTCGGTTCACCGACATCTTGATCATCTTCACCTTGCGACGAAGGTTCTTCGTAATTTGGATCATCTTCTTTGATTTCAACCAAAGCATTAACCGGAGGGCTTCATTGCTAACCTTGGAGAAGCGGCGGAAAAAATGTGGCCTTTGGGGGCATTGTTGGGAGTGAAGTTCCTCCGTGGGATATCTCGGTATGGAGTAGTAGATGATGTTTGAGCCAATTGCTTCTTTAATGAGAGCAAGTCATTCGCCATCTTCTGGAATGTTGGATCTGATGAGGTAGCTTGAGAAGAAGTTGAAGCCTTTGATTTTGATGGCTCTCATCTTAACTCACTGGATATAAGAAGGTTGTCTTCTATCCGAATGGCCATAGCTTGAGCAAGGGCCAAGGTGGGTATTTGTTCTTCTAAAAAAGTAAGAAACTTACTTTCGAACTCATGGCATTCAAGAAGAAACACTTTTGATTCTCTAATGTTGGCATCATGGCAAGCGGCACACGGTTGATCAATGAATTGAATCGGGTGATAAAATCACGCATGGTTTCATTGGTCTCCTTCTTCATGTGAGTGATTTGTGATAATAACACAAATGCATCTTCTGAAGGTTTGTATCTATCTTCAAATGTAGTCCAATGTGGCCCATTGGTGATGGATCCGGCTGGTAAATGTTGGAACCATTCTCTGCAAGGCCCTTGCAAGGTCTCTCGAAAAGAGACGTACTGATACATCCTCATGAGTCACATCCAGAATGTTGCATGACATAATAAACATAGCTATATATGCGCGTCCATGCTTTGATTTCCGCTCCCATCAAATTTGAAGGAAATTTTTGTGATTTCGTGAGGGGGGGTTGGATTGGATGCGGCAGTGCTAGAGGACCCATGGCATTTCCCCATGGTACAGGTAGATTTTGCTGCCATTTGAAAAGTAGGAAAAAGAACACGAGTAGGGAGTGTGGTTCCACTTAGCAAAAAAGCATTGCAAGTTGATGTCGAGGCACCTGTGAAATCTGGCTCTTTCGTGGAGGCGAGGCACTTCTTGCTTGATCGATCTTTGAGCTCAGTGATGTGAATCGTGTTGGAGTGATACTAGAAATTGTGCCTTGAAGTAGATCAAAAATTGGATCAACTTCCCCACGAGCTCTTCTGCTGCGAGTAAATGGTTCACCCACCAGCGTACCCATTCAGATCTGCAACAATTAGGAGCAGATTTACAACAATCTTTTTGTTTATACTTGCTGATTTTCTGATTTTTTGGCAAAAATCAGCAGCATGTACTTTTTCAATATTTAATTTTACCCTCTTAAATAACAACCGATTGTGGTTTTCTGACAAAGATTAATAAGGATAAAAGTGGGTCAATTTAGTAGGCTGATTTTCGGATCTTTGACCTGAATTTTGCAAGGTTTTGAAAATAACATAAAATGTCAGAATCTCAGATCTACTAAAATATACAAGTTTTTGTAAAAACTCAGCGAACTAAAAGTTTCTATCTGGTCCAGATCTATGGATTTTCATAAGGAAATTTTCAGTTTTGATCACTTATGCAAAAATTTTGATTTTTAACAAAGGGTTAAAATTTGCAATCTGGTAGTGATTTTTACAGTTTTTTAGTTATTTCCTTAGTTTGATCCCCAGTGAGTCACCAAAAACTGTTGGTCTAAAAATCTGTCGGTTAGGCAGGTCATGGGGAAATAGGCCAACAGTGTGCAGGGCATAGCCCCTCTTTGAGACAACAAAGTGAAACTGGTTTATTGCTAATCTATCAAGCAGGAATCTGTGCAAATCTACACTATTCTAACTTCAGGGGGTTTGGGATCTCATCCCAGTAGAGGTAGTTCAACAACGAATAGAAAGGTAGGAGGAAGGAATGGAGGAGGGTAGATCTAAAGGAAGAAAAGAAATGAATTCCAAGATGGAAAGGTCAAAAGGTTTATGCTTTGAGGCCGGTAGTAAACAGAGCCAAACTTACTTGCATAAACAATTAAAGCAATACTGATGAACATATGACAATAGTAGGAATGAATCTAACAGAATAAAAACATAGATCTAACTTAAGAAAGATCTGATGCAAATAACACACATATTAAGCACAAAGTCTGAATATGTGTATTAATATTTCTTCTATTACAAGAAAACACAAAGTCTTTCTCTCCTCACTTCTCTTTTCATACAAAAAATGTTCACCTTGAATACAACAAGTATTCTAGTATTTATAGAAGGAGAGGAGGAAAGAAGACAAAAGAAACCCACTACTACAAAATATCTTACAAGATATTTACAAAATATCTAAAAATATCAAAATATCTAAAAAGTCAACAGTTGACTTGGGCAAGTTTTTGGATGGCAACATCCCATGGTGCAACATGGATGAGGTCATCATGTATGCCAACATGCTTTTTAAATATTTTACAAAAATGATCAATGGATCCCAGAAAGAAAAAGAAAAAAATGGCTACTTTACGCTGTCGCCTAGTGTAAAATGGCGCAACTTTACGCACATCGACACGACAAAAATTATGGCGCAACTTTACGCATGTCACGACACGACAAAAATTCCCCTTTGTAAAATGGCACAACTTTCTGCATGTCAACAAAACAAAAATTCCCCTTTGTAAAATGGCACAACTTTACGCGTCGACACACAAAATTCCCCTTTGTAAAATGGCACAACTTTCTGCACATCGACACGACAAAAATTCCCCTTTGTAAAATGGCGCAACTTTCTGCATGTCGACACAAAAAAATTCCCCTTTGTAAAATGGCGCAACTTTTTACATGTCGACATGACAAAAATTTTCTCCCCTTTGTTTAGATATGTTTGGAGATTTAGGTGGTAGGAGGAGAACTACTAGATATGTATTCACAAAGTAGGTAGGATTGTAGTTAGTTGGATATCAAGATTACGAGAAGGTTGTGGCTTTGTATACTATAGAGAAGCGCAGCGTATGTTACAACTATAAAGGCTAGAAAAGAGATGATATGGATGAGCGGGTTCATGGAAGAGTTGGGAAATGAGAAAGAGGATAGTAGATTAAGCCGTGATAGTCAAAGTGTAATTCATCTAGAAAAGAACTTAGCGTTTCATTCTAGAATAAAACACATTCGATTGAGATATCACTTCATACTGATAGGTGTTAGAGGATGGACAACTGAAATTGGAGAAAAATCATACAGTGAGAACCTGCGAATATGCTAATGAAGCCATTGGAAAATGAGAAGTTGGAGCTACACTCCACTTATTTTGGTCTTGAGTTTTAGAATTGAAGAGGAAGAAATAGGAAAAGGAAAGGATCCAGGATGGAGATGTGCGGTATAATGCAACAATTTATCTCCAAATGAGAGATTCTTGAGTTGTGGAGCTCGGTTGCTTCACAATATCATACTTTACTAACTTTCTAGAATACACGATGAACCGACATCGATCGAGAGATGGACTAATGTCGGTCACACTGCCAGACGACATCGATCAAACAAGGAGGAATTGACATCGAGTTTCATGTGTGAGAAATCTTTATTTAACTCACGAGAATTAGATCTAGCCTTTGATTAAAAGGTTATCTAATAATTGTAAATGCATGGATAAGTTCCCTAGGTTTGTATAAGATATATATAAGCTAGAAAGGTAGGGTTAGATGTAAGACTTGAACATTATTATGAGAATAATTGTGAGAAAAAATTCTTGGAGAGAAAATAGAAGCTTGTGAGAAAGAAATTAATGTACATCCGGAAAGGTGTGGAAGATTGCAAATCTTCATTGCATATATTTTGAAAGCTTTGAATAATAGATTGGTTGTTTCTTGGTGGACGTAGCCCACATTGGATGAACCGTGTTAAATTCGACCTTACTTATTATTTTCTTTTTGTATATTTCTTACGGTAGAATATCTCGCTTTTATTTCTTATATGATTAGATCGATATATTTTCTATACAACCGGTGTGCTAACCTCAACAAGTAAGAACCACAACTATAGATGGTTTTCCAGTGGATCCAACAACCACAATATCATGATGTTGTAGTACATTTCTCAGCTCTCATCATTGCTTCTCTTTAGGAGATTACATATCAAAATCCATGATAGTGCATATTATTCACCCAAAAAAACTGAAACAATGTGTCATTTCCCCCCAATGTGAAGTTTCCATAACACAACACAATGAAATCTGAAATCAACACACCATGCGAAAAAACAAAAAAGAAACACACACACATGTCACCAAACCAGTGATGCGGCCCCATCATAGTAATCGATGAGAGGACCATATTTATCCTCCATCCTCCATCACCTCTAGCCTCGAATCTCATCTTAAGCTAAATCAGCCTGATTTATCTTGGAGGCTCATGATGCAAATATTTATGATGATGAGGCTCACGAATTTGACAAAAACCAGCCTATGATGTTTTTTTATTAAGGGCAAATAGTTTTGAAGGGACTATACCCTGTATACAAAAGGGCTCAAAAGCCAGATAGTAAATATGAGAAAAGCAGCCCAGAGAGGGGAAAAACAGTCAACCAAGAAAGGCTCAACGGCCGAGATATTACAATAAAGGTGAAAAGTGGATCTAAACGTCAAAGATCCGAAATAAGAAGACAAGATCAAAAGAAACCAAAAGAGAAATAGAATACGAGCTCCGCCAAAAAAGCTCGAGTAACGGCCGATGACACGGATCGCGGCAAGCAAAAAACAGCAAAGACACACTGTTATTTGATGGCTCTGTCACCTTAGCCTTGATGGCTGCGGTGACATGAAAAAGGAAATGGCATGTGGCACGAGAGGGGTCCTTCATGTCCGCTTGGGAGATTGCAATGTCCCTATTCTCTTTAGGGCCCCATATTTCTTCATTGATTCCACTTAAGCTGCAAAACACTATGGACGTGTTGTTATTGAAGTTATAGATAATTTTTAGGGCGAGACAAAATGCAATCATTGCGGCTTTTGGCATTCCCAATCTGCCATCAGGGGACTCGCAACTTCTTGAAGACTTCATGAATGACCCCCTCTTCCTCCTCACTTTGCGGGATCCTTTTTCCTTTGGCTCTCTCCATGTTTTTAAGAGCCCCTTTGAGCTCTTGAATCTCCTTCTCCAATCTGTCAACCTTCTCTAGCAAATCCTCCTCCTTGGGCTTCTCCACAGGCATGCTTGATATGCGGGAGGATTTCAACAAGTTCTAAGTCCTTGTGGCTCCTAAGGACACATTGGGAAGCAGGGATTTTAGTTTTTAGGCTCTTGCTTTTCTTGCTGGAGCCAACATCATCATGTTTTCTTTTTGGTAGGGGTGGAGTGGGAGCAGTATGGGTGGGTGGGGGTGTGGAGGAGGGAGGTGGGATAGGGTTCATGGGAGGGAAACTAGAAAAGTGGTGGTGAATGAGGAGGATAAGGCTCACAGTGCGGGGGACAGCCCTAGAGTGATTTTGCACCTCCCTTATAGATTTCTCCAGGGAGTTGATCAGATAATGAGGAAAGCTAATAATGTTATTTCTATGAAAATGATTCAGAAAAATCAGATGCTTGTGTGGAATAGTCACATATCTTCCTTCTAAGGTAACATACCTTACCACCATTTTAGCAAGTTCATCAAAAGGTGCGAGGATCGACTCCACCTTGAGGCCAACGATTCAAACTCAAGATTCTCTCCCTCTTCCATAAATTTCTTGGTTTCAACCTCCTGTCGACCTTCTTGTTGAAAATTTTTGCACCTTCAGTGAGACACTGTGACTGAGCTATGAGCTCTTGTAATTTCCATTTTCATGTTACTATACTTGACATTACTGTTCTTCCAACCCTTGGCGAATTTGATGGAGATGTCTTGATCAAAGACTTGAATCCTCTCAATGAAATTCGACAGGCCCCCATTTGATTTGCGGTACTCCCAAAGCTTCGTGTTCTCTTTCCACTTAGGGTTGTGGGTTGGCTTAGTTTTGCATGGTGGACCCCCATGTTTCCTCATTCTATTCCCTGTTTTCAACGGTAAAAAAACTTGCAAATGTGCGGACAGTAGCGGCGGTGTTTTTGGTTTTGAATCTGTTCTTCCCATGAAAGCCGGCTTAAATATAATGCAACATTTTTATTATTGCCCCTCTCCCCACTTTCCTCCCATGCCAAGAAATGATGGAAATCCAGCCCTTTACATCGCAACAATCATCCAAATCTTTTGTGATGTCATCATCATGTACTTGGAGATCCGCACATTAGCATCTAAAAACGAGCGTTATTCATGATTTTCACTACCATGAAGATCAATGATGATGGCTTTATTGACATGTGCGGGCGAACGTCCCGCCAAATCCAGTTTGAAAGGAATTATTCACTCCTAAGTTAGCCAAGTATCGTCAACCCTGTTTCCTTCCCGATAAGTATGGGTGATGTGGACATTAACAAAGATTTTGCATATTTCTATAGCTTCTTCAATATAATCCCTGATAGACCAATTTGGGTTGTTGCTTTTTATTGAGAAGATTAATAATATTTAGAGAATCACCTTGATTATGATATTTTGAATATTGCAATCTCTGAAGTCTAATACCCCAAAGAGCCACCATGGCTTTGGAATAATGATTAGTTTGTCTTCCCATTCTCCCGAGAAAAAGCGTGCAACATAGAACCTCTTTGATCCCCGATGATTCCCCCACCACCAGAATCGCCCGGATTGCCTTTTGAGGCCCCATCAAAATTTAATTTGTGCCAATCATTGGGGGGTTTAATCCATAGGACTGTGTTTCTGTCAGTACCATTTTTATTTCTATTGATAGTGGCTATATTCCAATCAGTCAGGATGCATTCTTCATTCTCCGGGTAGAGTCTATTTTTAGGGGGTTTAAATCTAGCAATATTATCTTGCACAACAATGATTATTTCCTTATAAACTTTGTTACAAGCTTGTCTATTGCTTCTGAAAATACTATCATTACGAGCCTTCCAGATTCTCCACATAGTGTGTGGCAGAACAAGTTGCCATAGTCTTTTCACCATGCAATGTTTAAATGGAGAGCTCCATTGCTCCCAAGTACGAAGGCGAGTAAAGGGAAAAATCCATTTGATTGAATTTTGCAAAAACAATCGCCAAATTTTGGAAGCAATCTCACATGGAGGAATAAATGTTTTATAGCTTGACCTCTTCTTTGACACATGCGGCATCTATTTGGCATGATGAATCCCTTCTTGATGAGGTTACCATTAGTTAGGATCTTGCCATTAATAACTAGCCACCAAAAGAAGTTCACTCTGGGGTTAGCTCCGACATCAGTAACTTGTGCCACTTGATTTCGCTTTCCATGGATGCAAAGACAAATTATATCTGATTTAACGAGTGTAATCCCCATCAAAAGAATCATTCCAGAGACGAGCTCATCTTTAAGATTTTGATTACTTAGATGGGTTAGGGAAAGTTGATTACGGAGAGATATAATATCACCTGATACTATCATTCTCCACTTTTAAGCTGCTTCCATTTTCTTTTGTTTCCATCCCTCTCAATGTATCCTGGATTTTGTGTCCATATTTTGTAATTAAATTGTCCTTCATATGATCATAAGTAGAAATCCGAGTTAGAATCGGTGCACTTATCGGTCAAGAATTTTATGTTTTTCCCATCTCCAAGCTTCCAATGCATCCCTAAAAGAGAATGTGTTTCTTTGCGAAGAAGGTTGTTCCCGAGAAAATAGAACCATTCGGAAGGGACTGATCATAAATGAAGGAAATCTTGTTACGATTTGAAATATATTTGATCTTAATCGGCTCTGTTCTCTTTTATCAATCTCCATCCTAATTTTGCGGTAAGGGCATTACTCATATGCTTGATATCTTTGATGTCTATCCCCCGACCTCTTGGGTTTACAAACTTTGTTCCCAAGCCACAAGATGATATCTGAATATTTCCTCAATACCGTACCACGAAAGTGTTTTTGAATCTTCTCAATCTTGCTTCATCACGATTGCGGGCATGTTGAACATAGATAATATGTAAATAGGCAAGTTTTGGAGCGTGCTTTTAACCAAAAGGGACTTACACTTGAAAGAATGGCTCCTTTCCATCCTGCCACTTTCTTTGAAATATCTTAATAAGATCATTCCAAACTTCCACCTTGAAATGTTTAAATATCTTAATAAGGTAACCCTAAATAAGTAGTTGGTAGGGAATTAATGGTGCATCCAAGAATATTAGCAATCTATCTTTACCTCTCCTCAGGAGTATTGAAGAAGTAAATAGAGCTTTTGTCAAAATTAACTTTCGTCCCGAGGCTTCCTCATAAAATCTAAGGATATTTTTAATGGCCTTTGCTTGATAATAGAAGCCATTAGAAGCGTTGAGAGTGTCATCAATGACAAGCTGGCGATGAGAGGAGGGCTGATTTCGGTAGTTGGAGGAAAGCCTTTTAACATGCCAATGCCAATAGCTTTGGATATAGATCTGCTTAAAGCATCAACCATAATAATGAATAAAAAGAGGAGATTGGGTCACCTTCCCGTATACCTCTATTCTTGGCAAAAAAACCCACAGGTTCCCAGTTAACAACCACGAGAGAAAATAGAGGTAGAGATGCACGAGTGGATGATTTTTAAGAATTTTCCTTGAAAACCAAATTTGGATAGGACCTCATCCATGAATCTCCGGAGACCACAAAAAGCTTTATGCGTGTCAAGTTTGATGGCCATCCCGCCTTTTTACTTTTATCCATAGAATGTATAGTTTCATGAACCATGATAATTCCATCTTGGATAATTCTTCCTTGAATGAATCCGCTCTGCTTCTTGTGAAATGATCTCCATGAGAATAGGTTGCATTCTAGTGGTGAGAATCTTTGTGAAAATCCTATAAATGACATTCACCAAACTGATAGGCCTGAAATCTTTGAAGTCTTTTGCATCCAAATTTTTTTGGGGCAAGCACAATGTGTGTGTTATTTAATTCTTTAATCGATTTCTGTTACAGAAAATTCATTGACGGCTTTCAAGAGATCTTGAGAGAAAATTTCCCAAAGCATCTTTGGTAGAAGTTAGCCAAAATCCATCAGGACCTAGAGCCTTATCCCCTTCCAAAGCAAAGAAAGCCTTTTTAATTCCTCGATGGTGGCTTTGTTTTGAGAGACTTTTAAATCTCTCGGTAGGCATAAGATTATTAGGAATGGAGTCTAAGAGGAAAGAGGCCACTTGTTCATTATAGGAAGTGTTTTCAGTGAGGAGGTTCTTGTAAAAATTAAGTGCCTCAGTTTTGATAACCTCAGGATCCTTAGTAATGTTTCCATTTCCTTTAGTAACCTCAGAAATTCTGTTACAAGCTCTATGTTTGATGGCTGTTAAATGAAAGAATTTTGTATTTCTGTCACCATCCTTAAGCCAAAGGGCTCTAGATTTCATTCTCCAAAAGGTTTCTTCATGACTGTTTATATTATGGAGATCAGATAGGAGTATTTTTTCTCGCTGATGATCCTCAAGGGACATACCTTTTATGGAAACATTTAGCTCAAGCTCTTCAACCTGATTGCTTAAGTTCTTTCTTTTTTCAAAAATGTTCCCAAAAACCTCTTTATTCCATATTCTAACTTTCTCATTTAACATTCTTTAACTTAGAAGAAGTCTGAATTGGGCTATCCCTGTGCCTTCCCAAACCCACCACTCTTTAATTCTGTCCATAATGTCTTCATGTTTGAACCACATTTTCTCAAATTTGAAATTACCATGGAAAGGTTTTGTCCAATTGAAGAAATTGAGGACTATTGGATTATGATCGAGATCCGTTGGGAGAAGAAGAAAGATGGAAATTACTGGTCCAGGATCGATTTGAAGAGATAAGATCTCTTTCGAGTTTAACCTGAATTAAGTTTTCTCCTAATCTTCTGTTGGACCATGTAAATTGATTGCCATGAAGCTCTATGTCCATAAGATTAAGAGTCGAGATGAAGTCAACAAATTCTTCCATGCCAAGGGAGAATTCAGAACTTCCCCAAACTTTTCTCCGAGTTGAAAGGAGTATTGAAGTCTCCCATAACCAACTGGTTCATGCTTTGACCTTGCTTGAACAAGATTAGATCTTTCCATAGACTTCTTTTACCGGTGCGGTATTTGGGCGCATAAATATTAGACAAAATCCAGCTATGATTATTTTCAAGGCTTTTAACGATAATAGCTAAATGATTACGGGTGGAGATAAGTACCTTCCAAATCGAATCATCTTCGTATCCCAAAAGATTGCTAAGCTTCAGGAAAGCCCCTTGAGATTCAACAATGAAAAAAGGCAACGTTACGCCAAAAATGTCTTTTGAAGTCTTCAATTGCTTTACTTTTCATTTTAATTTCTGAATAAGAAGAATGTTGGGTTTGTTTTCTCTTTTAATTTCCTTAAGCATTCTTTTCTTAGGTCCTCCATTAAGGCCTCTTACATTCCAAGAGATTACCTTCATTAAAAAAATTTTGGAGATGCATTTGCCGGATGGCCCGAGTTCTCTGTGTACCATCTGCAATTTCTTTTTCAGTCTCTTTTTCTCTTGTTTCTCTCTTAGATGGCTTGCCTTTTCTAAAGGTTACTCCAAAATTTGTAGTTCTTCTAGCAGTGGCCCTTGTGATTCTTGAGGTGGAGGCTTCCCAGCTTCCAATTTGTTTTTCTTCCAAGCTTTTTGAGCCTCTTTTCTTTCTTTTCACTAAGATGAATCCATCATTATCACACTATTTTCCTTGTTAGAGGGGGTAATTTCTCCATCCTCCTTTCTGTAATAATATCAGATCTGCTTATCCCTTTTAGGAGTCAGCTCCTCCACATCTGCTTCCTCTTTCTCTTGGTTGAGATCACATGCACGTGGATTCTAGATCCTCTTGTACCTATTGAAGGTGTAGACATCTTAAATGTTGACATAATTTATTCCAATTAACTTTTCCATAAAATGACCTAACATTATCATTATCTAATTAATCCCTCTCTATAAAATACCACACATACCCTTTATCATAATTAATTTCATTATTGATCTAATATCCCATCATTATCTCATCATTAATCCCTTTAATTCATTATTATATCCCATTATCCAACTTTAATCCTCATTACAATTTTCAAGGAATTTAATATTCATGTACCTACTTACCCACCTACTCTAAACCTACCCTATACCTAATCCTCATCATCATCTAAACTAATTAATCCCACCTCCTCTATTTCTAGAAGCTTCTAATTCTAGAAGCCTCTCTAACTTTCTACTCTTCTCCATTGAATTTTAAATTCAATGGATATTTCTCCATAATTCTAGAATTAATCCCACCTCCTCTATTTCTAGAAGCTTCTAATTTCATAATCCTCTCTTACTTTCTCCTCTTCTCCAAATTCAATGGATTTGTCTCCATAATAAAAGACTTTTCTAATTCTAGAATCATCTATACTCTTTTATCTTCTCATTCAATACTAACCATTTTTTTCCATCTACTTGGCAAGATCCTAGCCCTCTATTTCTTCTTCCAAAAACTATAAATTGGCATGCCACCCTCCATGGAAGATAATCTATATATCTCAAGAAATCCATAACAAATCTCTGCCATTTTATCCTCTATCAATCATCCACAATCTTCAATCAATCAATCCATCATTAATCCAATCTATCATCCATTAATCCTTCATCAAGCATCAATCAATCCAAGAAAATAAAAAGCAGGTGTTACCCAAGTGCCTACTCAAATCTAAAGCAATCAATACATCCTTGAGAAAATCTAATACAACAAAGGAGGAGTATTGCATTTTATTGGTAAGTGCAGGTATTAATTCTCTCCCCCTTTACATCTCTTGCTCAATCATGAGGTATTGTTGAAAGGATTAGCATAGGAAAGCAATTTTTTGTTTTCTTATACTCACCACTAATATTTTATACATTACATTTCTAACACCCACCGTGGTCACACTTCTATTTTAGTCAAACTCTTTCCTTACAATATGTGTCATTAGGCTCATATTTTGTTCATAACGATTTTATTTTCCTTCCATCCATCACATCCACATCCTTTTTCCCTTAGATCGAACATCCACTTTGGCGAAGATGATCCTTTAATTTTCATCTAATCCTCTTTGTGTCCCTTTTCCCAAGAGTAAAAATAGTTCTACACCTAAACAGAAAACCTTCATAATCCAAGTTTTGAGTCCAAATTGAATCTTTGACTCTAAGCTCCATGGACGTTGATAAGTCTTCTATCATATCCATATCCACTAAAATACGAGTGAAAGTGGTATGATCAAAAAGTTCAGTTTTAGGATCAACAACTAAAAATTTTCCCAGAGTATCCCCAATAGCCCTGTAACAATCCTCACTCTAGAAGTGCAGGGGTAGGTAAGGCAACCTTACCCACACAGGTCTAATGTTAAAAGTTTCCTTTAGGGGATTAAAATGAGGCAACCAGGATTCATGAGGAGATGATGTGACTGGAATTCCCATATTTTCTCAAAGATTATATCCTTATCAGAGGAACTGTCAAATACTGCTAAAAAAATACCCCATGCGAGGGATAGATATTCACTTTACCTTCAATAAGAGGTCATCATTGTTCTGAAATCCATTTGTGCAAAGTAGGAAGACTAGGGAAACAACTATTGAATCTACAAATCAAACCCCTATTCTAATAATATTCAACCGACTTTGAAACCCCTTTGTCAAAACGAAACCACGGGGACATTTTAGCATATGCCATGGGTTTAGAGGAGGAGAGAGACCCAACCTTGGTCACATCAAGAAAATATTTCCCTACGAACCCTAGTACCAAAATGTGACTTGACATGAGGAACAAGATTTGATATATGAAACCAAATAACATTAAGGGTGAGTGTTGGGTTTATACTATTAAGCGAGAAACTGCTTATTTAGAAACCTGCCAAAGACTATATGTTTTTGGCTTATGGATTATATTTAAAATATAAGCATGACACATCCACTATTTCTATTAGGTGTTTAAAATATAAGAGTGAGTCCCCAAAATGGGTCACTACCTTTTATAAAACAAGGCGATCTCGTTAGATATTGGTTACATAATAGATATGATAAATATCATGTGTAACTTATGAATGTGAACAATATGTGTGAGATGATCATAGATATATGAAGTGAATGATGTAAAACTCATGAGAGAATGTAAGAGGCAGGTTGTAATTCCTTCTTGAAGGTGTAATTGTAAGTGGATCTATGGAAATAGCTAGAGTTCTAGGTGAAAGTTTATTCTCAATAAAGATATGTGATTTTCAGTGGTTTTAACCTTCCAAGGTTTTCCCACTTATATCTTGTGTCACTATGTTCATTTACTTTTTGTTTATGGTATTTACATTATGTAATCTGCATTATAAACATCTTAATCTATGTTTTTAATTATTGTACTTCATAAACTATAATCTTCGCAATTTATATTATCGATATCTAATTTATAACATTATTCATCCCTTAAAATTCCTGACAAAGATATCTCAATTTTTCGATTAACTTCTCCAAAAATGGAAAATTTTCTTATTAATAGTTAGATGAATAATAAATTTAAGATTAAAATTTAAATTGATTATATTCAGAAATATTACATCCCACCACTCCCCGATGTCCATTGTAGAATCCTGTGATGTTTTTTTGTTTTCCATAATAAAAGTATAAAACCACGTAGACACTTTGATAGACCAATATGCGATGATCTTTTTAAATTGGATATTTATATCTTCATATTAAGTTTTTATCTTTATGAGTACCTTGCAAATTTAATTGTCATTTATAACTAAACAAGGGTTCAAATTGATGTTGAAGATATGTTTGAAAAATGATGTTCTAGCTTGTGGCTTACATGGGTGTTTGTTGAATGATAATTTTAACATATGTTAAATTTGATCTCATATGAATATTTTTTGTGGTGTTCTTTACTTTGTAATTTTCATCTTCTATAAATTTCATTAATGTTTATCTCATTGATTATTTATGTTCCATTATAAGAAGAAATGTTGATCTATAATAAATATTGACTAATATTATGAAGTTTCATTAATAATCCATTTTTAGAATTTGTTGTTGATCAACGTTTTTAATATTTTAAAGAAACATAATTAGTATGAAAGTTTGTGTGTGAGAATATAAATTATTATTGGTAATTTTATATATTTGAAAAATAATGTTCAATTTGTATATAAAAGAATCAATTAGAATCAATACCCGATGGTATATTTGAATGCTCCATAAAGAACATAATTTTAGGTTTCTTTGGGCCTACATAAAATATCTAATAACAAATGAGATATTGGATTAGGACAATAAATATTTACTTAGCTCGGAGTAGAAAACTATAAATACCACATAGCATTATATAATTGATTTGACATTATTTTTTAAAATTAATGACCAAAAATATGTAAAAGCAACAAACAGATTAGGAAAAATGTTTAGTAGGGCATAACAATAAACTAAGAAATATTATGTTTGAAGATAATAGTACATATGGATACAAATAATTATGATATTACATTGTTGGTCGTATGCATGTGGTCTAGTACATGCATTGACCAAAGAAAAAGAGAAATTAAAGTTTAGTGACATTTGTTAGAACATTGTATATTTTGTTCCTAATACTACATATAAAATTTTCAGTGAGGACGTATTGTATGTCTTCAATTTCAATGATAACTCTTTGTAGCATGCATATAGACTCGTTGTTGTTTTTTGTGCAAGGCGTAGCGCGAGGATGTCATCTTCTTCTACTTTGTTAGAGCTTGCACAACATGCATCAACCGATCCAAATATGAAATGATTAAGGAGTGACAATGACATCATCAAAGTCAATTTGATTTCCGTAGGAGTCCATGTCCGATGCGCGGCTTGAATCAGCGTTGTAATGTCGTTGACGCAGGACACGATGTGGAGGTTTCAGACTCTGTTTTGTAGCTCCCATTCGTCTACGTTGCCAACATGTTGACACCTGGAGTGATTACATATGGCTTAAGAATATTTGGAAATGTTGTGCTTGGGCCTCTCGAGAAAAAAACAACCACGATTGATTTATCCACGAGCGTCACACCCAGGGATTAAATTTGACGCCGTTTAGACGTTTTTCATGATTTTAGACCAAAAATACTTGTAAATATTTGATCTAATCGTCACACGCGACTTGCATATTTAAAACGTGACTTTCAATTTCTATATAGATTTGTATATACTTATAAAAATACATGTAAATATATTTTAAAAATATTTATTAAATATAGAGTAATTGGTAAAAATAACATTGTTTTGTGTTTTTGAAGAGCAATACTGAAAAATTACCGTTACCTAAAAATTGTTTGACATGCATAGGCAACCGTCAAATTTAACCCCTAGTCACACCAGTGGGGTTAATGTTGGTGTTGGCTTCGCGGTGCTATGAATGTAGGCTTTTATCTTAGTAGCGCGAAACTACGATTGTGGTTCGACAGGAGATCTTCTGCACCATTAGATGTCTGGTTGGCAAGAATGATTCCTTCTCCTCCAGCTCCCTTCATGAGACTTGTAATGCCCGATGAATTGAGGATTAGATCCTCGGGATCACAGAGCACAATTTTTCCTTTGACTATGTTGGGATCCAGTCGGAGAACGCAACCAACATTTATGAAAGGTAGATTTTCAATCCCACTTCCTCTATAAAAAAAGGAACCTTTTAACAAATTACCATCGCCCAACATTATGGGAGACAAAAATGTTGTGTCTATATTGTTGGCGCTGACAGTAGTTATCCATGGTGCAATGTTTGTAATAGAAACTTGAGAAGGACCAGAGTTACCAGTGGACCGAAGGAGATGGTTTTAGAGATATAGGGAGGAAGAATATATATGAAAAATATTTAAACAAATTCAAAAGGAAATGGTCTTTTTAGAGTTTAAGTTTATGAAGTTAATATTTTACATACACCAAAGTATGATGGAGAAGGAGTTTAGGGTAGATACACATGCGAAATGTAGAAGCATACAAGTGGAGTGCAAATTGGTGTATGTGTTATATTTACATTTTTTTGTAATTGCAGCATGTAGATTGCTAAACTCATGCCACCACCGAGAACTAATTGAATACAATTATTTAATTCTGTATAAATACATTTGAAAATTGTATTGCTTGATTAGTTTCTTTTGATTTGCAAGCATAATGCGTTTTCATAAACATTACAAGCATATATGTTATAAATGGTCAGCTAAATTCATTGAAGAATATGATGAAACAAAAATCACACATTATGAAAAAGGTCTAAGATAAAACAATATCAACTATTTATAAAAAAATTATTAAAAAGCACTTTACTCTTTTCAATTACATATAAACAAATTTGCATAGCCGAATACACTCAAGATACCTGGGAGGGCATATATTACCAAAGAGAAAATTAACAAAAAATATTCATAGAACAATTCAATCATTAAATCTTCATGTTACAACACCTGAAAATACACATGAAATAAGATATTCCTTTTAAATTACTAAGAATATTTTGCGTGAGGCCAATAAATAATTATTTTGGAGAAAAATGTATTTCTCGTCCAAAATTACAACTATACACTTGTCAATAGAAATACTTTTTCAATCAACTTTAAACTTCACTATATTGAAAATGAGAATAAATTTCATATTTAAAATACAAATAATAATACAATTTTAATCTGAATAACTCACTTTTAATTCAAAGGCGAACGTGAAAACGTCCAAACAAGCCCGTGAACATGGTTACAGAAGCATCATTGAATCTTGTTGTGTCAACGCCGCATGCACTTTACACTTTAATCTGCCACGTTGAAATATCATTGTACGTGTTGCTCGTCCAAACAACCCACGTGCATGTGTATCCACCATGGTAATTTTCTCCTGCTTAAATGACGTGCATGTGTGTTCTTCTGCTTCGTTCAAGCACATTAATAGTTACATACAGTCGGCGATCAACAACAATGAAGAAGCAGTTGGTGTTGAGTTTCTTAGCAGTAACTCTTATAATTTTCATCTCTTTGACCCCCTTCACATTGGCAGACTGCGATGAGAGAAATATGGATTTTTTAAGAGGACGACAGAAACATGAGCAATAGTATGAGGAGGAAGAGGACAGTCACCCAGCCGAGTCCAGTGAAAAGATAATTTTTAAATATAGTTCATCCTACAAGGAAAATTCATAAGATATATTTCTTCACTATCAGATAACTCATGGTGGACGGAAATCTTAACTCAGAGTGATAGTGTACAGAAATATTCCATACTTCAAATAAGACTGGTAAAATGGACATTCACATTCATAGCATATGGATGGGTTTAATTATAGAAAAAGCTCTGGAATAGGGTTGCTGCAGTATCTATAGTAATTGTAGAATCACGTTGGATGAAGGAATATAGTAATTTTTTAAGAAAATGCAACTGTATTCATATTACATATGTATTTTTTTGTTTTTGCCCCTTTTTTACCTCTGTAGAATTAATGTTTGGGTGGGTGTGATCTGACAGAATGCAGAAGACAATGAGTATCCACCATATGTGGAACTAACATCAGAATTTGTGGTTACTACTAGAGATATCACTAGTGTGGGTGCCTCTGCTACTCGGTCTTTAACAATGAGAAGGGCTTTAGCTCGAAAAACGTTGAATCTCTATGCAGTGTTGGAAGCGACTAAAAAGGACAAAAGACTGGGAGGTTACATTGGGGAGAATGGTATCCATTCTGCATCGATGCTTGTAAAGTCCATTGTTTAGTGCTAGTAAAATAAAGCAAGACCGTCCCTGGTCCCAGAGCAACGCCTCCCATAGAACCATCTGATTTACAATGAAGAAACAAAGATATTCATTTTTCTAGATATGGGGAAAAAACTGTAAACAATGAAAAGGAAGCGATGCTTACCTACAACAATAATGAACATCTTGGACTTGGATTTCCTTCTAGCGCCTGTAATAAATGAATCATCTAATTTAGATATCAAATGTTCAGGATTTTTCAAAATAGAAAAGTAATTCATCTCGAAAAGGGAATTGGTACTCTTACCATAGCCAACGGATTCCCTGTCACAGAATGGCTACGTGGAGATCTTATTGTATTTACAGGTACTGTTCGTTGACCCGCAAGACTCACAATCTTTGCTGAAACTCCATTTTATTTCGAACTCGCCCTTCAGAATTTCAGCCACATTCGTCATTCGAGGTAATTTGTAGTCTCTCTCGAATGGTAAGTGAATTTTTGATTTACAGTGTTCTTTGCTCCAACTCAAGCTTGAATTTAGACTAGTGTAATACCAAGCATCGGTACAGTCTAATTTTGATGCGTTGTTGGACAGGTAGTCTACGTTTTCCTCTGACCCGCAGAGTCCAAAAAGAGTTATGTTCCTGTATCCATCTGCAATATGAAATTGACGGCCAGACCAGAATTGCGGACCAATCCTGCAGCAAAAAAACTCACCGGAGCTCATTTACTTTTTCTCAAGGCTACAAAGCATCTCCGCTTTCACACTCACCCTTCCATCTGTAATTGGAATACTGCGACCATAGTCCTGCACCAGCGTCGTTACCTATGGGGAGACCAAGAAACTGAGGCGAGTGCGTGGTATGGAATTACAACCCTCACAGGAACACACTCAAAAACTAATAATCATACCTGCCCTCGAGCCATGGGAAATGTACTAACCTGCATCACACATAGTGATCACATTAAATGATGAAAAGGACATCCCTTATTCCTTCAACAGTGACAAATAAAGACAATGACCAATAGAATCCTGCCACAACACAAAAATTAAACAATAAAACTATAGTTCAGCCCATTTAAATACAGATGGCAAAATCTGATTGAACAAAATGCAAATATCCAGTTCCACCATTCAATTTCCGTTGGATTCATAAAAATTTGATTTACGTTGTTTCCCACAATCACGAACCCGTTAGTGAAAGAAGTTAGAAAATAAAGCATAATAAAAAGGCAATGTAATCTCATTCCAACTACCATTTTCCTTATTGGGTCGATTAAATATTCAACATCGAATAAAATATTTAGGTATTTAATTATTTATTTTTCTTTTCTAAGCATGTTTTAAATTTGATGTCCGTGTACATGTATTTTGGTTTTGATTATAAATTATGTACACTTTTTAATTTGAAAATTATATCTCTTCATCGATATAATTATTTTACATATGCCCGTCATAAAAAAGATGGTTATAATACAAATGTTATTGTAAAATAGACAACCCAATACTCGTATTTTTTTTTCATCAATTTTTTTATTTTGCAAGTTTTGCTTGTCAAAATATTATGTAAACAACCAAAAACTAAAATTACAAAAACATGAGGAAGAAATTCAAGCACAAGCTAAATTCGTAGGCTTATCAATTAGAAGGTCTAGGACATATCACCTATATAAGGTATAAATTGTATTAATACACATAAATATATGTATCAAAAAATGTTATTACGATATTTTAAAAAAATTATTCATATTTTTATTAATACCATACTTGTAATACTCTTCACATAATTTGAAGGACAATATTGAAACATTATTATTACTATAAAAGTGCTCGATGGGTATAGATACCACCCCTTTTTTCTCCACTTATACATACACAACATGTTGTTGGCCTTTCAAGTTGCGGTGCATTCAATTTAGTCATTAATTGCTAAAAATGACCATCTCTTGTGGAAACATGGTGCTCGTCATTGCAATGTTTGTTATTATGTTTTTCGACCTTGACCCATGTATTTGCGAATCCATTGCAAAATATCTTCAAGAGGAATCCCAACCTACAAGAACTTCTAATGTTCAAACCCTCCTTAGATGAATCATATGTCCATCTTGCTTTCTCGGTGAATGGAAGTAGACTATTTACACTATGTAATATGGCATATCCTCCAATAATCACATCAATTATGTAGTTCAAATTACCCTAAATTATATACATGTGTAACCAAACATTATAAACTTAGACTTCATATAATATTCAATTAGTTACAATCCTATCCTTGATAAAAATGTATTATTATTCACCCTTCCTCCATTCCTAGGAATTCTCCATCACCTCCAAGGTAGTTCTTTACACAAAATTGTGTTTAGTGGGATGATTCCCCTACAATTTATCACCTTATGGGCCTTAGATATCTTCATCTTAGATATAAGCGTTATCCATATTTCACCCCGTGCCAAATATTGGATCAGTCACGACCCCACAAAGAAGGAACCTGAGAAAACTCATTCAAATCTTGCAAATTGGTGGCGAGTAGACTCAACAATGAAATAGCGGGTCGAGACAAAAGGGGGTTGCCGTAGAGGAACCAAAAACAAGTAAGGGAAGAAACAACGAAGATTCAAAGTCCTCGGGCTCGGAATGGTTCAGAAAGGGTCCAAAAATGACTAAGTGTGGAGGAGGCAGCGGAAGAGATCATGTGTCTTAATAGCGCTTCTCCAAAAGTGAATTCAAAAGGCGGAGACCCAAACAAGCGCGAGACTACCACATGTCCCGAGAGGAAAGTGGGACATCGGGGAAAATTTGATTCTTTGTCCAAAAGGCACAAAGATGAAGATGGAAGCACATTCCCAACCAACCAAAAGGAGCCACGTGTCCAGGCGGAGCTTCGGGGCTGCGGGAGTTTTTTGAGTTTTGCGTATTTGTGCAAAAGGGAAAAAGGTAAATTGCGGACCCGTAAGCCCGATTTTTGCTTTAATCTAGCTGCCACGTGTCCCATATCAAAAGGGGGAACCATTTTCAAATGTTTTCCCTTCATCCGTGTATGGACCCGATACAAACTTCGAAGGGGCATATCTTTCGACTCAGGGCTTGAAATATTGCAAATCTGACACCATTGGAAATATCTCGGCCTCGACCATGCCATGGAGGTATGAGAATTTATTTTGAGGAGGTTAGGTGAAGAAAAATGGAGAAAATGTCTTTAGGATTTGAATCGGGATCTTCTCGCCTTAACAATCGAATCGATTTGATTTGTTTCGCCATTTCCTCTTCTTTCAAGGCACTGAACCAAGGATTGATGCAGTAAAGATGGATTTGGGGGCAGATTTTATTAGAAGCATTAACAAAGCGCGGTGGTTGATTTTTGACCTACTTTTCCCGCTTCTCTCTCTTTTATCTCTCGATCGAATCTATAAAAATAGGGGTATGATTCATTGTAAATGGTTGGACATTCTTTTTTTGCGGGCTCCCTTTTTCTTGTAGCAAAGGAATTTATGGAATTTCAGGCCTTCCATCAAAGTCGTAATATATTTCTTGCCTCCTGGTTGTTTTGTAATGTATTGTATCAATCTGCAGAGCAATAAAACACGTTTGTGATCGATTCTAGATCCTTCCTATCTCTTTTGCTCACACCGGTGGTTCATTATAAATCCGGTATCGTGTTTGATTATTGCATGTATTTGTTGGTTTGTGTCTATTGGAAAAATAAGTGTTCATCATTCCTTTGGTGCATCACCTAGTAGTTTAGTTATTTCTTATTTCTTATACTATTTTATCCCTGTCTCTCCTGGAAATTTTTATATTAGGTATAGAAATAGATCCTCTACAAGTTCTCACATATGCACCTAAATAGAGGAATAAGGAACCAACCTTTAATCTGGAGAGCTTTCCCATTTTACAAGGTCCCACACCTTGGGGAAAGTTCAATGTTATGCAATCACACCAGATGAGTCCGCCTTAGAAAAGTAGATCCGACGACTCATTTGGGGGTGTTGTGATTTCACACTAACATTTTTGGCATGCACGGTGGGACTAAGAAGTCTCCATCTTATTACAGTAGGGATTGATGTACACTTGCTATGATTTTGGCTTTTAAGAAGCCTTAAAATTGTACATCTGGCGACTCCAAAAGAAACAAATCTACTGGTTTCAATAGCCCAAGCTTGGGAGATTCATGAGAAAAACCCGGTCTAGAGCAAGGAAAGAAGGTATATTTGAATACTTGCATCTATCTCTAGGTAGAGAAAGGAGAGGAAGAAGAGTTCAGAGGTCTCCATCTCCACCAAGCAGAACCTTGTCAACACCTCCACCTACGAGGCCTTTCTTTCAGTCTGTAAGGGTTCTTAGGCAAATTAGAATGGCACAACCAAATCGATATGTCAATTTCACTGGTAGTAGTCCACTCACCTTGAATTCATAAAACCCGATTCGATTGCGGGATTAAAGAGAATCCCATATATTCACTGGGAAAATCAAACTTCTCGATGACGATGTCCAAGATATTGCAAATATCTCATATAGTCCACGAGATCCATGAGATGGACATCTTAGTCAAGCTGCTCGCCTCTTCATTGAAAGGAAAGATTCTGATAGTTCTGGAGTCTTAAAGAAAGCTCTATCTAGAAGCTGGAACCACCAGTGTGCACACCTCTTCGTAATCGGTTTGGGGAAAAGGGTGATAACTTGTCTTTGTTGGAGCAACTAACAATAATCAAGAGAGCCCCGAATGAACAACGAACAAAATTCAACCTCAGATTCTAGTGGACATGGGATAAGATTCCAATAGCAGTAAAGCCCACTAATGAAGGTGCCTTCTTATACTTTCTTAGGGCTTTAAATTCTGATATTTCTCTGATGATTTAGTCAATGGGATGCACTACATTACTTGCATCCTATAGCCTCTCCATAGAAATGAGAACCATTTGATTTAAGCTAGAAAAATAACTCCTAGGCCATCCATGCCTCTGTACCCTGAGTTAGGAAGCCCAGATACTAGCCAAGCACCTACATTAGCTCCTATACCCACCCCCAAGAGTCAAAGCTTAGCTGAAGCTTCCACTTCATCATCTAATACCTCTAAAGAGCTTTAGGAAGTGATGAAGCAACTTCAGAACTTTGGGAATGAGCTAGTGACCATCAAAAGACAACAAGCTCAGAGTTCCATGCCATACCAGCCCCAGGCTCAATATCAAGCTAGACCCCAGTATCAGTAGAATAGGCCACCACCTCAGAATGTAAACTAGAGCCAGAACTAAGGACAACCCCAAGTGCTTTAGACCTTTGAGCCATATGATCCTAACCCAAATTCAACATCAAGAGCATTAGTCCCAACATAGAACAATATGACACATAAATATGATTGGTGTTTTTCATGCGATCACCCACATAACCAATCAACGTACTTTAATGGTTCTCTAAATTATGCCTTGATGGTGCGAAACCGATGGTGCCACAAGAACCTTGCCAGTGGAAGATCAACAACAAGGAGCTTAACAAGGTGGGCCCCCAATGAGATTGCGCTTGTCAACCTGTAGGATGAAGACCTCTGTGGGATGAATCAGTCCCTTCCTCAAGGTGTGGCTGCCAACACACAGTCCAAAAGGAGAAATATTAGAGAGGGCCAACCACTGAATTCAGGTAACCCTCAACCTTCCATCACTCCACAAGGTCCTGGTGTTCCAAGTGCAACTCCAAACATACAGAACCAACCCAAGCCACCTTCCAAACCCTAGGCAGGCACCGGTTGTAACAACCCATGTGCAAGAAAGGAATGTGTCTGGGAAGGGACAACAAAAAGATATCTCATTCAATATTATTGAGAAAATGAAAAGGAAAAGTGTGAACATTTCACTATGGGAGTCCCTGGCCATTCCAGATAGAGGGATCTATTGCAGACTGCCATGCAGAATTGGTCAAATTCAAATCACTCCCTAACCAGCAAGAGAGAGTGCTTGCCAATATAGTTCAACCAGGAGAAACCATGAAGAACAACAAGGTAAGAACTTGAGACCTCCTCCCTTCTATGTCTCATTGATTGTTGGAGACAAATTGGTTCACAATTGTATGATTGATTCTGGGGCTAGTAGTTCTGTGATGCCCAAACAAATAGTTGATTAGTTGGGTCTCCAATATGAGGTCATCTCTAGATGAGTAGTTCAATTAGATGGGACATCAGTGACTAGTGGGAATCATCAAGGATTTGAGTCTCACTCTACATGCTTTCCCTAATGTGACTGTTTTCTAAAACGTGTCAATCATATACTTGCCACCACATTTTGCTTTGTGTCTGTCCAGGGACTTCACTGCCAAAATTGGAGGCTACCTATCTACTGATTGGTCACATATGCTCTTTAGGACAAGGTATGGAGCGAAGGCCACAATCAGATCTAAACCTATTGCTGATTATCATATTGAATCCTATGTGCCTAGCCCAATCAATGCCAATTGCTTAGCTTTTGATCAAGAGGACCTCCTAAGCACTTCTGAAGCAAATACCAAGGTGGGATGTATCCCAGACTTGACCCTAGATGAGTGGGCCAACAAAATACATGCTTTTGACCCCTATAAGGAGACGGAAGAATGGAATAGGTTTCTACTGTCTACATGAAGAAAATCATCCTCTTCTGACCTAATTAAGCCAAAATACAAATATGACAATGGGGTATGGCAATTATTCTTTGATGGATCAAGGAGCAGACAAGGAGCTAGAGGAGGAGCTATGATTGTGTCCCCAAAGGTATGAAATATTATTCATCCTTTAGATTCTAGTTTGCTTTCTCAAATAACATTCTGAATATGAGGCTTTAGTCCAAGGTCTTCATTGGGTAAGGAAGCTAGGAATTAGGAACTTGCAAGTGTTTGGTGATAGTGAACTAGTTGCCAATCAAGTCAAGAGACTAAATGTTGTCAAAAATGACCTACTCAAGAACTACAAGAGTAGGGTATGGGATCTCATGGAGGATTTCGAGGCCTTCATATTGTGTCCATACCTAGGAAGGAGAATGAAGTTCTTTGATAGACTTGCAGCGTTAGGGAAATGTTTGATGTGGTTGATAGTATCAAAAGAGACAAATAATAGTCACATATCCATGTGGTTGTGAGGCTAAGCAATGCCAAATAATAATACATCTTTGGAAGGTGTTTGAAAATAATTAACGAGATCATTAAATTTCTACAAGAAGAATCTAAATTCTCAGCTAGAAACTAGAGTAGACTAGAGAAGTAGTACGAGAATCGAGATAGTATGGCTGCATACAAACAAGCTTCCCAAAGGCTTAGTGACAATGAAATACATTTTCAATCCTAATGATCAGTTACTGAAATGAGAAGGCTAACATGTAGATCAAAGGATAAGATTCAGAGTCAATCCCAGTTGGAGAAGAAAAAATACTTCAAATTGGTAAAGTGGCCACCAAGCAAGAAAGGTATGAATTCATACAAATTTACCAATAATTTCTGATGTGTTTGCTTGGAGTTATGAAGACCTAAGATGGTTCAATCCAAAACTAGCACAACACACAATCAAACTGGATCTAGCTGCTCAGCCCATCAAGTAGAAGCAAAGACCAGTCAACCCACATATAGAGCATTTGATGAAGAAGGAGCTGAACAAGATGATAGAGGCAAAAATCATATTTTCAATCAAACACTAAAGCTAGGTTGTAAATCTGGTCCCGATCAGGAAGAAAAATGGAGAAATCAGGTTGTGTGTTGACTTCGAGGGGATTTGAACAGAGCCTCCCTCGAGACCACTACCCACTCCCTTGATGGAGCAGATCTTGCAAGTAGTGTCTGGGTCGAAAGGTTCTCCCTTCTAGATGGCTACTCGGGTACAACCGGATCATGGTGAAAGAAGATGATCAATTCAAAACAACTTTCACTACCAAATGGGGCACCTATGCCTACGAAAAAATGCCATTTGGATTATCCAATGCCGGAGCCACTTTTCAAAGGAAATGGATATGGCATTCAAGGGTTGATCAACAAAATAGTGTTGATATATCGGATGACATTACAATGTTTTCAAAAATGTAGTAGACCGCCTTTTCCATCTAAGGCGGGTGTTCCAATGATACGAGGAGTTTTGGGGTGTCACTTGAACCCCCAAAAATGCATATTCTTGGCCTATGAAGGTAAAATTTTAGGCCATATTGTATCAAAGGAAGTATTGGCAATTGACTCGAGAGAGTTCAAGCACTAAGAGCATTGCCATTGCCAAGTCATAAAGAAGGCTCTTCAAAGCTTCTTGGGAAAAATCAATTTTGTCTGCAGGTTTGTTCCAAAATTTTCTACCCTTGTTAAGCCAATAATGTTGATCTTTGAAGAAGAGCTTAACATTCGGTGGAAAAATAAAGGAAGGATAAGTTTTAAGGCTATCAAAGAAGCCATATCATAAGCCCCAACTCTTGTGAACTCGGATTTTCCAAAGACTTCATCTTGTACACCTTTTGTGGCGGGGACACAATTTTTGCAATCTTGGTGCAACAAAACAAAGAAGGTACAGAAAAACCAATTACTTTCTTCAGTCAGAGTCTGGAAGATTATGAGGTGAGGTACTCCTTCATTGAGAAGCAAGTCTTCGCAGTAATTAGAGGATTGAAGAAGTTTAAGAATTTGGTTTCAAACAACAAAATCCAACTATTGGTCTCCCATGCACATTGTAGTTAAAGAATTCCTTCTCGTGCAAGGACCCGAATGAGAAGCATGCGGGATGGATCACCTGTGTCATGGAATATGACATTGAGATCAAGGTCACCAAGCTGGTCCGTGGGAAGGGGTTGTGTGAAAAACTACCTCGGGTAAACAAGATGAAAAATACAATGAAAAGAGGTTGTTCTTGTTCTACAAGAAGATCAAGAAGAAGGGAGAGATGATGTACCTACTCCTTGTTGGACCCAAGATATGGTGCACTTCCTTCGAACAAGCCTATGTCCTCATGGGATGAGTAAAGCAAAAAGAAGGCATTTCAGGCTATAGGCCATCCCATATGTTCTTATTGATGGTGTCTTGTTCAAGAGGGACATCAATGACATTCTGCTTTGAGATGCATTAGGACAAATCGGAGAAGGAGAAGGTGCTATAAGAATTCCATGTTGAAGCAGCTAGAGGCCATTTTGATCCAAGAGTGATAGCAATCAAAATCGTGGCATGATATTACACCGCCCAAAGTGTTCATGATCTGCTACACATGGATCAAAAGGTGAAAGAATTGTGCATTCTTTAAAGGTAAGGAAAAGCTCTCAAGCACTTCCATTGCACACAATCTCATTTGATCAACCTTTCATGCAATGGGGATTGGACTTCATTGGGGTCATAAATCCAAATTCAAGCCAAGGTCACAAATGGATCCTAATAGTAACAGATTATTTCACCAAGTGGACCGAGGAAGTGGCACTCAAGGAAGCAAATGAGTCTAGTATCCTGGATTTCTATGAAGGGATAGTGACCAGATTTGGAGTGCTAGCCACCATCATATTAGACAATGCATTAGCATTTATAGGTTCCAAGATCATAGGATGGGCCGTCAAGAATGGGACTTATTTGAGTACTTCATCAAACTATTACCCTCAAGGTAATGGCTAGGCTGAGTCCATAAACAAGAACCTGCTAAAGATCGTCAGAAGAACTCTTGATGAGAATCAGAGGACCTAGCACACAAAGCTCAAAACAGCCTTATGGGCTGATAGAATAACGCCCAAGAGATCTACATGCAACCGTCAGTTCAAGCTTGTCATGGGAAGAAGAAGTGTTGCCTATATCACTTGAGTTACCAGCATTGGAGCTCGTGAAGCAACTAGAGATGTATGAATTTGGGCCAATAGAGGCCATGTATGTAGAGCTGATAGAATTAGAAGAAACTAGAGAGCATGCTCTCTAAGCAATAGAGAAGAATCAGGCTTGATCAACAAATGCTTTGACAAGACGGAAAAGTGAGGACCTTCTAGGAAGGAGACCTGATTTTGAAATGGGATGCAGATTGAGCAAAACTAGGAAGGCATTCCAAATTTGATGCCATTTGGAGTGGCCCCTATATGATCACAAGATGCAAAGGTAGCAATGCTTTCCAATTGTCTACATTGGAGGGTGAAGAGTCATAGATTCCAATAAATGGGATCTATCTTAAGCACTGCTACTAAAAAGGGAGTTCTCACCCTATACATATTAGCTTAGTTTTCTCTTTCCTCTAAGTGCTTATGCACATTTTCTTGATGTAGTGTAGATTGCTTTTCTCCTAAGTGCTTTGCATGCTCTGCATGCTTCGGTTGGAGCATGTATGATTTCAAGGTTTTGTATATAGTGTGGTGCTATTTTGTGGCTCTTGTGCAGTCCATTTGGAGAGACATATGAAGCCCTGGGTTAAAACAATTTCCTACTCTCAGAAACCTTCATTTCGAGATTTCTTATGAAAATTAAGAGTACAAGCGATCGGACTAGTGAATCAAAGGTAGAATCAATACTAGACTGTATTTCTCAACTCCATTCCCAACGGATACAACAAGGAAATTGGTCTTTTTATCTAGTAGGAAGAGACCCTGTGAGTTGCCAAATTGTTATCCATATTTCACCCCATGCCAAATATTGGATCAGTCACGATGACTGCAAAGAAGGAACATGAGAAAACTCATTCAAATCCTACAAATTGGTTGTAGGTAGACTCAACAATGAAATAGTAGGGTCGAAGAAGGGGGGATATTGTAGAGGAACCGAGAAGCAAGTAAGAGAAGAAATGATGAAGATTCGAAGTCCTTGGGCTCCAAATGGTTCAGGGAAAGGGTCCAAAATTGACTAAGTGTGGAGGAGGCAGTGGAAGAGACCACGTGTCTTAACGATGCTTCTCCAAAATTGAATTCAAAAGGTGGAGACCCAAATGAGTGCCGATTACCACGTGTCCTAGAGGAAAGTGGGGCGTCGGGGAAAAGTTGATTTTTTGCCCCTTATTATCTCAAAAGGATAAAAGTTGCAAAATAGCCTGCAACTCCACCCGGGGAAAAGTCGAGTATTTGGGCCCAAGTCAAATCTAAAATAGGAGTCGGAGGAAAAGGTGGAAATTTGTGTTTTGTCCAAAAGGCACAAAGATGAAGATGGAAACGCATTCCCACCAACTAAAAAGAGCCATGTGATTAGGTAGAGCTTCGAAGTGTGGGAGTTTTTTTGAGTTTTGCATTTTTGTGCAAAAGGAAAAAAGGTAAATGCGGACCCATAAGGCCAATTTTTGCTCTAATCTAGCTACCATGTGTCCTATATCAAAAGGGGGACCCTTTTTCAATTGTTTTCCTACACATCCGTACGGACACTGATACAAACTTCGAATCGAATATCTTTGACTCGGGGCTCAAAATATTGCAAATCGACATAATTTGAAAGATCTAGGCCTCGCCCACGCCATGGAGGTCTGAGACTTTATTTTTGAGGAGGTTAGGTGAAGAAAAATGGAGAAAACATCTTGATATTTCAATGTGGGATCTTCTCACCTCAACAACTAGATCAGATTTGATCTGTTTCACCGTTTCCTCTTCCTTCAAGGCGCCAAACAAGGATTGATGCAATAAAGATGGATTTGGGGTAGATTTTATCAGAAGCATTAACAACAGTGGTTGAGTTTCGACCTAATTTTCCCACTTCTCTCTCTCTCTTTCTTCTCTTTGATTGAATCTATAAAAATGGGGTAGGATTCATTGTAAAGGGTTGGAAATTCTTTGTTTCAGGCTCCCTTTTTCTTCTAGCAAAGGAATTTGTGGAATTTCAGGCCTTCCATCAAAGTCGCAATATATTTCTTGCCTCCTGGTTGTTTTGTAATGTATTGTATCAATCTGCAGAGCAATAAAACACGTTTGTGATCGATTCTAGATCCTTCCTATCTCTTTTGCTCACATCTGGTCTTTCATTATAAATACTGGTATCTATGTTTGATTATTGCATGTATTTGTTGGTTTGTGTCTATTGGAAAAATAAGTGTTCATCATTCCTTTGGTGCATCACCTGGTAGTTTAGTTATTTCTTATTTCTTATACTCTTTTATCCCTGTCTCCTTGGCAAGTTTTAGATTAGGTATAGAAATAGATCCTCTGCAAGTTCTCACATATGCACCTAAATAGAGGAATAAGGAACCAACCTTTAATCTAGAGAGCTTTCCCATTTTACAAGGTCCCACACCTTGGGAAAGTTCAATGTTATGCAATCACACCAGATGAGTCTGCCTTAGAAAAGTAGATCCGACGACTCATTTGGGGGTGCTGTGATTTCGCACTAACTATAACCTACTCAATGCAAGAATACCTTCATGTTCGGTACTAATATTTTTCATTTAACTTCTCTTAATATTGGAAGTAACCAACTTAGAAGAAACAACAACTTTTCTAGGGGATCTCTTTTCTACAAGAGAATTAGATGTTTATTCTAACAAACATAGTGGAAGTGATGTATCTAGCGTGATGTTATTATAAATTGTTTGGTTAGATGGAGATCTTAGACATGTGGCACACATCCCCCTAAGATATATGGGTATAATAGATACGTGGTCAATTAGGAAACTTAGGAAATTAGTTTTATTGGGAAATGAGTTGACCTACACTAGGATTAGGTGTTACCCATCCATTAACAATAGCGTATGCTTATATAAAGGACATGAATATCAGTTTAAGGGATTTCATTTATGTGTTGAGTTTTCTACTTTGTAGGATTTGTAGGTATCCCCTTCAAAGTGGAATTACCATAGTGGGAGATCATGGACTTATTCCTTACTTAGATGTATGGTGTTACCCTACCTTAAGTTTATTCTTCTACCTATAAAATTCCAAAGAATGGATTAGGGGAAAACATCATTTGAATGAGAATGAGACATAAAGCAGAAGAGTATCATGTCCCTTATTAATAAATTTTATACTAAGATCATCATCACAACTATAATCATGTGAATAATATGGAAGATATGAAAACACAATAATAGGTGGAATCACTAGATCATTAGTAACATCAAAAGAAACAAGATCTTGAAATTTGAGGCATTTAGGAACATCTAAGAGCACATGAGAAATATCAATATGAGAGTTTATCAAAACACATTGGAGAGCCTTGCCAAAAGATGATTGATATGTGTAAACACCCCAAAGGTATTGCAAATAACTAACTAAAAAGACTAATACCTAATAGTCTAGAGCTAATCTTAAGTTTAGAAATGAATCATCAAGATAAAAGCTTAAAAGCATGCATAACATCTAATCTATGAGCATCCTTACTAAGTTAATTGATTGCAACTTAACATGAACTTAATTAGGTCACTAGAAATTCAAATTATGGTTGTTGCACTTCACAAATGGTGAAAATACCTCTCTAACAATGGCTACAAGGCCATATTAGATATTCCTTTACTAACCAACATGAAGATTGCAAGAAAATATTGAGCAACTATTCCAACAAGGAAGCAAAACTCTTTGATTAGATGTATTATGTATTTAATGTAAATCAAAACATGGTGTAAAGTTGGAAGGTAGTACTTAGTCCTTTTTATGATATATATTGTTAAAAATATTTGCATCTTGGTGCATGTGGACTAAAAGTACAAATTAGATTAAGGTTTACTAATCATGATTAATGTAATTAACAAGGATTAATATATGAAGTGCCTTAATTGACCAATTACGGCCAATTAAGAGGCTAGGATAAGATTCGGAAGCCTTTTGAGATGTCTCAAATGGAAATGGGGTGATTTTGAATTGTTGGAAGAGGGGTATTTAACCAATAATAGGGTTTATTGATTAAATACAAGGGTAAATAGGCTTGATTAGCTAATAAACACTAATTGTTTGCTTGGAAGAGAATAATAACTAACGATGTGTTGTTAATTGGCATCCAAAGTGTGATAGAAGTTAGTTAATAAAAAAGCATCATTAATTAAAGAAAAAATAGAGGGAAAAATTAGTTAATTAGTGGAAATCACTAATTCTAATGGAAATGGTAAGAAAGAGAGCACTTAATGCACTTTTAGCAATTAAATTGTGAAAACAGATTTTAGGTGTCTACATTTGCTCTGTTTGAGGTGAAGAAAATGATGTCACTTCAAACATAGTAGAAAAGCATAAACAAGTAAATTTTTGAATTAGAATTAGTAAAATTAAGGATGCCCCCTTGAGTGTCGATGAGTTGATAGAAGAAGTCAATTGAAGATCAAAAATTTGATGGAAACGAAAAGAAGAAATAGGGTAGGAATAAAAATTATTTTTACTACCCCAAGTGTTTTGGAAGAAAGATGAATAGTGATAAGATATGATAATGAATAATATAGGAATAATTTTATGCTTCTAATTATTCAATAAACAACTTTGTTTCACCATGTTTCTCGTGATATAAATCATCGGCCCTTATTAAAATAAACAAAAGTGTAAAATAACATGAAAAGCTATAATACTAACATTTGTTCATTGCTAAAAATGCGTAACTCCATGCAACATACATAATGTAATGCAATACAAGAAATTAAATCAACTATCCTAACATAGAAACAAGTACCATGACACATACTCAAAAAAATGTTCAAGACACTTGTACCAATATTTTTGTTATCAAGCTTCAATTCCCATTTTTTTTGTTTTAATGACAAGGGTTAAAAGTGGTGCCCCAAGCAAGGATACATGCGAGGGGAATAATGGAGGACTCAAGTGGTCCCATGAAAAATAATTCATGCACTATGGCATAGCCTCTAACAACTCATGGTTACATAGAGTACCGACATAGTAACAAACTAGATTTGTTAATGGAGGTAAATCACAATGATCTACGAGTTGTTTGACACAAAAAAACTAGCAAGAATCTCATAAATATGTTTTTTAGGACCAATTTTTATGTTTGAGGATAATACATTTGATACGAGCTTCACTTTACATGTATGTCGTTTACCAATTTTTGAAAAAATTAAATTTTTGCAATTTTTGGAATTTTAATGATTTTTACCAATTTTTGGATTTTTGGAAAAAAATTATATTGTTTTGAATTTTTGAATTTTATAGAAGAAAATATTGCTGAAGAAATGGAAAAATCATGGGACATCACCAAAATACTGGTTTGGAAGGAAAAAATATGCCCCATGTAGCAGAAAGGGTCATCAAGAAGTAAAAACATGCCCCAACGTAGCAAAAACTAGCGAAAAATGATTATTTAATAAAAATTATCATCGCGGTGAGTGATAGAAGAATTTGGAAGAATCACGACGGTCCTAGAGCATTTTGGGGGCAAGAAACGTGATGTAGATGGTCGAAACAAACATATAAGCCAAGCCATGGGGGTAAAAACCATCGCAACGAGTTATTTACCACATACACTTACCACTTTTATTGTTGATTGTGCTATGACCTACGAGAGGAAATGGTAAGGGTAAAAACGTAAACACCATGTAGAGCGAGTTTGAGAGTACACGCGGCTTCCGAGGGACAACCTACGGTACACAAATAAAAACCTTCACCCTTGTCATTTTTTTTAGCATTAAATCACATTTAATTTGCATTTATTAGAGTAGAAATCCACATGAAAGAACCAATGTCGCCTTGGAGCGCGTAGGAATTCTTGGGGTGAACTAGCATAACCTTACACAAGCGTAGCCACAATAGGCATTAAAATGGACGTGCTTGGCATGGAAAACATGAGTGTGCACATGTAGGCACAAAAATGAGCGTGCCAACGTTATCAGGACGTCTTAGAGATTGAACTTGGGTCAGTGGGGAAGGAGGCGTGCTTGCATGATAACATAGGCACCTGCATGGAAATGGGGGGGTGCTAATGCTTGGGTGTGCCGGTGTTATAATGGGTGCATTGGCGCTGCATGGGGAGTGCTAGTGTGGAGGGGCCAATTTGGATGGTCCATGAAGAAATTAGGAAGTTTTAAAGAAAAACTTAGATGATGAAATAAAAGAATAAGATCATAATAAATGATTTGGATAACGTTGCAAATGGACCTACCCGATTAGAGAAGTGAGAGAGACATGGGTGACTCCAACCCTACGAGGTGACATTCCATTGACAAGATCACATGTATTTGGAGATGCTACTAGACGTTACTGGGTATGTCACATGTGGCTCGCATGACACACATCACTCTAGATCAAAACCTACTCACAACCTTAGTGGAGACATGGCGTAGTGAGAGTTAGAAATTCTGCCTACCTACAGGTGAGATGAGCATCACATTGGAGGACATTTGGTATATTTTTTAGAGTACATATTTAGGGTCAATTGGTGACTTATGATGGCCATCATGATCGTAACCTTCGAGTATTACCGAGATTCTTGGAGTAGCAGATATACCTCACCAAGGTATGTCATTGACATTACTAGATACATGGTTGATCACTAGCTTGGGAAAGTTCTTGTATATCTCATAGCTCTTGTCAGGATCAAAATCCTGTTCTTTGCCTAACATAGGCGGAGCTCAATTTTTTTGGGCTTGATTGGAGTGATACATGGACTTATCCATGGAGATTTCTATTACTAGGGGAGTATATACTAGCCCATCTCGTATGTAGATTTATACCGATATCTTCTGTGGGTCGAAGACCGTGGGTCCATGACTTTACTTTAGATATGGGCTTGGGATTATATCACCATAGGGTGCCCAACAAGAGCATTGTGAGCCTAAGCTCTTGGTGAGCCATCCATTATGGGTTGGGTTCCGATGGTGATGATGTTCGTGAGCATATGGGAGACACAATATACTATAGGAAAGCCTTTGACAAGGTAAAACCTCATGATTATATGGGGTCCATATAGGTTATATCGGTGGCTTTGAGGATGTTGTTGAGCTCAAAGCACGAAAATAGTAGAGCACTTTATTAGTGGGAGCATGGCCTATATCCTCGAGTAGTATAGAGTGGATAGGTTCTAATGACAGGGCTTCGCCTCTCATCCAGGGGATTCTGGGTGATGAGATGCGTGAAGGGCGGAGATCTAGAGATACATTTGACATTGGGTTATGAATCGAGACAAGGATGAGCTCACACCAACTTGTTACAGGTGGTCCCATAGACTTGGGTGCAACCACCACACATAGTATCTCCATTATTGTATGCTCCAGGATGGTATGCTACATTGTTTTCACATATTTTGACTATACCAAAGGCAATGATAGATGTCGGGATGACCAAAATAGCACAAGGGTTACAAGGCCTAGATCCTAAGGTATGGGCTCAAGTAGATCCATAGGTAGGGTCGAGGAAAGACCATAGGAAGGGCCATATGTATAGTAGGTATGGGTTCAACAACATGGGGTTGTGTAGAATTACGTAGTAAAGGATGTACAACCACAGTGCCACAACTTGCCAGATTAGCACTTCAATTTCCACTACGAGTGTTATTACAGGCACCCCTATCACCCCCACACTTAAGCCCACCACGTAGTCCACCAGAAGGTGGAGGAGATGAAGAGGATATGGAGGAGGATATACGGGGTGGTGGGGAGCTAGCTTCACTTGCAGTGCAATTACCGTAGATGATAGGCCTACAGCAGTAGGCTACAACTAAGAGATAGAGATCGATTGCTCTAAAGAGAGATCAAGTCACTACGAGTGATATCGGATGTAGATAGAGAGTTATTAGCTCACTACTGAGTTGTTAGGAAATAAGGGATAAAATATGCGGAATAATCCCTCACATAATCACAACAAAAGTAGAAACTAATATGCATAAAATATTATAGATCTCAAATAAAAGTGCATAATAAAATAAAGCACAACACAAAGAGACAGATGTTAACATAGTTCACCCAATTTTGGCTACGTCCCACCAAGAATCACTTGCTCATATTTTATTACAAGCCATCGCTCTCTCAATCTAAAACCCAGATCTATTTGGAGCTATGCTCAATAAACTCTACAAAATTCACACCCGAATTTAAAACACATCTCGCAATGTTACATTATACCTACCATATTCATAAAACCATATAAGTAGACAACTACTCAAGCATTTTTACAAAACCGTGGTTATCAAAATCATGGGCCAAAACCGTCCCATAAACCTATGGGTCAAAAATCCCGCCCATATGAGAGAAAAAACGTTTCCTAGTATATCGGGCACGTTTTAAGGCAAAACAAATTTCTCGGGATTACGGCCCAACCCGGCCCAACCCCAGCGAGACAACTATGGGAAGTGTCTTGTACTCTTAATGTATAGTCTCCAACACTTTCTCACATGAAAATAGGCTCCACAACCTAACAAGAGTGATATCAACAAGTCATGGAAAAAGATCAGCTATATGGACAAAGAGAGATCGGATGAAGGCAGAGAAGGATCGGGTTATATCATATAGAGCTTGGTTGCGGGTAGTGCTAAAGCACACATGAGTGGAGTGTGATGTGCTTCAGCAAGTAGGTACCTACAAATTTTGGTAGTTTAGAGTGCATACCTGGTAGGCAAGGTGACCTATTACAAGATGCTTTATCATACAACCATCCTTGCTGAGTATAGAGCCCCAAATTTTAGTCAACTATCTAGCGCCCTATCACGATCCAAATCACGAGGCCATCACAGTCTACTGATCCATTCAACAACCCTCATCTCATTATGGAGCTTCTTCTCAATAGATGCCACCACCTTATGACCCCGAGGCCGGGTATTCTCGGAGAGGGTGGGAGTCTTGGTTGACTATTTCATTGATACACTTGTATCTTTTTTATGTATGCCTCGATACGAAGGCACAATTTTTGTATATATATATATATATATACTATATACTATTTTTTATTATGCCTCGTGATGAAGGCACATGTTTTACCCATACCCATGATGGAATTTTGTATCTAATATGTATCGAGCACATTTAATTTATACATGGACATTTTATATTTACGATGATATATGATGATGGTATTTATTATGATGTATGTTTGTATCACATGATTGTTTGATTATGAGATAACATTTTATGATATCACATTTTGTTTGATATGGTTAACGCTTTTGATTAGAGCTATGAACCAAGATTAAATCTTTTTCTTTGACAAGCGATGAACCAAAGTACAATCAACCAAGATATATCTATTAAGCTCAATAATCAGCGAACCACTAGCCGCTAAACACAAATCAAGAAAAACACGAGCCGCCATGCATGCACCCACCATAAGAAAACCATGAGCTACCACACACATGTCAAGCAAATAACGAGACACCACACATGCACACACTACAAGTGAATTGTGATCTGTCATGATTGAACACACACCTAGCGCAAGTCTTCTTGATCTAGAAACTACCTTCGTGTAAACCAGCCGCCAACCGCACCACCTTAGACATTAGAACCACGAACGAGGATCGTGTCTTAGTGGGATTTGAACTCAGGTGGAGCCAAAAACAACCATCTCACTAAATTGCTCCATCCTAAAAGGAATGATAACCAGATCATACCAAGCCAAAAACACATATGCTAATCAAACACCACGATCAATAAGATGAAAGTAATTTTCCAGAATAAATTTACATAAACCTTTGCAAACAAATGAGCAACAATATCATATATTATTATTGAACTCAATGAAATACAATGACAATGATAGGCCTTGCTTATATAGGTAAGGAATAACAATCTAAGAACCAGTCAAGGTCATAGATCAAGACATAAATCAAGGAAAGAAATAGTCATCAAAGAACTAGTCAAGACCATAGATTTAGGAGAGAACTAGACATCAAGGATTTAGTCAATACCATAGATCAAGGAAAGAACTATACCTAATACTAGATAATATCCCACTAATATCTAAATAAATATAAAGAAATATCCACACACATAAGTGGGTGAGAATAAATATAATAAAGGTAAATAAAGTACCTAGGTTAACATGAGCTAAGGTAAATACCTACTTGAACATCCCCCTCAAGTGAAGCTAGGGGCCTAAATAGAAGTGGCATGTCCACGGTGAGTCCCGATAACTAGGCACGATGAGGTACTCATGTACAATATATCCATGAAGAAATATCAAAAAAGAAGGAAGAGGAAAGAAGAAGAAGAAGAAGAAGAAGAAGAAGAAGAAGAAGAAGGGAAGATGTTCTCATGAACACCCCCGAAAGAACAACTTTTGAAACCCCAAGCATTCCATGCAACAAAAGGTAGTGAGGTGATGCAAAAGGATTTGTAAATATGTTTACAACCTACCGATGATTCTAATGTACTCAAGCAAAGAACTCCATCCTGGATGTGCTTGACGAATGAAGTGAATGTTTATCTTAATATGCTTGGTCCATTTGGTGCTTAAGCGGGTTCTAGAATTGTGAGTTGCAATTTGATTGTTAGACCAAAGTACAATTAGTGAATCCTATAGAATCCATACTCATCAATAATTGTCAAGCCAAAAATCTACTAACTCATTGTAATTGCTACCCTATACTCGCCTCTAAAGATGAAAGTGCAATAGCCTATTACTTTTTACACGCCCAAGAAACTCGGAGAAGAACCAAAACAAAAATATATCTAGAAGTGGAACACCTGTCATCAATAACACCCGCCCAATCTAAATCGTATATCGGACCAACCGAGTAGAACCCCGGTGTAGTGTAGGTAAAAGTGGGAAGTTCCCTACAAATAGCGCAAAATCCTTTTAGCAACTCATGTCAATGACTACTATGAGGAGAATGTACAAACCAAGATACAAGTCCTACTACAAATGAAATATCAGGGAAAGTATGGGTCAAGTACATGAGACTTCCAACCAACTACTTATACAAAGTAGGATCACAAAGTGGAGTGGTACATGTGGAAGTAAGAGTAACCCTATACTGAAAAGGAGATGGACTTGGATTGCAATCAGCCATATAAAAGCGTACTGAAGAAGATCATGGGTGTACTTTTGTTAACTCAAATGAATCCCTGAATCTGTCTAAGAAATCTGCAAACCAAGGAAATAATGCAGTAACCCAAGATCTGTCATGTCAAAATATGTAGAAAGAGCCCTCTGAATAGTTTGAATATGGAAAGAAGAGCTACTAGTAAGTAATGAGATCATCAATATACAAGAAAATATCACAATATCCTCACCAACATGCTTTGGAGAAACACCGTATGATTGGAATGGAAATGAACAAAACTAGTAGATAGAAGAAAATAATCCATCTTCTCATACCAATCCCGAGGGGCTTCTTTGAGACCGTAAAGAGACCTTCATAGCCTACAAACAAGAGAAGAATCATGAAAAAATCTAGCATGTTGTTCCATGTATATTTCCTCTTGTAAATCTCCATGTAAGAAGACACTCTTTACATCCATCTGGTCTACGGGCCACCCATGTGATGAAGTAATAGCAAGTATAAGTGTACAGAATCCATCTTAGAAAGCAGTGCAAAATTCTCGAGTAATCAATACCTTCAAATTTTGAAAAACTCTTTGCAACAAGATGAGCCTTATACTTATCAATGACCCATCACCGCATATTTGGATCGTATACCCACTTCCACCAAACCATATTTATTCCTTTAGGAAGAGATACCAAATTCCAAGTATGATTATTCATCAAATAAGAATACTTAGTTGTCATTGCATCATCCCACTCCCGTATCCCATGATCCTTCTAAAAATATTGTGGATCCTTAGAAACTTCTTGACACAAAAAGTCCGTAACTTGTAGAATGTGTGTGATGATGCCTAAGTGAGTGGAAGATCATGTATGAAAGGTGTTTCCTCATAAATTGTAGTATGATCCCACTTAGGCATAGTGATAACATTAGTGGGAATAGGATCCTCAACAATATCTATAACCTCCTCATCAACCTCCTCAAAGAAAGAATTCTCAAGATGAGATGAAGATGAAGAAGTAGACATGGAAAAAGATAAATAATCATGAGGAGTGAAGTGCACATCAAACCGAACATGTGTTCGAAAAATAATGTCATGAGTATCAAGATCTAGAAGTCAATATACTCCCATGTCCTCACAATACCCTACAAAGATCGGGGTTTTCTCTTCTTATCCAAATCTTTCCTTTTCTTCTTTGCACAAAGGCCCAAACATGGCTCCCAAATACTTGAAAAAATGAGACATTTCTCTTAGTGTTGGAGCAAGCTTCCTCTGAGTCAAATGCTCAAGTGATTTGTGTGGTGTGTGATTCTAATGTAGTTTGCACAATTAATTGTTTCGCCTAAGAGATAGGAGGTAAATATCTAGAATGCATCATACAATTAGCCATTTCCTTCAAAGTTCTATTCTTTTGTTCTAAGCCATTATGTTGTGGAGTATGAGAAACATAATTTTTGTGAATAATGCCTTGAGTTGCCAAAAATCAGAAAATGCATTGCTAAAGTACTCCCCCATTATTAGTGGGAAGGTTCTTTATGCAACTAGAAGATTTTTCTCGACCAAAACCTTAAAGACTTTGAAGTGTAAAAATAATCACTTTTGTACTTGAGAAAATAAATCCAAGTACACCTTGAGAAATTATCAATAAAGGTAAGTGCATACTTAGCTCCATTGAAAGAGTGTGTAGGAAAAACTATCAAGTCACTATGAGCAATCTCAAATGGTGAAGAACCTTTCTTTAACAAATTCTTAGGAATGGATCTTGGTGTTGTTTCCTAATGCACAACCATGAAAAACTCCCTCAAGACAAGAAACTCTAGGAAGACCATCAACCATACCATGAGTTCTCAACTCCTTAAAATATTTGAGATATCCAAATCTTTCATGCCAAAGCTTACTCTCAATGCATGAGAAACAAATCATGTCCCTATAGAGGAAGTTTCATCAAAATCATCAAAGTGATATAGTATAGAAATATGATCAATAATACCCTAAGCAACAAGTGAATAAGGCTCCAAAAATTTTGTACTTCTGCCCATGTGGTGTAAAAGTCATTGTTTTCCCTTGACTAGAATGACAAATTTGATATATAGTATAGCAAATTTATAAGTGATGTTAGGAACATATAGTGCATCTTGGATTTGGTGATGAGATCTCCCAAAAACATTAAGTGCTTTACCATGTTGATTAGAAGGAGGTGGAGTGGAGATAAAAATATTGTGTTTCTTGACTACATCCTCTAGCTTGCATTTGCTTATAACACATATGTTCTTTATGACCACTATCCCCACAAAAGAGCATGAAATGCTAGACTTATTCTTGGATTTAGAAGACTCCTTGGGTTTAAAGTTTTTTTCTTTGGGTTTAAGAGCATTTTAGATGGAGAAGGGGTGGATTTGGTTTTACTTTTTGGTTTTCCCTTGCCCTTAGGATTAGATGCAACTAATTCCTTTTGAGAGGTGGAAGACTCAAGGTTAGACAATTTGGATTCTTCCCTAGTAAGTCTTTCAAAAATATTTCTAAGTTAGGAATTTTAAATGTGTCACCTAAGGAATCTATGCTAGAGAAAATGTAGAAGAATTTTTTTCAAGTGGTTCTCTCAACTTGGATGGAATCAAGTAAACACACTCTTCATCTTTATTATCTCTTCCACTCCCCTTCAAATGTGTCAACAAATTCTTAAGCTTGGTAAGATAGTCTATAATTATTGGAAAATCTTTAGGTTTAAGAGAGGTGATCTCAATTTCAAGTTGCATGGCTCTTATATGATCCACCTTACCAAATAAATCTTCTAATTTATCCCATTTTTGAAAGGAGAGTCACCTTTTTCTAAATGAAATAAAATATTGTCACTTACATAAGTTCCTATCAAACCCATACACTCATCAAATTTGCACTTTGGTATTGAAATTTCTCATATTCTCTAGTGAACACCGGTTGTTTTGAAGAAGTTAAATCCTATAATTGCTTCCACTTAATTATTGTTTCCATTCTTTCTTTCCATGTGTGGTAATTATGTGTTGTTAATGGCTCAACATGATCTAATGCAGAAGTAGATGTCATTCTAAAAAAACACCAAAAGAAATTCATGAACAAAAAAATGCAACAAGAGCCCCCCCATATTTTGGCACTTTATAATGAGTGCATGTTACAATATGGCACTTCATAATTATAGTGTGATTCTCAAAATAAATATTTCTAATGGAAAGAGCTGAAAATACAAGCACTTATTTGCAAAAATCACCTCAAATCCGAGTTCTTGATCAAAAGACACAAGCTTTACAAGTTTATGCTCTTATTTATTTTAGTTACCACAAAACAAAACAAAATATTCATTTCTTCACCACACAAATATAATGAAAGAGGGTGGAGTTAAGCACATATTAGTAGTAATCACAAGCTTTAATCCCTCATATGACCATACCATATGATCAAGGGATAATGATTTTAATGGGTGCATGCTCCAGATTACTATTCTGGGGTGTCACTGGTTTTAAGAAAGTCACATCCAATAGCTTCTTCGGTAAACATGTTATTTGTGGACTATGCTGAAAATAACATTCAAGTGCAGATTTTTCCGAAATGGCAAACCATGCACAACAAGCCGTGGACCCATGCAAAAGGAAATAAACGCGTCTCCCAAAAATAGTTTGTTACACGCCAAACAAAAATATTGCAACCTTAAGAAAAACTAGTTCGGATCTCTAAAAACATGAAAATCTAGTAATTGATTTTTGGATTTTGAACCATCGACATGCATTCCAAGGTGGAACCATCTACATCTCTCGAACAACAAATTAACCTAAAAACCGATTACCTCCATAAATGGACAATTTTATAGTTGATATTAGGGTTTTACAACCTTCCCGATTCCAATGGAAGGCTCTTTTTGCATAAAAATGTATGCAGAAACAATACAAACAAATCCTGAATATATGAAGATACAAAAAAATTATTTGTAAAATAAAACTTACGAGATGGATGTCAATAGCAATTTCTTTTTGATACCATAAAAGGAACAATAACTAGATCGTACAAGCCAAGAACACGGATGTTAATCAAACACCAAAATCAATAAGATGAAAGCAATTCACCGTAATAACAACATAAACATTTGCAAACAGATGGACAACAATATCATATATTATTATGGAACTCAATGAAATACAATGAGAATCGCCCTTACTTATATAGGCAAGGAATACCAATCTAAGAACTAGTCAAGGTCGTAGATCAAGCCATAAATCAAGGAAAAATTTATTCATCAAAGAACTAATCAAGACCATAGATTTAGGAGAGAACTAGACATCAAAGATCTAATCAATACCATAGATCAAGGAAAGAACTATACCTAACAACTAGATAATATCCCCTAATATCTAAATAAATAAAAATAAATATCCATACACATAAGTGGGTGTCTGATAAAAAGGTAAATAAAGTACCTAGGTGAACATGAGCTAAGATAAATACCTACTCCAACAAACCCAAACCCCATCGGCGCAATTTTATGATATCACATTGCATGTTGATGAGATATTTTGTTTTAGTCCATGTTTTTAATTTGTGATATTGGGGAGGGGGATAAAAATAATTCCTCTTGTACCCATTGGTGATACTTATATGATGTTATCTTAGCGTAGACATGTTTGATTTTTAGTTTCATGATGATGTAGCTTATAGTTTATTGATATATGATGATAGATGATAATGATGATGATATGATAACAAACCGTAGAAGAAAACATGACAAACAAACATCAACCAAATCTAATTAAAACAACAAAAATATATACAAGTATGCAAGATAAAATGAAATCAATGTAATTCATAACAGATTAAAGTAACACTCAATCTAAGTAAAAAAATGAATCTAATTTAAAGCACACAAGATGGAAAGTAATGCAATCAAAACTATGAACAAACCAACAACTAAAGTAAGAAAAATACTAACTTGTTTTTGTAGGATAATTTTGAAACATTTTACACTCTTTTTGTATTATCAAGATAGAATGTTCTATTGTTTTTGGAGTTTTCTACAAAACATATTTGAATGTTTTGAGTTTTTGACTAACATATTTAAATGTTTTGGGATTTTCACAAAATTATACGCACATTTGCTTTTATGTTTTTCAAATTTTTATGAAGCCACGTACATGGAAACGAAGAAACATGGATGCCCCCAATGATAGATGGGATGTACAAAGGCAGCATACCACATGCTATGTGCAATAAGTGTCGATGTAAATTTTCCTCCAATGTGAGAGGGGAATATATAAAGGAAAACTCTTCACACACGTAGGATTGAAAGATCAAGGCCAAGAGGGATAGGCTCAAAAGTATCTCGGACAAAAAATTTCTCGATAATGCATCATATGACCTTTAGATATTCTTCTATGGAAAAGACTAGCTTAGGACAAAGTTATCACAATCATATACTTGAAAATATTGTAAACAACGGACCTTCCAATCATTTCGAAACTATTTTTCACCAAAAGACTTGTCCAAAGTGCCACAATTGTGTGGTTTTCACCATTGGATGCACTTGTTTATTTCTCTTTTATTTTTTCTGTTTTTATACTTTTTATATTTTATGATGTTTTGAGAGATCCGAAACTTAGGCATAGAACCGCTTAAGATGCATTGCGTTCATGGGTTCTCAAATTTCCCCGACCATCAAGTAAGCAAACTTGTAGGCACCATCTTAACCAAACTTAGCAACCACAACATATGGTTAACTAGTTAGGCTCAAACTTCCCTTTATTTTATCTTTCCTTAGTGGTATTGAACTCGATTTTATTTTAGGACCAAGTTTGCTACCTCAAATTGATGAGGTATCACTCTTTTCTTGTAACTTCACCTTGAACTCAATTATGATACACTTGAAGGTGATCAAGGGCATGAAGTTGTTTCTAATCTAATATCTCCAACTCTTCCAGTCAAGCTATTATATACTCCTCCTCTTCATTCAGAAGTATCTTAGCTTTATATGAAAAGAGGGGAGCTTGATCTCTAGGGGTAGTATGAATTCAGTTCCAACACTAAGGAGTATGGAGTAAGCACTTAGTAGGGGGTGTAGATAGATGTTATGTAGGCCCGGAGGGTAGGGTAAATTTGTAAATTCTAGTTATGGCCTATTGTATTCACCACCTTCTCCATAATCTTGACAAGGGTTTTCTTCGAAGATTTGTCTTTCTCATTAACTTGAGGGTAATAGGGGCTTGAAAACTTGAGAATGATTTGAAAGTTTTTGCATAACACATTCACAATTTTATTTTTAAATGCCTTACCATTGTCAGCTACAATGGTAGAGGGGATGCCATATCAACAAATTATGTGGTTCATTATAAACTTAGATATTTGTGCACCTTTGACATAAGTAAGAGGAACAACCTCTACCCATTTTGTGAAATATTTAGTGGCAGTGATAATGAACTTGTGGCCATAAGAGGATATAGGGTGAATCTTACCTATGAGATCAAGTCCCCACTTTGAGAAAGGCCATGGTGTCATGATAGGATCTTATTATTGCAGACCGACCCATGTATCAAATTTCCGTATTACTCCGAATTAGCAAACATTTACGTACATATTCGCAATAATCATTGTCCATGGTAGGCCAATAATATCTTAGTTTGAGTATTTTCTTAGCTAGGATGATCTTATTCATATGGGACCCACATATGCCTTTTCCCACCTCCTTAACCACTAGGATGGATTTGTCTGAATTGAGACAGCGTAACAAATTCCTATCATAGCCTTGATGGTAGAGAGTGCCACCAAGTAAGGTATAATGGGCTATATGCTAGATAAGGTTTCTTTTATTAGCATGGGAAATGTCTAGGGAAAGGTTCCATCATGAAGGTAGTTAAAAATGTCATTATACTAGGGGGAAAAGGGGTCAAAAATATCACATAACAAATAGGAATCGGCATGTCATATGTTGGTATCCATAGATGTTCGATGAAGAATGACATGTCACTATTCCTAAGTGGGATGCTCAACATAGACCCTATTATGGCCATAACATCTTCTCGCTCTGTTTTATCCTCTTGGGATCTGCTCAAATGTAATTGACTCAAAGAACTCCTTTAAAGTGTCAACCATTTTCTTGTAAGGAAAACGTTTCTCATCTTTAACTTTATATTCATCTATTACTTTCTTTATAATCAACATTGAATCACTGATCACATTCACTTGTCTGATGTCCCACTTGATATCCAGTTTCATCTCTCGTAATAAGGGCTTCGTACTCTGCTATATTATTGGTACATGGGAGCCCAAGTCAAAATGCTGAGGATCGGGTCTCCTAAAGGAGTGATCAAAAACACTCGACACATGAACCATGAAAGGTAAAGGAGCCATCAAAGTATAGTTTCCATATAATTGATTCCTCAAAATACATTGTAGAAGCATCTGTAAGCTCCAAAATCAAGGGTTCGGTACCCAATGTAGGGGATTCATCTAGTTGATCTGCTAAAACCTACCCTTTTATTGACTTCTAGTGAACATATTCGATGTCAAACTCATTGAGTAAGATTATCCAATTGGCCATCTTTCTTGTAAGTGCAGGCTTTGACAACAAGTACTTTAATGGATCAAATTTTGGTATTAGCTTGATCTTATTATTTAGCAGATAATGAAACAGTTTTTGAAAGGTAAAAACTATGGCCAAGAAAGCCTTTTCTATATATGGGTAGTTGAGCTCGTAAGTAATCATCTCATGGCTTAGGTAGTAGACATTTTTTTCTCTCTACTCCATATCATATTAGGCCAACAATGCCCCAATTGCAAATTGTGTAGCATAAATGTAAAGTAATAGTGGTTCACTTGTCGTTGGTGGCATTAGAATAGGGGCTTAGCCAAATATTACTTGAGTAAAGAAAATTCTTATTACTGTTATGGACCCTAGTAAAATTTGACATATTTCTTGAAGATGTGTGAATATGTTACACTTTTACGCAAGATGAGAAATGAATCTTTGAATTCTTGGATCTTTCCTTGGAGGATTCACGAGTTGTCTAATATTCATTGGAGGAGAAGTTTTTGTGATAGTATAAAAATTTACAGATATAATTTTATTATTCTCCTTGAAACAATGAAACCTAATAGTTTTCTAGATAACACACCAAAGACACACTTCTTCAAAGTTAAATTAGACCTTGTAGTCCCTAAGACGTTGAAATATGCACCATAATATCTCTAGGTGATCTTCCACGAGTCCTATATTTTTCCAATACGTCATCCACATAATCTTCCATGATTTCATTGATCATTTCATGAAATACAACTGTCATTGCCCATTGATAAGTTGCACCTGCATTCTTGAGGCTGAAAGGCATGAATTGTTAACAAAATGTCCCCCATGTGGTTGTAAAAGTTGTCTTATGTTGATCTTCCTCAGTAATTTTTATTTGGTTATTCCTGAAAATCCATCCATGAGTGATATCATCTCATAACCAACAAAGTGGAATCAACAATCATGTCGATATTAGGAAGAGGAAATTCTTCCTCTGGACAAGATTTATTGATATATCATAAATTGGTACAAACTCAAATACTAATAGGTTTCTTCTACACTGGGAATACATTAGAAATCCACTCTGAATAATCAATAGGCTTGATGAAGCCTCTCACCGCCATCAATTTTTCTAGCTTTTCTTTAACTAGCAAGGCAACGTGAGGATGCATATTTCAAAGCTTTTGTTTTATGGTTTTATTCCCATTTATGCACAATGAGGTTGTGCACTACCAATGGTGGGTCTAGCCTTGGCATGTCCACGTAGGTCCAAACAAAGATATCTACAAATTATCTTAAAAGCAACATAAAAATTTTCTATTCTTGAGTTGAGAACAAAGCTCCCAACTTGACTAATGGGATATTCCTTCGTGCCAATGTTGACATCTATGGACTCCTCCACAGTAACTTGGACTTATCCTCCATGCACATACGATCACGGGGGAGATTGATATCTTCTTCTTGAAGGTGTTTCAAAGAGATTTTCACCTTTAGGCTAGTCAACTATTTTGTCCGTTGATTGTTCTTTTTGTTTGTCCACAAGTGCCTCAAAGAGGTTTTCACTATAGGACTTGGACTTGTTCTTTTTGCAAGGATTTTCTATGGAAAATTTTCCCTTATTTATTTACTTAGATGACTGCATAACTCAACCTCCTCCCCAAAATATGTGCATGTGTTAAGCTTGATGGAGAATCCTTTTTGTGATCACCCACTGGAATATTGTCACGAAGACCCATGAACTCACCAATAGCTTCATCATTATGAAAGACATCGATTGGTACATGTTTTTTTTGGTCCCAATTTATGAGTGATGGGTAAATAAGGTGTACTTTTAGGGGATATGATAGGTGATATAGTTAAGATATCCATGTCGAAACTAGGTTCATGGATGCAAGGTCTTCATAAAGATTACATCGGGAATTTATTTCACTTTTGAATTCGGAAAAATATCTTCACGCTCAAAAGAGGTATCCTCGACCTCTATAGGCTAAGACTCATATGATCGACACCAATACCTTTGTTACCAATCCAAAGGCCAAGTGTTGGCGAGCTTACAGCGTACCTTGCTTGTTGATACTACAACAATGTCCTTTATATCCCAAAGCATACATCATCTTATTTGGGATTACATACTTGGGTGATTGATAACATATAGTAATTTTATCATTCTCGGGATGAGATACATTATTAAAATGTGTCTTTTCATTTTCTAATAAATCAATGGGAACAAAAGCGTCAAGACTCGCAATGTTTCTTGGTCGTTGATACTTGAAACATGGTCTACAACATGCCTTGGGAATAAGGGAAGCTTGGATATTACAAGGGCCTATTGGATATCATATTATCCATATCCATTTGAAATAGCCTTCTTCACCCATGTAGTAAAGGGATATTTCGATGTAGAAGCTTCAGTATCAATAGAAGACAAGGTATCTGGATCTACTTGTGAGGTGAACACCTCTGATTGAATTGGAATGGTCATCTCTATAAAAGGGCATTTGTAAATGGTGGGGAAATAACCAAACAATGCTCTACAAAGGAGAAAAAGGTTGAGGATATCCCCGAATGGTGAGGGTTACCCTTCATGATGTACTTCAAGCACCGATGATGCGTAGATGGTACGACCTACATGGCATGAATCCATGGGTGACTGAGAAATATGTTGTATAGAAGCTCCAAGTCTCAAACATGAAACTTAATATCTTGACTAATAGGACCTATCTCCAAGGTGAGAAAGCTATCATGCTCTTTGGCTAACTATCATTATTTATTGTCATACGCCTTGATGCTTTGATCACCTTTGTTTATAAATCAACCTCAATAAGTCCTAGTTTCCAAACCATCTCTAATGTACAAATGTTTTTACCCGATTTGGCGTCCATGAACACTCTTTTGACTTTCTTACATTTTATAATGACTTCAATATGTAAGGAAATCTATGAGACGAATTCTCTTATGGGATTTCTTTTGGGCTAAAGGTTATATGCTCTCAAGAGAAATATTCACTACCATTGCTTGAAAGCATGTTGGGTTGCTATCAACCCGACACCCCGATCCTGTAATGTTTTACAAAATATGTGTTTATGAACATTCAAAATTTTAAGGTCTAATATTGAAAATCTAGTTGTAGTCTTCTCACATTTCTCTAAAACATCATAATGACTTTGTCTTCGGAGTAGGTGGGGAGGTTTTGAAACAACAAGATGAGAACTTCGTGTTGTCACATCATACTCCCTTATTTTGATTTTAATTTTGTTGATATGCTCAATAGGTACATTGACACAACCAATGAGGACATCAAAATCATCCATTCTTGTAACATAGTTAGCCTTTTTATCTTGGTTGTTCTTAGCTTGGGACGATTGTTCTTGATCTCAATTTTCCTTTCCTTTTTTATGCTTAGGGAAAGGTTATTTAAAGATCCCCATATTTGCGTTGGGATATTTTTAGAGCTATATGAATCCATCTCCACATCACCACTATCGATTAAGTCCTAAATATAGTGTTTCAATTTTAAACACTTATTCATTTTATGACCCTTGATGTGATGGAATGCACAATATTCATTTTCCCTAAACCATGATTTCCCTTTGCAGTTATAAGGGAGAATGGTTTTAACTACTTGCACTTGTTTATAGTTATTTATTCCATCTCCCACGATTTTTTTGTTCTTATTGGGAAAATTTTTGACTTTTCATTGGGTTTGGACTCATGATGCTCACACGAGAAGGGTTTTAAAGTTCCTTTTGCTAATAATGCCTTCTCAATTTGACTACCTTTCTCTATCACTTCTTAAAATTGGTTTCCACAATGCATTTGCAAGTGGAATGTAATCTCGAGGTGTAGATTAGGTACAAATATACTTTGATAAGTTTTCTCTCCACACGCAATGGAAGCAACTAGTTATCCCTCTCCATTACTTTGTAAGAAAGCTGGAAAAAAATTCATTATTCCATTTCTTAGCATTACAAAATCAAACATGGTCACATCACTCTTTATGTTAAAATAAAAGTGACGTCATAAAGTGTTCAACTAGATTTGGCCATGTAGAGATAGATCTCTTAGGGATGTGTAAAAACCATTTAAGCATTTTCCCTCCTAAACTTTTTGGGAAGAGATGAATGAGATAGTTATCATTATACATGACCTCTTGACAAACCATGTAAAAATCCTTTATATGGTCTCTCTAGGCCACCTTTTCCTTATATTTTTCAAACTTTGGACAAGTCAAAATGATGCAAGAAAGGGCCCTACAACATAGCCATATCAAAGGGGTATGGGCATAATTCTTCAAATTGGTACTTTTACTAGTACTTGTACTTCCTTCTTGTAGAGAACTAAGAACACTCTTCATGGTTGACCACTCTTGATTGAAATGTGGGTCTGTGTGGGTGGTGGTGGCCTATAAAAACTATTATGTTGATCCATGTCACCACCTTTATTTTTACATACAAGTCCTCAAAAGACTCTATGCATGTATCTTAATGAGGAGTATGTGTATAGAACTCTTCATGGTACAAATATTTTGGTTTATCTTTTTTTAGAAAGCTTCGGTTGTTCCTTATTTATATGTGAGACCAAAATTTCCAATTGGTGAGTAAGAGACTTCACTTGTTGTTCTAAAGTTATCTCTAGAGTAGGAATCTCTTTACAATTTTCACAAGGAGAAGGTTTTCTATGATGAACATGTTCTTTGGGGTCATCACAATGAACTCTAACAACGAGGATGTGATATTCTCCATCATTTTGAAAAGGTCTCTCCTCGTCATTTCGTTGACCAGAAGTAGAGGCATGACCTGGGTTTAAGATTTCGTTAACACAATGAGTAGGAATCTATGCTTCCTCTTCCACATGGACCATTCCAACAACGAAAAGGATCAACCGTAGACGGTATCCTAGCTACTAAATCCAATACTCACATAAGAACCTCATGTTTGTTTTGTTATATATAATCGTCAAAGTGGGTGGAATTCAACTCAAAATTTACTCGAGGAGAATTCTCCTCACCACCACTGTGTGATCAACTATGAAATTTTATTCTAAAATTAGATTTAACATGTCATAACCAAAGGGACCCGCCCTATTTTTGTTGCCCCATTTTTGTGGTTGGAGGCATTATGTGAATTTTTTTACTAAGGTTGATTAAAATGGACCCTAGGTAAATTTACACAGCATGTAATAATGTCAAATCATCACAAAAGAATGTCCTATAAAAATGGTAATGAATCCAAAGGGTCAATGTGAACCAAGGATACAAAATAATAAATAATGACACTCTAATATAGGTCTATTACAAGAAGTATCTAAGGCGACTAAGTCTGAGACTCCATCCCATCACAAAAATAGTATACTCCCTATTTCCAAGATAGGTTTAACATCGATAGTGACATGATAATATCACCACTTAGGTCAAGTTTAAAATAAACAAGACCTAAATACTAATAAATTTTGATGTGATCTCCCAACAAGGTATACTAAAACTAGTTTTAGACACCAACAAAATCCAAGTCTTTGAAAATGAAAGTTACAAATGTGATTAGCGTATAACACTATTTAGACACGTCAATCAAGATTTGTAAGAAAATAAATATTTTAATATCAAAATGATGTTACCAAAATGCTAAAAACATAACATTAACACTTTGAAAACCCGAAGACAATTTTAGGATTAAAAACTAAGCCTAATTATATCAAGAAGTTTTTACTTAAGCAAACAACGAACAATATATATAATATTTAGACTTAGATCAGGTTTCACAATGGATACAAGATGTAAGTATCACAATTGTATGGATATAATGCGGGCAACGTAAAAATTCAAAGGAATTCAATGATGAAATCATCTAACTGCAATGATAATGAGTCTTAATATGGGTTTGAGACAAAGGGCCTACTAGAACATAAAGACGTACCATTTACATTTGCATTCTGACATTATAACATGGTCATGCAAGTAGAATAAAAAAGTGGTGGACATGATTATTTCTAGCGGTATCCATGTATGTTGTTTTATTTTCTCCCAAAATTGACAACAAGAAAAAAATGAGTAGACTAAATGGTGATGAAATAAACTAAGTGTAACTTTGGCAAAGTGTCACCTTGCCTTAAGGAAAGTGAAAAACTAGGATAGAGTAACACATCATAGGTCTCATGATGAAATAACACATGGTTTCAAATTTAAGGGATTATTCCCCTTGTTCAAATAAGAAGGGTTTAAATCCATCAAAGTTTTCATGTTGTGAGAGCTCTTTAGTACATGATAGATCAGGTCAAAATTAGCTATAAGCCACAAGTTGCTTATTGGTTCTCTCTCTAGGTGCCACAAACTACCTCTGCAAGCATGGTTTTGTAAGGAATTTGCACTTACTAAACCTTGGAGTATCCTGATTCATTTTACCCCCTTGATACAATGAGCAATAAATTGCTTTGGTTGTATTTTCAATTGGGTTAGCGTGAAGATAGTTTTGACTCTCATCTCTCGGGGCATACTAATCAATAGGGTAGTTGGAGAAATTTCCAATTTCATTCACAAGGTTCCGTCTTGCGTGAACTAATTTTGGGTTCTTAGGAGCATCCCTATTGTTATCTTAAGGCTTATGCCAAAGGCAATTCCTCTAGTTCAAGCAGAGACGAGTTGTAGCTCTTATATGAAACTCGCATATACAATGTTTTGCAAATTGGTTTGTTTTCTTATCTTTTGGATTAAGCAATTTGGTTTGAACCAGATTTAGAAACCTAAAACACAAATGTATGTTAGAGTTTGGTTTGAAGAGATTTATCCTTTCTTTGGCAAGTGTTAGGTCCTACACACATAGTTAGTAGTTTCAAAATATCTATAATATCATAAAAATAGGGTTAGGTGTTGTTTTTATTTCTCAAGATCATCTAAGGATGCAAGAGAAGAGCATACACAATAAGAAACCCAACTATATAACAATGAAAAATCTTGTAAATCAAATAACCACCACAATGCTTGTAAATTTTATTCCCAATTAATCTAAGTGATTTTTAGTGAATGAAAACTAAGGTTGATTTTGGTTCTCAAGATCACACAATGGTGCAAGAGAAGAGCATACAAAATCCTTAGTTTTGTTGTTTACAAAATGAAAAGAAAAATCAAAGGAAAACTCATACAAATGCTAAAGGAAATGTGTTCAAAACCTCTGATAATAGAAGCTTAAAACCCTAGAAAATGACAGGAAGAACAAAAAAATAAATTGAAACTTTGAAATTTGAGCCAAATTTTACGTTAGAATGCCAACACGCCCTTTACTATAGTAGCACAACCCCGATGACACTAGTGCGCCTCAAACAACACCGGTGTGCCTCTGTCGAAAATCCACAATCAATTAACGTGAGCACATTCAAAGAGACATGAATGTGCACCTCGAAAACACCAACACGACCTTAATACATTGGGTAAATTAGTAATGTAGCATAGATACGTACATACAAGAAGGAGTGTGGCTATGATGAGAACACCAACGTGGCCTAGAAGACACCAATACATGATTTATAATTCTTGGAGAACAAGCAGATTACACAATAAAAATAATAATATTTTCTCTATATCCAATTCATACGGGATACATTACATTTTACATACAATGCATATGTATAGAAGAGATTGCTCCTAAATATGAGGAACTACAATTCCTCAAATATCTCCTACAACATCTCCTAACTTCTCCTAAAATAATAATCTATTCGTGATATATTGTTGTATAATATATCCATAAATATAAGTTGTTAATAACAACTTATATACTAGCAAAATATATACGTGATTTGTTATTACAAATCACTCATTAATTCTTAATCATAGTAAACATTAATATTAATTTCCTAACCTCGGTGTCCCTACTGCACTTTGGGGCAATGAAAAGAGAGCAAAAGAACCATCGAGGAGCTCGATAAGATGGATGTTGCCCACATGACTGCATTGGGTATGTTTCATGCCTGGAAAAGAGTCAAGATCAGTATCGATAAAGCTGCCAAGAAGTAGTCCTGGATGCTTCTGCTGCTTTTAGTTGTTATTTTTGTTGTTTCTTGGCAGTCGGCTTACTGCTTTTTTTGCTTTTTTTCTTGCTGTTATGTCTCGTTTGTGTAGTTGTTTCTGGGCTACGTAGAACTTCATTGTAATACTTGGACTTTGTTCCATCAGCTCTGTTTCTCACTCTTATTCCGCTTTCGGCCTTCTTTTTGTATTCAAGGGTATAGTCCCTTTCAAAAAACTATTTGCCAATATTTAAAAAATATTAATTTCCTAACATTTCCTCCTTAATGTTTACATGGTAACAAAAGAACTTTCACACTTCCTTTGTAGCCTGACCGCCTCTGCGCGCTCATGATCTTGGCACACACTCAAACTGAAGGTAGAAGAAGGAACACATCAACTTCTTATCGACCATGCACTATTGGGAACACATCTGACCGATGAGGATGGGAACACGCTCAGGAATCATCTGCTTATCAACCAGTCACTCTAGGGAACACATCTGACCTAGCAGTGTGGGAACTCAAGTAGGAACACATCTGAATAGCCTTCAATGGTTTTCAAGAGGCTAACCACAAACCTAGGTATGAACAGGAACACATCATGTTTCTACCTCATCAAGCCTCATGATGCTGACATTTCACTGTGTTATTTGTTATGTACTATGTTTTTTTACATTTGGGGAAATAGGAAAAGCCACATACTCAACTGAAAAACTGAAAATGGAACATTGGATCATGTTGATCATGTTCCCCCCTCAATGTGAACATTTCACTTATTCAACACACAATAGGAACTCTGAAAAAGAATCACACCAAGCTGAAATTCACACCACACAACTGAATCTGGAACACTGCAAAACTCAAAAACAAGTACTCACACTGCACACATGTGCCACCAAATCATTCTGTGCGGCCCCATCGTTGGTGACTGACGAGAGGTCACTATCTGACCTCCAGCCTCCGATGCCTCCATCCTCCATTTTTCTGCTACCTACTTAGCGAATATGGAAATGAGGCTCATTTACAAACTACTAGGTGTCGGTTTCCACCGAAAATGCACCCCCTCACTTGGACGTCACGTACAAGCGATAATGCGTCCAATAGTTGAAAAGTGAGGAATTTTTTTTTTTTTTATTTTAACAATATTTTGACTTTTTGACTTTTTGACAATAGACTCATTTACAAAACTCTACTCACTATTGTTGACAAATAATAAGATACATTTCTAATATAACTAAAGTTATAATTAGAAACTTCCTCTTAACACCGACTAATGAGACTCTTTTACTTTTTATTATTCTATAAACATAGAAATGATATGAGGATGAGCTAATAATAATAATGAAAGGAAAGGAATGAGATGTATTTAACCTCACAAAAGAACTGATGTAGATACCAATGATGGAGCAATATAGCCGCAACAAAACTGAATGTACCAAGCATGTCTTAGTGTATAACTTCCAATAAGATGCCTTCCACATTCACAAACTCATGGCAGAGATTATGGAATCCAATGGAAAGTGGCTTGACAACTGGCTGGAAGGAGCTTAAGATGTGCACGCCGCACCAATCCACAATCAATACAAAATATAATCTGAGCATGGAAAAATTGATTTACAAGAGAGGCATTTGACTCTTCCAAGCGTGTGAATCTCCAATGATACAGGCACACAAATCTAAGTACAAGATTGTGTATTATGAATCAACGACAATCTCAGATCCATCTAAACTCCGACAGTGCTCTCAGCTATCAGGTGCCTCGTCAGGTGATCTCCAACGCAAGAAATTACAGAAACTAAAGATCAGAGATACCATTATGCAATGACATTGGAAAACTGGAGTAATTACACAAGTAAAGCCACGCCTCTGAACAAAAAACTCCAAAGATGGCCATTTTAGATAATCCTGTGTTGGCGAAAGTGCACAGATGAACCACTCTCCTATGTAGATGGACCGGGGCTTCTGCCCGAGGCAGAGGACTCGTTCTTTATGTGGGAACTCCCGCTAAGGCGTGGGGAGATGTGTTGAAATATTTTTAATGCTACTCAATGCAAATTGTGATGCTCAATCGATAACCCAAGTGACAATGCGTTGACATCTACTTCAATATAGCTGTGCTTTTTATTTAAAATCGATTGTATGACTTCAGAGGTAAAACTGTGTCGGCTTTTGCATTCGTTCCAATGTATATCAACTCTCTCTGTAGATCGACAGATATCATATAAACGCCTTGCAAATCAATCATGCAACCGGGTTGAGTGATAGGGATTTCAACTAAATCTGCATGAAGGTAATAACACATGCAACTATCTAATCCATAAAATCGACAGAGGCCGAAACCACAATACAGTTACCATGCACAGGGGCAATGAAGAACATAAGGCTGCCCCCAATCAAATCAATTATATTGCCATTACATGGATGGACAACTCGCTCGATACCAAATCTTGGAGAACAAGCGATTTACACAGAAAATAATAATATTTTCTCTATATTCAATTCATACTGGATACATTACATTTTACATACAATGCATATGTATAGGAGAGATTGCTCCTAAATATGAGGAACTACAATTCCTCAAATATCTCCTACAACATCTCCTGCAACTTCTCCTAAAACAATAATCTATTCATGATATATTGTTGTAACAATATATCACCAAACAATATATCCATAAATATAAGTTGTTAATAACAACTTATATACTAACAAAATATATACGTGATTTGTTATTACAAATCACTCATTAATTCTTTATCATAGTAAACATTAATATTAATTTCCTAACAATAATGCATGCGCACACCTCATTATGTCAAAAATAGTTTTTGTGAAAAATCTCAAAAATCTCGAAACTTTAGCAATCTGATCCAATTTTGACAGCACTTTACCTCCCTTGATCCTACAAAGAACATAAAAACAAAGCAACTACCACTAATCTAGCTAAGAAACTTCATAATTATCAAAACTAATGCAAAAGAGGGTTAGTAAAATCAAAACTTTGAAACTAATCTATAAAAATCTTAAAACTAATATATTAAAAGCTTGAAACTAATCTAGAAAGCTTGAAACTAATCTAGAAAACTTAAAACTAATCTAGAAATGTTAAAACTAAGTTAAAAATATTAAAAATGAATGCAATGGGGTTTGTCCCACCGGGCATGTCATATGTGAACACCCCCAAACTTATTGAAAATAACTAACTAAGAAGAATAATACCTAGTAGTCTAGAGCTAAGCTTAAGTTTAGAAATGAATCATCAAGATCAAAGCTTAAGAGCATGCATAATGGAAACTAAATGAAATTAACCATCTAATCTATAAGCATCCTTACTAAGTTAATTAATTCTACTTAACATGAAACTAATTAGATAACCAGCAAATCAAATTATGGTTGTTGCACTTCAAAAATGGTGAAAGGACCTCTCTAACAATGGCTACAAGGCCATAATAGATATTACTTTACTAACCAACATGAATATTAGAAGCAAATATTAAATAACTATTCCAATAAAGGGAGCAAAACTCTTTGATCACATGTATTATGTAATTAATGTTAATCAAAACATGGTGTAAAGTTGGAAGGTAGTACTTAGTCGTTTTTATGCTTTTTATTGTTAGAAATATTTGAATCTTGGTGCATGTGAGACTAAAATTAAAAAGTAGATTAAGGCTTTCTAATCATGATTAGTGTAATTAACAAGGATTATCATATGAAGTGCGTAATTGACTAATTAGGACCATTAAGAGAGGCTAGGATAAGCTTTTGAAGCCTTTTGAGATGTCTTGGAGGAAATGGGGTATTTCGAATGGTTGGAAGAGGGGTATTTAGCCAATAATAAGGTTTAGTGATCAAATACAAGGGTAATATGCTTAGTTAGCTAATAAACACTAATTGTTTGCTCGGAAGAGGCTAATAACTAACGATGTGTCATTAATTGGCATCCGAGGAATGTGCTTAGTGGTTAGTTAATCAACAAAGCATTGTTAATTAACAAAAAAAGAGGGAAACGTTAGTCAATTAGCGTAAATCAATAATTATAACAGAAATTGTAAGAATGAGAGCACTTAGTGCACTTTCAACAATAAAACTATGAAAGTTGATTTTAGGTGTCTATAACTCGATATAAACTAATCATTATCAAAACAACTAAGAGCGCATGAGAAATATCAATATGAGAGTTTATCAAAACCGAAGAGCCTTGTCAAATGATGATTGATAGGTAGGATCACACTTAAGATAGTCATAAAGGGACATATGGGGATCCATTACAACCCTATCAACTAGACCTAAGAAATTAGAAAGTGAAACCCTAAATCAACTAGGGTTAGGGCTAGGATGTTCAATGAGATTAGGTTCACCAAATGATTTCACCTTTTTATATTTAGGAATGATTTAATTAACATACATAAAAAGGGTGAATAATGTTACATGTGGATATTATGATTTAATTAACTTCTAACATTAATTTGACAAATCTCAAGAATTCTTTTCAAAGTGACTCACTACTCTAAAAATTCCAAAAATGGAGGGACTACATTTATTTTATTCATGTGGATATGGAGGAGTTTGGGTTATCTCGAGTGGAGGAATAGGCAGATTCTAAACTAGAAATGCTTCGTTAGTGAAACTGTAACCTGAAACTAAGACTTGCAAAACCATACAACTTAGGTTATAACATCTCGTATGGTCCCGACCCTTATATATGGTCTTGGACCTTCTTACAATCTAATTTTGTAACTTCATGAGTGCTTCAAATTCTCAAAATATGTCTCTTTATCTATTGGACTTCTTTGCTCCCCTTTAAAATGTATTTATAAGATCTTATTACACCTTCATATCCTTGTAGTGAAAGGATTTCATAAAAAAGTTAGTTTGGTTGTGGGCACATTGGTGCACTACTAACATCACCACTACTTCAAAGACGGTCAAACCACATTTCATTCTCCTAGCATCTAATCTATAGTAGTCCAATCTTAATTTAATAAATGTGTTTTGACAATTCTTTTCTTGAGTTTCACACTTTCTAAAAATCTTGGTAAGCATCACATTGCTTTCCTATATGATGAAGATGGAGACTCCTAGACTGAAAGGATACATTATACCAAAGAGAGGATGTTTCTCTAATGGATATGCCTGAGATATTTCATAGTTGGAGAAGATTTCAGTACCTTTAGTGTTAGCTTTTGCATGAGGATCTCATAAAGTGACATGCCCTTGAATGAGGTATGATTTACTTACTTATATATGCTTCTAGATTTTTTTATGTCATGAAATTATAACAAAAGGGATATATTTTTTCATATAATGTGATGTAATTGAAAGAATAAATGAAAAACATGTCATTTCAAAACTATATGGTTTATTATGTAATTTTACAACTTTGATTGAGACTAACATTTTCATATAGGAGGGACAAAATGATGCAGGGGCATCATCACCAGGGATAGTTTAGGCTTATAGTAAGAAAATTTTGGTTTTCTTAGGTCTATAGAGGTGTCTTTGAGTCAATTTTGGTGTCCTTTAGGCTTTAGAAGTTCAAAAAATTGAAATAGAGGGTTTCCCTCCATTTTTGACTATTTGAAAATTTGAATTCTTAAAGCCAATTTTGGCTTTCTCATTAGGTGTAGGGGTCTAGTTAGAAATTTTAGCATGTTATTAGCTCATTTTGGTCATTGTGAGTGTCTTGGAGGGATCTTATTGAAATTGGATTGGTCATATTAGCCTCAAGTTGTCACTTAAGCCTTTTGTTATGAAGACTCCACATGTGACTTGGTCATATAACCTAGAAGATAGTTATGGTAAACCATTCGAATGAGGAGGTATAAAAATATGTTGTTAATTTTTTAATATAATTGATCAATCAAATGAAATGTGGAGCTCAAAGAATTTAGAATGAAAAACTTGACTTGTTATCAATTGGTGTTGAATATTTAGAAATATGTATATACATAGGTATTTTGTGTCTTTATTCTATAATACTCTCTTATAGATGCATAAGTACGGGAAGGAAGAATATATTTCCTTGTTTTTTGAAGCTTCAAAAGTATAGTTACAGCTTTGATTGAAGAGTATATTGACCTTGATAGGGAAGCAAGCTTGAAAATCTTGATAACTCGAGTTATTGGCACAAAGTTGATATCTTAGGGGTCAATCAAGATCGGTTTAAGGGAGAAATGGTTGATTGAGGATTTAGTAAGTGTGTATAAAATATTTATTACTTGATATAATCTCTATAGTGGACTAAAATATTGCTTATAGAATAGACTAGTATATCTCTGTCTTAAGTGGTCAGTACATGATAGGAATGTGAGCCATGGTGTGGTGTAAATGGTTTAAAGACTAAAAGCTGTTAAGTTTTTAGATTCCGTGAGACATCACAGACCCATTATAGTTGGTTTGAGTCCTGAAACAATTATTTAACCTTTTATAATAAATTTCCTCTTATTCGGGCGATCATGTGAAAAACCCTCCCTAGGGTTTATAAATAACAGATGAATGAAGGGTTAAAAACTAAATTAGAGGGAAAATTTTGGTAGAAATCATCCTTGCACATATACAAAGAAGATTTGAAAATAAATTTTCTAAGAAAAATCCCTTGAATGAGGAAACCTTACCACTACAAAATTCAAACCCGAGAATGCATGCTTAAAGACCTAATAAAAACACAATGGTGGAGTTTTGAGCATTTTTATCAAAACAAATTATAGTGAATTTTTTTACATTGAATTTTTACCATATTGGGTACTTGAAAGGGTGAATATTTTGTAGATTAAAGGTTTTAATCAAACGTTTGACAAGAAAAATAGGGTCACGAGGCTAGAAGGAAGGATAGGCTTATAAAGGAGATTATATCGAGAGAAGCCAATGTATTATTAATCGCCTCAAGCAACTTAGCCCACACATCCACATAAGAAAAGGGTATTCAAATTTTTTAATGAATTTCTTAGAGACCTTGAGGTTCATTTCATCATATGCCAATCCAATGACCATGTTCTCAAGAAGCCATTTTTGGAAGTCTTGTAAAGGTGAATCCAATGACTAATTCTAAGTGTTTGTACCAGATTAATGGAAACAAGAACATCACTAGACACTATTGAGAAGGTGGAGAAGGCTTTATTGTCCCTTTAGGTTATTTGGGTCACAAATTATAGGAATTTGGTGTTTACAACATTGAAGTAAAAGTACATTTTTTCCTATTAAGACCTGAATTGAAATAGTTCATCTAACTCTATTATTTGAGGATACTTTTATAGGTGATTGTCGATCCACATCACAAAAGAAATTTTTACTTTATGGTCCTAAGCATGGATGTTTCTAGATGTATTTTGTAAAATTAAACTTCATATTCAATTGACACACACGCGCTACCTTACTGTGCATGCATGCGCGCGTGTGTGTGTATGTATATGTATATGTATATATATATGTGTGTGTATAGATATACATACATACATACATATATATATATATATATATATATATATATATGTATATGTATATGTATATATATCTACACACACATATACACTATATATACATATATATACATACATACATACATACATATGTGTGTGTGTGTATGTATATGTATATGTATATATATATATATATATATATATATATATATATGTATGTATATATCTATATATATACATAGATATATATATATATATATATATATATATATATGTATATATATATATATATATCTATGTATATATATAGATATATACATATATATATATATATATATATATATATGTATATATCTATATATATACATAGATATATATATATATATATACACATATATATATATATATCTATGTATATATATAGATATATACATATATATATATATATATATATATATATATATATATATATATAATCAAGTATGTGAAGTGCTATCAAGGCATGCTAAGTAAGAGTGAGGAGTGTGCATTTGTCCATAAAGTGTGCAGTTTGAAAGGTTAGATTGTCAAATTTGAGTGTCTACAATATGATGTGTATGATGCATGAAAAGTATGAAACATATTCCAACAAAATAAAATTTTATAAATAAATTCTCTAACATGTTAATATGACATCATATGTAAACATAATAAATAATAATATTCAATTAGGTCACATGCTTTAAAATACATTTTAAAAATATGATGAATCCACATAGTTTTTTATTTCACATAGTGATCTAAGAATAGAAATATATCAAATGGTAATTTCTAGTTCTTAGATTGCTTAATCTTTAGAATTGATCTCTCAAACACTCTCGTATATTATAAAATTGTTATACAATGTTAGTTTGCAATGATTTTATCTTATTCAAAACTAGTGTCTACATTTATTTTTGTTGTCACTTTAAGATATACAATTTCAACTATGAATGTAAGGTTTCTTGGACTTTTTCTCTCTCAAGAATTTTCATAAGTACCTATAATGATTAAAATCCTAATCCCCATACTAGCACTTGAATACACTATTAGATAACAAAAATGGTTTTTGTGTGGTTGGTTGACCACCCATTGTGGAAAAATCCCTTTGTTGATCCTTAACAATCACTACACTAAATTTTCCAAATGAGGGATCAAAATCCATGTATTTATCCTAATATATGTGTGAGTGTGTATAAAAATCTAGACATCCATCCCGTGTGCTTTCCTTTATGCATTAGAACAAATAGTAGGATAACTAGTTCTATTTCATATGTACACTTTGTGAGTGTTAAATATATATTATTATAAATGAGTGCCAAAGTAGAGTGCTTGTAAATAGATAATTATAGAAAAAATAACCCATTGAAGTTCCTCTTCAATAAATATATAGTTTAAAAAAATTATTCTACTTTTTTATTCTCTTAACTTGGCTTAGTATACTCATAATCAAGCTTTGAGTGCTTCTTGTAAGTGTATAAAGGCTGCTCTTAATGTCTATTGTTAATTTAGGGAAGTTTAGGAAGCTTTGTAATAATACTTCATAGATATTTTCTAGAGGATCTCTTGAGAATGCCAAGTGAATAAATGAGTTTGTATAACTTGATTGTGTTGTGGATAAAGATAAGAAAACCTGAACAATTGAGTGTTGTGGACAAAAATATCTGGTATGACGGAAATATTAAGTTCTTTTGTCCATACGAAATAATGATTTCTCAAGAGTATAGAAACTGAATGTAAATATCTAAAAGTTCATAGTAAGAGGTGTAGGATATTTTTGGGCATTTAGATCAGTCCTATAGGTGTTTAAGAAATGGATTGTGATATTGTGAGGTGTTTTCAAGTCTTAACAAATTTTGATATGGTGAATGTTGGATCTATTTTTTACGCACAAGTCATGACTAAGGTATGTAAGCTAAATCAATAGTGACTAGTACCCGATCACCAAACTAAGGTGTCTACAACATGAAAATTTCACAAAACCCTCTTCTTCCATTACACCCTACATCCTATCACAAATTTCATCCCCCCATTTTTGACCCCTTCTCTATTTCGTCTTCTTGATCTAATTCATGGAAAAGAGGTGTATATCCAAGGTACTACTGCACCACCCATTATGACACATTAAAGCTTGTGGATAAATATATTACTTATTTTTATGGGAAATTATTTTTTCATGAAACACCCTTTTGTTATCTAAATGTTTTTATTTTCAAATATTTCTCAACATTTATTTATACCCAAGACTTTAACTATGTAACTATAATCTCCATTCCCATTTTTAAATGGACTAAATTAAATTATTTGACTCACACAACACTTTTAGCCACAAAATAATTCATTCAAATCTCAATAAGAAATCACAATAAGATCCTCAATCTTTGATACCAAATGATGTAGAGAAATTGCATACATTGTTCATTCGACAAGCTTGCAATAGGCTTTAACAACAAATCTCACCAAAACTCTACATTTGAGGATCTTACCAAGCCTAAAATGGCTTATTTCTTGCAAAAACTGACAATATCACCTAAAAAGTCTTAAGGTTCATATTCCCTACATTAGAGCCTACAATCCAATGCCTAATTAACCATCACATTGATCAAGTTTCTCAATAACTCACTCACTCTCCTCAATCTCCATTTACCCTTCTCTGGATACCTTGTTCTTAACTAAAAATGAGACCAAAATTGATCTTTTTAGCATATCTCAGTTCTTGCACATCCTTTTTCTTGCTCACACACTTAAAGAAAGGGTAGATCCAACATAAAAGTGACTCTAAATGATCAAAATGTATTAAATTTTACTAATCTTGTCTAACTACCTCCTAAATACCCTTAAGAGAAGCATTCATGCATGTTTCATAGTTGAGACATCTATATCAAGCCACAAAATTTTTCAACTCCTTCTCAGACCCCTCACCTTCCACAAGGTGTGTGTAAAAAAATCAAAACTCAAATCCTTGATTTTCTCTTCCTATCTCATTTTTCTTCTCTAGGATTGTTAAGACACTACTAGTGTCTCTGGGACAATATTTCTTCCCTCATAAAATTATTTGCATTAGCTAGTTTCAAGACACAAGATACACATTTCTAAACACCCATTTCATGGTTCTTGATTCCTATGAAGTTTCACTATCAAAATTCAAAACTATCTCACACTTCACTTGGTAAGTACCCCTCTTCATTAGGCTTCTAAACGATGCATGTAACCCTCCTCGTAGACTATCACAAAAATATCAAGATTTAACCCTTAGTTTCTCAAGATTCTTGTAAAATATCCTTCTATAATCCAAAACCCTCACTTCAAGATGAAATACCTAAACTCAATCAAAAGGCATAGTTTATCTTCGCATTCATGTCACTCATTCTCCAACCCTCTTGAGGATATATTGACTCAGTGCAAACATCTTAATGAAAAGAAGTTTATAAATAAATGCAAAAACATAGTTTTCCACAAATATAGTATAAATTTTGACTAGTTATCAACTTGCTATAGGGTATCACTAGTAAAGTTACTTCTAATGCATGTAATGAAATTTCACTCTCCCCTATCATGTGATTGTGTTCATAATTCCTCATCATCAAATTCCGAACAAAAATATTAGAACTAGAGCCCACATTCTTATTACAGGTCTAACACACAACTTCTTAACCATCACTCCCGAGTTTCATGTAGCAAGATTCATGTTTAGTAAACAAAAGATCATTGCTTCATTCTTTTATTAGATTACCTGTAAGGATTCCTACAACCATTTTCCTTGAAAATGAAGCAAGTAACTACAAGTTCCTAAATACAAAATTCAAAATTTATCAACAAGATGGAGTTACCATACAAAATAGAATTTTTAATTCAAATAGATATAATCTCATACAAAATTTGCAAGTTTCTTCATCTTCTTGTCTTCCCTCATCTTCCTTCCTTGAGAATACCTCATCACTCACTCACCACCTATCATATACTGAAATTTCATCTTTGCATGTAACTTCTTCTTGAACCTGTAACCACATTTTGTGACTCTTCACATGCCACCTAGAGCCCATGTAATAAGATGGAACATTTTACACATCCTTCCCAACATTTGATGTCTTGGACTTAACCTTAAACCCTCTAAATCATGACTATACAACTAATTTCTCTTAACAAGTTGATGTTAGTTTTCTTACATTATTTATAATTTCAAATTACATTTTAGAGGAAAAATCCATTTTGAAATTTTAAACTCTTAACCACCTAGGCTTACTTCCCCATGTTAACCTCATAGCTATATAGGTTGGCATTTGGATGACCTCTTGATGCTACACCTACATCATAATCCCAAGGTGGAGAAAGTATCTTTGTACTTTCTTGTATAGTTCCATCTTCCATGAATTATTCATCTTCATTGCATGCTCTTTATCTTCTATCCTTACGCCCATTGTTATTAAATGCATCATAACTACCTGGTCCCATATAGTTGTCTTTCTCCTTGCATTTTCCCTTATCTTGCTTCCTTGCTTCCTTGCTCTTTGATCTTCATCTTAATTTTCATCATCTTCATGCCTTTTTCCTTTATACCTACATACACAAACAATATGAAAACAAAAATTCATTTTCTCAATGTTCCATAATGTTTTCCATCTCTCGTCCAACTCACATCCAACTTGTCCTCATTATTCTTCTTGCCAAAATCTATATTTTTAAAAATATTTTCTTGTTTATTGTTATTCAACTTCTCAATATGTTGTCCTAAAACTTAAACATCCTCTTATTTTCATCATCATATGTCCAAGAAACCATATTTCGACAATTGTACATGTACTCTTTTTATCTTCATCCATTTCATCTAATAAACTTTACAAAAGATTACTCATATCATCCATATAAACTTCACTATATCCATGTTTATCATTCTCAAATGTACACCTCGAGTATTATTTAATAATTTTAAAGAATTCATCCATAAATTCATTAATGTCAACCAATAAGCCATCATCTTCATTCCTTGCTTGTTTGTCTTTTATAATCTCTGAAATCTGATTTCTTGCTATGAGTTTATCGTCTTTGTTCTTCATTCCATCTTCACTTTTTTATACCAAACTTATTTCCTTATTTTATTAAATCATCCTTGATTTATTATGCCTTGTTTCTACCCTAAAAATTCTAAATTATATCCTTTTTCTTATCTTGATTCACTTGAGCTTGTTATTACTTGATTTGGATTTTGATCTTCCTTCTCTATTGTTTCCTTATTCATCCATATAGGCATTATGTAACCATGTCCTCAACTAGTTTTGAGTTCCTATATTGAATCTTTTCTTCCGTATTCTTGTCAACATGTTTCTCTTTATTTTCCTATTGTCTCAACTTCTTATCTTCACTCTTGATCATCTTTATCAATTGAAATATTTGATTTCTCTTCATAATATGGTTTATAGGTAATTTTACCTTCTTATCCATTACAAACTCAATCCCATAACTAGGTTTCATCATCAATTATCTTAACTCACATTTATTTCTCTATCCACTCTTCTTTCATTATCTTCGTTTATCTCTTCTTAGCTTCATCTCTTTTCTTTTTCTCTATTTCTTCTTGTCTTTTCTTGTGGCTAAACAACTTCACTAACTCTCTTATTGACTCTTCTTGGTCCATCTTCTCTCTCTGACAAGTATTTTTCACCTTTCCTATTACCTCACACCTCACCAAGAATTACAACCTCGGTATTTTTGTGCATTCACACTCTCTTTCAAGTTCACACGTCACTTCTTCGATCCACTTTCACTTCAACATGTCACTTCATTCACTACACACACTCACACAACATTGTTAGCCACAAAATCATTCATTCAAATATTAATAAGAAATCACAATAAGAGCCTCCGTATCTCGATACCAAATGATGCAGAGAAAATACATACATTGTTCATTCCACAAGCTCAATAGGATTCTAACAACAAATATCACCAAAACTCTACATTTGATGATCTTATCAAGCCCAAAATGGATTATTTCTTGTAAAAAAATGAAAATATAACCTAAAATTCTCAAGGTTCCCTATTACCTACATTATAACCTCGTAGACCAATGCCCAATTAACCATCACATTCATCAAATTTCTCAATACTTCACTCATTCTCCTCAATCTCCACTCACCAATCTCTAGATCCCATGTTCTTAAATCCAAATGAGACCAAAATTTATATTTTAGCATATATAAATGATTTCACCTCATTACTATTGATCAAACACTTAAAACAGGGATAGATCCAACATAAAAGTGACTCTAAAAGATCAAAATGCATTAACTTTTACTAATATTATCTTACTTTGCCTCCTAAGAACCCTCACAAGCATTCCCGCATGCTCCATAGTTGGAGACATCTATAGAAACCCAACAAAGTTTTTCAACTCCTTCTTAGACCCCTCTCCATCCATAAGGTGTGTGAAAAATTCACTACTAAACTCCTTGATTTAATCTTCCTATCTCATTTTCCTTCTCTAGGCTTATTAAGACACTACTAGTGTCAGGACAATCTTTCTTCCTCATAACCTTTTTTACGCTTAGTTTCAAGCTACACTCTATACCTATCTAGATACCCATTTTAGGGTTATTGATTCCTATAAATTTTCACTATTAAACTCCAAACATATCTCACACTTCCTTTTTTAAATACCCCTCTTCATTAGGCTTCTAAATTGTGCATGTAACCCTCCTGTAGATTGTCATAGAAATATCAAGATTTAACCATTATTTTCTCAGAAGTATTTTAAAATATCCTTTTATGATCTATTAGTATGATATTTTGAGAAATTTAAGGTAAAATTCCTCGCTTGGTACTTCAAATTATAAACCCTAGATAATCTCTAAGTTAGGCTCCTGAAACACAGGTAAGTGTGAATTGTTATAAAACTAGTGAAACACCGATTCAAGGCACAAGATTTTAGAAAAAGGTTTGTTTCAATGTCTTATTCATGAGTTATTTACCATTTTAGGTGATCCAACCGAGTTTCTTTACTTTTCAATTGAATGAACTTGTGCACTCACGCTAAGGTAGGGTATCCAAAACCTCACTTAAAGATGAAAGACCTAAACTCTATCAAAAGGCATAGTTGATATTCTAATTTATGTCATTAATTATCCAACCATAATAAGGATAGCTTGAATATCATGTAAAAATCTTAATGAAAATAAGTTTATAAAGAAATGCACACAATTTGCCACAATCACAATAATAATTTTAACTAGTTATCAACTTCATATAGGGTATCACTAGTAAAGTTACTTCTAATGCATGTAATGAACTTTAACTCTCCCCTGTCACATGTTTTATGGTCACAAATCCTCATCATTGAATTCCAAATAAATATATTAGTAACTAGATCCCGGGTCTTATTACGGTCCTAATAAACACCTTAACCATCACTCCATAGTTTCATGTAGCACACTTCATGTTTAGAAAAATAATATAATTGCTCCATTCTTATGTAACATTACCTATAAGGATTCCAATCACCATTTTTATTGAAAATGAAGAAACTAACTACAAGTTCATGTTATCCATTTTACACCTCGTAAAATGGAATAAACTTGCAAACTTAAGCGAGCTACCGCGAGCTTGGCGATAAGTCAGGATGGTTATAAAAATATGCGTGGATGCAAAAGATGAAACCATTTGATAGCATGTTGCATGCTACCAGCTGGTAGGAACATTCCCTATTACTAGGAAGTAGTAGGGGTGAGCACAGAAGCTATGTTCTGTAGCATAATGCTACCAAAAGTAGCAAGTCGATATTACCAACCAAAGTAGTATGTCTATGTGTTATCGACTACTGCAAGAGATGGGGGATAGTGGGCTGGTAAGAAAGGTGGTAGTGGTGGTTCTCGGGAGAAGCAGAGAGGTGAGCGTGGTGCCAAGAAAGGGAAAGGCCACCGTAGTATAAGAGTTTGTTATCGACGGTAGCGCGTGTCAATGTTCTTGTTAGTGAAAATCAAAAGCACCCTCTAGATGTTCTATCAGATTTCTAGTTGACATTTTAGCATCCAGTGTGATTGCACAACATTGGATATTTTCACACAAGTGTGGGACTTGCAAGACTGGAAAAGATCCTCTAGATTAGAGGCTGGTTCCTCAACTCCTCTATTCAGGTGTGCACAACATTTTACAGAGGGTTTACCTATAACCTAATCTAACTTTGCCAAGGAGACAGGGTTGAGAAAATGTAAAAATAAACCTAGTCTAATTAAGGTGATGCACCAAAGGAGTAGTAGACATCTGCTACTACAAGATATACACAATTCACAAGAAAATACAGCACAAAACATGCACAGATTGCCAAAATGTAATGAGAGATCAGGAGACAATGATAAACACATGAAAGGATTGAAAAATTCAATCACAGAGCATACATTATCATTCCAGGTTCAATACAGTGCATTACAATGGCTAGGCCAGAGGCAAAAGGGGTGTTGTAGTTGTATGAAAAGGTAAAACTCCACAAATCCACCTGATGAGGAAGAAAAGAGAAGTTGCAGAGCAAGAAAATATGTCCAACTTGTTAAAAAATGAGCCAATTCTGGCTTTTACAATGCAAATTCGAGCTCAGGAGAGAGAAACATGGGAAAATGAGAGGAATCATTCAACCACTAACCAAATTACATTAAAATAGCATGGGTTCCCTTAAAAATCCACTTCCCAATGTTTTAGACCATGCTGGGAGAGAATGTGAGCCATTCCTCATTAAAAATGGTGGTTGAAATGTCAAATCTGCAACTCTTTACATGGCAGAGGAGTTTTCCAATTTTCTCCCTCAATATTTCATTAAAATGCAATATTAAGCCCAGAATCATGTAGATAATTTCAATACCTTTCCAACGCCACCAAGAACGCAAAAATCTGAGCTCTAGATCAAAAGCTATGCCCTCCAACATTTAGGGCAAAATCGGGGCCAATACTGAATTGTCGGGAAAAATGTTTGAAATTTTCTTGCCTCCGACGCTCCTATGCCATGTGGCATGATTTGATTGACCCTCGAGGGCATGCTTCCAAATTTTTCCATCGCTACCGATCGCTGCTCCCAAATGGGACACGTGGCTGTTCACTGGCTCGGCCACGAACAAGCTCTTTTCCTCTCTGCACTCCCCAACTTAAGATTTTCGCCAGCCACATGGACATGTGGCATGCTCTGATTGGAACAGCCATCGGGGGAGGGCTTGCATTACTTTATTTTCCCTATTTTGGTGAAAGGGAAAAATTCCTTACGCACCTTCACCTCCCCGCCGGTCCCGAGGACACGTGGCGAGTTCCCGATTGGTCTTTCCCAACTTCTCCCCACCGGTCGACCCCGACGGCCCCTTGGACATGTGGCCACTTCCTCTTGGGTCAAGCGGGCCTTCAGCCAAAATTCCTTTGTGAGCCCTGCCAAACACTTGGTGAAAATCTATAAATTACTTCCGCCCGCCATTCTCGATGCCAACGTGGCGCATTTTGATTGACCGCGAGTTTAGGGCCAAAATTTCCTTTGCGCCAACCTCGACCAAATTCATAGAATTTTTTCAAGTTTACCTCTTGCTTCCCACTATTCCGATGCTGATGTGGCACTCTCTGATTGGCCGGCGGGCCTGTCTAGGGAAAATTTCCCACAAAAACTCCACCGAGCCATAACTTCAAAAATACATGGAGTTAGGAGGAAAACTTTACCTTTCTGGAAAGCTGAGAAGGATCTCTATCCAATGGTGCCATTTCCAGAAGGTTTTGAGTGCCTAAAAATAAAAATTCTGACTGAGGCACAAGGGAGGAAGGAATGAAGGGAGTTAGCCAAAAAATAAGCAAGGGGCTTATTTTGGATAACAGCTTCTTCCGGTTGGTAGGAAAGATAGATGCTACCAAACCTGTAGCATGTTACATGCTACCAAATGGTAGAAAATTGATGATCATGGGATGGTGAACACAAAGAGGTCGGTAGCAAGACTAATGCTACCGGCCAATAGAAAATGATGTTGTTACGGTTAGTTTCATAAATATGAAACCAAACGACAACTAGGGAAGACATGAAATACACTCCTAGCCAATAGGGGAAAAATATGCAACCAACCAATTGCATGAAGATGTAACCAGCCAATTGGGGAAACTTTCTCTAGCCAACATCGGAAGGAATATGAAACCGGTTCGCGGGAGTGAAACACTATCATCCAATGGTAAAATTGTATGCAACCATCCGACTCTGTAAATATCAGCTATGGGATGAGTGTTAATCGAGGTAGCACATGGTATTTAAACTACCGGTTTATGATTTATGATGCCAATGAATATCCGTGCAAGTAAAGTACCATTTTTTTGGCTTCCTATTGTCCAAATTTCTTCAATCCTAATCCAGCTTAATGAACTAGCTACTAAAAGAAATAAGCAACTCGAAATATAGAGGGTTTACGTATCTTAGATGCAATGTGATGGATATGGATGCAAATTGGATGATGGATCCTCGCCGCTACAAGTTTATGACCTGAAAATAAGAATCATTAAATGAAAATGGATTAGATAGGATATGTGGGGGTTGTCTGACAAATTGGATCCAAGAAGCATTAACTTCCTTGCGGATGTCAACCCCCATTTGATAAAATAAAGTGAAGTAAAGGATTAAACAACAAAAATCACGTAGAAATAGAAGTATTACCAAATATGAGAAATGAGTGAGATTGATCTAAAAGCTAACTTGATTGAAATAATCGTAAACTACGTGTTATCTCGGTCCAGGTTGACAACAACCTAGACCGTACATAGGAAAGTCGGTGGTGACCTAGAGGGTGGATTTCAAATGTAATTTGAATATGTAGACCTCTAAGGGCCCGGATGCAAGACAAGAGCTTTTGGATGTTATAAGTCACCCGCAGAGAGGGAAACAGTAGAAATATCCATAAAGTAGCGAAAAATGGAAGTTAGGGAGATTGGATTGACAAACTAGACCCGGTCGACAACAATTGGGGTAATGGATGATGGAATTTGATTTGAAGGGAGTGTTGGTACCCAAATTTAATCTCCTTCACAACTTGAGCTGCATCATGGATTTTACAAGACACTCAGAGGTAGATAAATGGTTTATATGTCATTTTGTAGCCGAGGAAGCAATTTATCTGACTTGTTAGCACTCAGGCTTTGAAGAAGTGGGTATCACCTTGGAAGGATTTGATCTAATCCTCACTATTTTAGGTTGTGCCTATCAACCAAGGTAAGAGAACCTATATTGTAGCCTTTGTTTTGTGAAGGAGGTGAAAATATCCTTGTATTGTGTAGATTGTATGGAGATGGCCTTGAGAAAACATGATCAATTTCCCATTATTCAAACTCAATAGAGTCACTACTAAATGATGGAAATGCTTTCAAGACAAGGCTAAGGCTACTAAAGACATGGTCTGATCCTGATTTACTTTGTGCATTTTTGTAAATGGATTGTATTCTTTTGTTGACACAAAATACAACGCAGGGGTATTATAGGTAGGATGAGTTAATTTGAAATAAATTTTGGGGTGGGAGATATTCAGACAAGACTAACCAGAATTTGCCAACTTCTTTGAGGACCTTTACAAAACTTGAAAGACACAAACAATAGAAATTCTTCAAAGAGGTTAAGGTGTTCCTTCAACCAAGATATGTGCATCAAATGGAAGCCCAGATCTGCACTCTTCCACACAATATCTAATGATTTATCACAAAATCTTGAGTTAAATGAATCAGAAAGCATTTAGAAATTTCTATTCTATCATACCTAAGGTACCCCAAAGGTTTACAATCAAATCTATATCTAGGAAGGCAGAGTGAATTAAATTTGTTTATCCCTTTATGAGATGAAAGCTCTTCTAATTCAGGAATTACAAATGCCAATAAGTCATTACTGCACTTAAATCTAGATGATCAAAAGGAAATTCCAAACACTAGATTACAACAGAGCAAGAAACACAAATTGAAAATATTTTGAAACATAAGTAAATGAAAATTTTACCAAGAGACAACACAAAATAATCCGAATGACCAAATTTATCAAAGAGGGAATGTTATAAGAACAATATCGAGTTTGTTAGTGGCTATACATCTGCAACCAACCTAACATGATACAAATTTGATGCAAAAAGGAGTTAAAATGGTTCTCATGTGGTTTCTTAGAGAATGGGCTTCTTCCCATATTTTCCCGTGAAAATTCTAAGTTTCTCGACCCTTTACATGAAAAATTCATTCTATATATAAATTTTTCACTTACTCACTCATTTTTCCTCTCAAATATTCCCTCCAAAAGTGGAATATTCGAAGCACCTTTGCTTTGCAATATTTTTGGAAAATGACATTTAAAAAACTCGCAAAAATTTCTAGTTGTTCTTTCAAAAGGTGAATCATTACAAAACTTTCATCATTCTTCAAAGTGGAAGCACGTTTTTCATTCCCCACACATGTAGACCCCTTTCATTTCATTATTTCATCTTTTCCTTTCCCAATTTTTTAGTCTCGAACTTTGATCCGGTAATTCACATTTTTCATGAATTAGAGTAAAAATTCATTTGAAATGTTCTTTGGATTCACAAATTGAGCCCCCAATTCGATCAATTGACCCTACAGGCCAAAACGACACGAATTGGCAAAAATTTGATGAAAATTGATGCAAAAACACATCTCCAAACTTCATGGAGCTCAAATGATGGTCAAACCTGAAATGTACATATGCCTAGTTGATCTCGTTCCTCAACTTCAATTTTGAGCCCTCCACATGGCGATCCGAGAAAAATAGGCCATCTTTTTTCCTTTTTAAAACCTTTTGAAAATTTACATGAATTTCTTGATTTCCTCCGCCGCTCTGCCTTTGCAATTTGGGTCTGACACGTGGCGCAATATGACTGGATATGGAGTCGCAGCTCAATTTTACACATTTTACATCTTTTTAGACAAAGGAAAATTTTCATTTTCCTCGCTGGCTCGCCCTCCCACAAGACACATGTCCTCATATGATTGGCTAAGGGGAAGCACTCTGATTTCAGATTTTAATCTTATTTTGGCAAAGGAAATGTTTCAACATTTCCTCCGCCATCGACTCTTTAGATGGATTTTGACTTTTTACCTTCTAAGCTTACGGGTCCATTCAATGATTTTACCCTTTTGATAACTAGAGGCTAAAAATACAACTTGCCTCCGATGGCCCGCCTCCCGCCCTGTGCTCTGATGCTGACACGTGTCTTCATCCCATTGGCTATGAGTTTGTGGTCCAATTTTATACTTTAAATATTTTTCACCAAAGGATGAAAAGTATCAAAATCCTCTACCTTTGCATCTCCCCGCCCCGCCACGTGTCCTCCTCTTGGGCTTGCAGAGTGCAGGGGCACTTGCACATTTTTCCAAAAACACAAAAATGTTAAGTTTTTAGAAATGACCCATTGATCCTTGTCCAATTACAAATGGCCACGTATGCAAAAGTATATGAGCTAGAATTTGATGGGCAAAGGATGCCCGTATAACCGTCAAAAAATGTAGAAATTGCTAGTGACCCCAAAATCGATTTTTTCTTCATGGGTGAAGAATTTTTCGATCAAAAGACAAATGGAAAGTGATTTTAGGAAATTTATGACCATGGCAAGGGATTTTGAGGGAAAATAAGTACAAATCGAATGATTTTGAGCTCCAAAGGCCGGGAAAATGAAAAAATAGCAGAGGCATTTGAAACAGAAAAATTAGGGAAAACGCAAGGTAAACTTGGGGATTACTTCAAAATGGTGCAAAAAACACATTTCTCCTTAGCAAAATAGGGATGTTTCAAATTGGGCACCAACATTGGCTCCAGCTTGGGGATGGGCACTCCCAGCGAGTGCCACAAGAACTGAAGTAGACCATGTGCCAAAAAAACATTGGGAAAACAGAGTCACAAGCCAAAACATCCGAAAACCCAACTGATAAAACAACTAAAAGGGTTTTCACACACATAGGCAAACAAAAACCAACCAAAACAAAAAAAAATTGTACACTATACAAGTGATATGAAAACTTCAGTTTTGGGGATCAATCCAAGAAATGCTTCAAATGTATACCATTAATAGGTAGCTCAAGCAATTCCCCGTCTAGGTCCTTGAGGAAAAAATTATTCTCACCAATTATTATGTTAATTGAATATGGGGCCATCCACAAAGAATCAAATTTACCATGCTTTCCCTTATCTTCATGCCTACTATCCCATAACATCACAAGATCTCCAATACCAAAGCTCTTGGGTTACCTTCTTGTCAAATAACTTCTTCAATCTCTCTCTAAATTTGACATGCCTTTGATGGGATTCTCTTCTTGCTTCATCAAGTTCAACAATATGATTAATCCTTGCTTCATATGAACTAATTTCTTGGTCTTCAAGTTGTTGAACAAACTAAATCAAGACAACTACGGATGCAAGGGCAGCAAAGCTTGTGTTCCATATACTAATTCAAACGGAATTTTACCAAAGAGCTCTTTTGGCGTTGATCCTATCAGCCCAAACAACAAAATTTAGTTGTTCACCCCACTTCTTGTTTAATTCCAAAGTCCTTTTAATAATCTTCAACAAGTTTTCATTGTTGGACTTAGCCTCATCCATTTCCTTGTGGATTGTAGTTAGAAGCATATGTCAACTTTATTCCATATTCTTTGCACATTGCCATTAAAGGTCTAGCTCAAACTCATGGCATTATCAACAAAATCTTGACTCGGCACTCCAAATATGCAGATGATATGATTCAATATGAAGTCCATTACAACTTGGTGCATTGCCTTCCTAGTGGGGATTGCTTCCACCCATTTTGTGAAGAAATCAGTAGCTACAAAAATCCATTTGTGTCTAGCACTTGATGAATAAGAGATTTCACCAATGAAGTCCAACCCCATTGTTTGAAAGGAGCTTCAATTGATACAGATGAAAAGGAAGGGAGCCCAAAGCTTTCATTCTTCCAAAGAAATGATGACAACTCTCACATCTTCTAACTAACTAAGTTACATCTTTAAAAAGAGTTGGCCACCAATAACCAGCCCTCAAAATCTTGTGTGCAGTAACCCTCCCAAAAAATTTCCTCCACAAAATCCCCCATGGAAATCAACAATTATTTTGGGAGCTTCATCTTCAGTCACACATCTCAAGAGGATTCCCTCAGGGTTCTTCCAAGCCAACCCAAAGTTTGTAATGATATATTTTTGAGAAGCCAACTTGAGAGCTCTTTTCTAATTTTTATTCAAATGTCCAGGGCAAGCATAGGTGTCTGAGATAATATATTACATCCTTTTACCACTCATAGTTCAACAATTTTTCAAGAACATCTGCCCTCTCTTCTTCTAATTCATTTACATTAGCATTTTGCAAATTACTTTCAGCCATGAGCTTGGCAAGACCCAAACCTCTTACTAGCTTTGTGGTCTGAATGTCCATATCATACTCCTACAATTTGTTAACCCACATGCATATTTTTCTTGAAATCTCCATCTCGATAAGACATATTTTACTATTGTGTGAGGAACATAAGCAACAACTTTGAACTCAAAATATAAGGTCTAAAAACCTTAGTTACTTTCATCAATGCAAAGGCCTAATTCTCCATGATTGTGTATTTTAACTCAGCTACTTACAATGCCTTATTAAATAAGGTAATAGGTCTTTCAGCTATATCATCATCCTTTTGTAACAAAATAGATGCAATGGTGTGCTCAAGTAAAGGAGAATATTTGGAAAGGTTTCTTGTAATTTAGGGATGCTAGAACAGTGAGCATGCTTTAATGCTTCCTTGATTCCATCAAAAGCTTTAAGGGCAGCCTCTTCCCACTTGATATTCTAGTCCTTCTTCAACATGCAAGTAATGGGAGAGTCAACTCAGCAAAATTAGACATAAACGTTCAAATGAAATTGATTTGACCAAAGAAGGATTGGATTCTTTTCTTAGTTTTTCGAACCGGGATCTTGTTGATAGCTTCTATCCTTTATGGATCAATCATAACTCCTTCTTTAGACAAAATGTGACCAAGTAATTTTGATCTTTGCACTCCAAAATGGCACTTCTTTGATTGAGTGAAATGCCATATTCTCTACATCCGATCAACATTCTTTACAAATACTGCAAGTGGTCAATTATTTTGCTAGAAAAAACAAGAATATCATCTTGATAAAAAACAATAAAATCATTTATTTAACCAAAGCAAGCGCAACATCCACGATCCTTTGAAAATTAGCTCTAGAATTAATTAAACCAAAGGGCATCCTAACAAAAACATATGTTCCCCATGGAGTAGTAAAGGTAGTTTTAATCATTTCGATTCTTTGACAACAACTTGGTTATAACCGGAGAAAACCATCCAAAGTAGAAAGCATCTCGTAACCGCTTACTAATTACAACATGTTCTCCATGTTTGGTAAAGGATAGTTGTCCTTTATTAATTCTCTATTTAGATTTCTAAAATCCACACAAATTCTGATATCTCCATTCTTCTTTCTAACTGACACCAAGTTTGCAACCTAAGAAGAATACCTTGTGGGCTAAATGATTCCTTCACCCTTCAAATTTTTCAATTCCTCTTAAATTTTGACAGAAAGGAGTGGGTTAATTGGCCTTTTCTTTTGTCTGAATGGTTTGACATCTTTCTCAAGAGGGATATCATGTTGGAATAAGTCTTCTTTGTATGCTTTCAGCTCGGAATAATACCAAGCTAAATGTCTTGATATTGTTTCAACAATTGAGGTAGGACTATTTTTCTTCCCTGTTTAAACCACTCCCTAACCAAATATTCCTTGGTTTCTCCTTTATTCCCAGTGTCATTCTCTTCAACATCTCTAGATGCAAACATGTTTCTATTGATTACAAAATCAGCATTGTTAAAATTTGACTCAAGAGCAACCAGCCCTCTAGGGATGGTGTTAGTCTTCAATTGAATGATATCCTTGCCAAACAAGGTTTATTTTCCATCAACATTACACACCAATGGTTCCAAATCAATATGCTGATCCAAAAATCACCTTGGTTCTGCAAAAACCTCTAGAACTTGAGCATCATCATCAAACACTTGCCAATGCTTGATGTTATCCGGTCATCGCAAGCCTAGTGAGTATCTCAACATCATATTCACAAAATGGAGAAATGGTACAATTGTTAAATCTAGAACCCACTCACTACCAAACTACTTTATCAGCAATCATATTTAAACTTCGTCATGATGAAGAATGTTGAAGGAATCAAACATCTCAATCAGATCCCAAACTACGTGTTTGTATTGTTTCATCCGCTGATTTTTTGTTGCATATAATTTTCTAACTTGTTTGACAACCAACTTAGAATATCCCTTTATAACAACATATTTTACACCATACTTCCAAGCAATCCTCATCCCTAACAGTAATGCCTCATACTCAACTATGTTATTGGTTCATTCAAAGTTAAGTTTGAAGGAGAAAACAAATTCCTCATTACTTAGAGAGATTAAAACAACACCAACACCATTTCCAAATTTGGAGCAAGCTCCATCAAATAGCAAGGTCCATGATGATCCTACCTCTTCAAGGCACTTAGACGGATCCATCTTGTGCTCCTTACCATTAGCAAACCCAATAAAATTATCAACATCGACATCAAGAAATAATACTTCATAACAAGCATTGTTTGATCCTCAATTAGATGCAACATCTTCTTCTCTCCATATAATTTCACAAGGCTGCCTTTAATGGGAATGGTGGAAAAGACATATCCATTTGGACACTCCCTCTAACACTTGCAGCCCACTTTCTTGATAATAACATACCCCATTTGGTAGGGCAATCAACAATTACAACATTGAGTTTCAAATTTTTACCCGGATAGGCTGCAAGTTACACCACCAAACCTTTGACACACCCAACAACTGGCACTTCCCTAGAATCCATGGCAGTACACTTGCCATACGCTGCTATTACTTTGATATCTAACTCATTCATAACTTCCAAAGGCATGACATTGCATGATGCCCTAGAGTCAAACATACAATTGTGTAGTAACCGGTCCTTGATAATCAAAGTTGTGAAGAAAGGGTCAACACTCAACTGAGATTCAACCAAGGATGTTCCCAAATAGACCTCTGGTGGTTCACCAAATTCTTCCAATGCTGATGTCTTTCCTACTTCTGCAATAGCAAGTGGAGCTTCAACAACATTCACATTTCTCTTCATGACAGCCTTCTCCTCTTTCAATCCCAAATACTCAAGTGCTCTCTTCTTGTGCTCAGGAATTCTAAGCAGCTCAACAATTGGAACACTGACCTTGATTTGGCTCAGAACTTGAGAAATGTCATAGGGAATGTATTTAGGCAAAACAACAATAGAAGGAGGGCTGGAAATTTCATCAAATGGCACAAGGTTTTTAACATTTTGAGCATGGGGTGAAGCATAACTTTTACTTGGGACAACAAGGCTCTTAGCAGATGTTTCTTTCTTAGGAACTTCTTTTGGGATATTAGAAAGAAATGGGGTTTTATTCTTGGCCTGAATCCCAGCTCCCTTGACAACCTTACTTCTTGTGTTATACTCCTTCTCTTGGGCTACCATAACATTCATAAGTAGCTTCCAATCCTCTTCTCGAGGGTATACCTCCATCATACTTCTTGATCATTAACACCCTCAAGAATTCAAAATCATTATTGGTTAGCTCAAAGGCTTGTACATTATCAATTTCTAAAACATGAGAAGGAGGAATAATATGTACCCATTGGATGTAATCCGAAAACTAGCAAGAATGCATGCACTTATCACTTCAAGTAGATTTCTCCTTGACATGAGTGTGTAGGGAAGTGCATCATACAAGCATCATCATCCGTATTATAATCATCAACTTTCTCTTCAATTTGTGAATCTGTTTCACATGGCGATGGGGTAAGAAACATTTGTCACACTATTCAATCTGATTTGCATCATCAATAACATCCACTCTAGCATTTAATGAATCAGCACAACCTTAATTTCCTTAGCCTCGAGATTTTCTATTTCCAAATCCCATAGGTCCTTTACCTTTGTCATCAAATCTCTACTCATTCCTATGGTGATTTCCAAATCTATCTTGATTTTGTTTCCTAGGCTGACCTTGTAAAGTTTGTCCAATTCTTTTCTCAGTCTTTCCAACTTGTAGGAAATCTCTTTGACAGCCCCTCCAAGGTTTTCACCACTTCATCCAAGTATACACTCTTGTTTTCTTGAGGCTTGTCGTGGTTTACCAATTTAACTCCATCTCTCTTAGGAGGTTTCCTAATAGCCTTGATATTGTTTTCAATTTGAAGTGCCATGGTGAATACCGCCTTAAATTTCTAGGATTTTTGTCCTCAAGTAATATGCAACATTCTTGTCAAATGCATCAGAATATTTTATCAAAAAGATTCATCACATGGTCTTCAATTTACCAAAAATCTCCTCAAATTTTTATTGAACCTTGTGTTGAAGTCATGGACCGATTCATTTGGGGTTTTCTTGATATTCTAAAATTCTCGATAAAGGGTATCTGGATCGGGCTTTTTCACCATATTGCAATCTGAACGCATTCTACATTTTAGTCCATGAATCAATTGAATTATTTGGCAAGGCCTTGTACCAATCCCTAGGATTCTCCTCTAAAGTGTGGACAAACAATTTAATGTACACATCCTCAAATCCAATTTCAAAATCCTCCATCATATTAATAAAGATTTCAAATGTTGATCACCGTTGCTACGGAATTGTTCCCTTTAGAACTTTGCAATCTACTTCTAACATCCCGAGGCACAACATTAGAAGAACCAGCCATTCCCTAAAATTTATTGGGCCAAAAGTATTGGCAACAAATGGAGGCCTAGGTGGAGGCCGAGCCATGTTTTCTAGTGGAGGTGATCTTGGGGGTGACAAAAAGCGATGAGGAGTACGAGGTATTTGGGGCTCAAGAATGTGGTTCACAAGATTGGTATTCTCTAGGTGCTAATTTTCTTGGAATTTTTATTAGAATTGAAACACAAAGGTGCATATTGAAAAAGGAACTCACCGTATATAAGCGTAGGACCTTCACTAGTTGAAGTAAACAAGTTTATGAGAAGATTACTTGAATCATAATCACCGGAAGAAGAGTGATAATCCTTTATTAAAGGTTGATATCTCTCACCAATGAGTATACTTTTACTTGATGTTCGTCCTTCAACAACCTTCCAAACTTTTCTCTCCTCTAAAACTACATTTCCAAATTCTGAAATATCTTTCTACTGGGTCCCTCCTAAAGAGAGATATTCTTCCTTCCAGTTTTGTAGATTTATATGACACACTTCACTTAATGTATGATAAGGTACTAAGTATTTATCAAAATATAACAAATAGGAGTCACCACTAAGGACTTTCACCCTAGTTTGTGCAAATGCACTATGAAGATCTATCAAATGACTAAAATATTAGCACTATGCAAAGCTTGAACAGATCTAATTTTCTTTCACTCAATTTATCAACTATTGTGCAAAGTTTGAAACAACAAATTGAGACACTTGAACATATCAAAATCGAATTCTAATCTCATTCCTTAGTATAAAACTAATCAGAAAATGATACTCAACAATGTAGTTGCACATAAATTATGTGAGAAGTATTACTAGGGATTTTAAATAATTGAAATACTCAAAAATGTCCCCGTAAATGGTGTCATTCATGTCAAGAGCCAAATGGATATGAACTAGAAATAAATTAACAAATCATTCTCAACAAAGACAAATTAGTTCCCAGAATGCAAATCGCCTCCCAGAGTAATGGCGCCATTCGGGTGTTAATGGGCTCAAAAGAATATGAACTGGAAGTAGATTAACAAATTAGTCTGGATATTACATTCTTCATCTCTCGACAACGACGCCATTCGGTGTTGGTACCTGATTTAATCTCCTTCACAACTTGAGCTACATCATGGATTTTACAATACATAGGCATTTAAATGGTTTATATGTCATTTTTAGCCGAGGAAGCAATTTATCCGACTTGTTCACACTCAAAGCTTTGAAGAAGTAGGTAGCACTCGGAAGTATTTGATCTAATCCTCACTATTTTAGGTCAGTGCCCATTAACCGAGGTAAGAGAACCTATATCAGAGCCTCTCGTTTTGTGAAGGAGGTGAACATATCCTTGTACTTTGTGTAGATTGTATTTAGATGGCCTTGAGAAAACATGATCAATTTCCCATTATTCAAACTCAATGTAGAGCCAAGTCACTACTAAATGATGGAAATGCTTTCAAGACAAGGCTAAGGCTACTAAAGACATGATATGATCCCGATTTTCTTTGTGCATTTTGTAAATGGATTGTAATATTTTGTTGACACATAATACAATGCAGGGGTATTATAGGTAGGATGAGTTAATTTGAAATAAATTTTGCGGTGGGAGATATTCAAACAAGACTAACCAGAATTTTCCTAATTATTTGAGGATCTTCTGCAAAAATCAAAGACTCGATAATAGAAATGCTTCAAAGAGGTTAAGGTGTTCCTCCAACCAAGATATGTGCATCAAATGGAAGCCCATATTTGCACTCTTCCACACAATCTCTGATGATTTATCACAAAATCTTGAGTTAAATGAATCAAAAAGCATTTAGAAATTTCTATTCTATCGACCTAAGGTACCTCCAAAGGTTTAAAATCAAATCTATATCAAGGAAAGTAGAGTGAATTTAAATTTGTTTATCCTTCATCGATGAAAGATATTTTGATTCAGAATTGCAAATGCCACTAAGTCATTACTGCACTAGATCTCGCATGGTTGAAAGGAAATTCCATACACCGATTGCAATAGAGCAAGAAACAAAAATTGAAAACATTCTGAAACATAAGTAAATGCAAATTTTACCAAGAGACAACACAAAATAATCCAGAATGACCAAATTTATTAGTAGGGGAATGTTATAAGAACAATCTCAGAGCTTGTTAGTGGCTATACATCTGCAACCAACCTAACATGATACAAATTTAAGGCAAAAAAAGGAGTAAAAAGGTTCTCGGTGGTTTCTCAGAAAATGGGCTTCTTCCCAGATTTTCCCGTGAAAATTCTAAGTTTCTCCGACCCTTTACATGAAAAATTCATGCAATATATAAATTTTCACTCACTCACTCACTTTTCCTCTCAAATCTTCCCTCCAAAAGTGGAATATTCGAAGCACCTTTGCTTTGCAATATTTCTGAAAATGACATTTAAAAACTCGCAAAAGTTTCCAGTTGTTCTTTCAAAAGGTGAATCATTACAAAACTTTCATCATTCTTCAAAGTGGAAGCACATTTTTCATTCCCCACACATGTAGACCCCTTTCATTTCATTATTTCATCTTTTCCTTTCCCAATTTTTTACTCTGTAACTTTGGATCTGGTAATTCACGTTTTTCACGAATTAGAGTAAAAATTCATTTGAAATGTGCTTTGGATTCACAAATTGAGCCCCCAATTTGATCAATTTAGACCTTGCAGGCCAAAATGACACAAATTGGCAAAAATTTGATGAAAATTGATGTAAAAATGAATCTCCAAACTTCCTGGAGCTCAAATGGCGATCAAACCGGTGAAATGCATAAACTCACGTCCGATTTGTTCCTCAAATTCAATATTTAGCCCTCCACATGGCAAACTGGGAAAAATGGGTCATTTTTACCTTTTTACAACCTTTTGAAAATTTACAAAAGTTCTTGATCCCCTCCGCCACTCTACCTTTACGATTTGGGTCTGACACGTGGCACAATATGACTGGATACGAAGTCACGGTTCAATTTTACACATTTTGCATCTTTTTAGACAAAGGAATTTTTTTCAATTTTCCTTTGCAGCTCCGCCCTCTTATAAGACACGTGTCCTCATATGATTGGCTAAGGGGAAGCACTCTGATTTCAGATTTTAATCTTATTTTGCCAAAGGAAATGTTTCAACATTTCCTCCGCCAGCCCGCTCCTCCACCATTGACTCCTTAGATGAATTTTGAATTTTTACCTTCGGGCTCATGGGTCCATTCAACAATTTTACCCTTTTGATAACTAGAGGATAAAAATACAACTTGCCTCCGATGGCCCGCCTCCCGCCTTTGTGCCTCTGATGCTGACACGTGTCTTCATCCCATTGGCTACGAGTTTGCAGTCCAATTTTATACTTTAACTCTTTTTCACCAAAGGCCAAAAAGTATCAAACTCCTCCGCCTTTCCATCTCCCGCCTACCATGTGTCCTCCTTTATGGCTCATGGAGTCGTTAGGGCAACTTGCACATTTTTCCAAAAACACAAAAACATTAAGTTTTTAGAAATGACCCACCGATCCTTGTCCAATTACAAATGACCATGTATGCAAAAAGTATATGAGCTAGAATTGACGGGAAAAGGATGCCCGTATGACTATCAAAAAACAAAAAATTGCCAACGACCCCAAAATCAATTTTTTCTTCGTGGGTGAAGAATTTTTTGATCAAAAGACAAATGGAAAGTGATTTTAGGCAATTTACAACCATGGAAAGGGATTTTTGAGGGAAAATAAGTACAAATCGAATGATTTCAAGCTCCAAAGGCCGGGAAAAAATGAAAAAATGGCAGAGGCATTTGAAACAGGAAAAATTAGGGAAAAACGCAAAGTAAACTTGGGGATTCCTTCATAATGGTGCAAAAACACATTTCTCCTGCAAATCGTGGATGTTTCAAATCGTGCACTAACAGGAGAACAAAAAAGGATATGGAAGACCGAGATGGATATCGAGTGAAGATGGACGCTGAGGAAGGAACTAAAATAGAAAACACATCGATATCGGATGGGTTGACATTGACTATAATAGAGGTGGCTAAATCCGAGGTTAAAAGGATAAAATGGGAAACTGTAAGTAAAGAAGCTTGAAGAGAAGGTTGTTAAGCGATCTTTGAGTGTTGTAGAAGATGATCCGAAATTGCAAGGAAAACAAGGATAATATGATAAATATTGTATAAAGCAACACAAAGATGATGATAAATCTCATGAAGGATGATCATGAGCAATGCAAGCATGTCGAAATGATGTCCAAGATATCGTCAAATATTGTAGGAATGCTCAAGAAAAAAAGAGAGATCATAGGTCATAAGGAAGCTTTGAAATTTTTGTGGACCCCCTCATTATGGAAAGAAAACACTTAGCCTTATAGGTTTGACAACAAATGGGTTGGGTCGCCACCGACCATTGGGAAAGTTTCCCAACATGCTAGATTTTATTATTTTGGCATGATTTTGGGTTTTTTGATGATTGGAAAAGTTGTTTTAAAGCATGTAGGTGGGAATAGGTTGTTTTAGGGATGTGTAGGAAATAAAGCTAGATAGGATAAAAGCTATAAAAGTAAAGGGATGTGGATTTAGGATAAAATCATCCTATATACAAAGTGGATTAGGGCTAGATTATGATGTGGATATTAATTAATTAATTAATAGGAGTTAATTAATTAAATTAGTTAATGGGAATTAAAGGTGATGGGATGGTTATTTTAATTAAATTGAAGAGTTATGGATTTAATAAAAGGGGGACCTAGATAGTACCATAGAAAAATATTCATACGAGGGAAGACAAGGGTAGAGATACCGAATTTAGGTGTCTACATTTGCCTCTTTTTGTTGAGTGGTTTACACTAGAAAGCCATGTGGTTTGGAGGATTTTCAGATGTTGGAATTTCCCTAAACCTTCCTAAACTGTGACCACGATGTAGAGAATTTTGAGACCTTTCTAACAGTATGCTGAGAACTCCGTGAACAGAGTCTAGATGCAAAAGTTATCACCGATCAAAGATTTGGTTTGAAAATGGTCCAAGATGGTCAACTTCGTGAGTTACATGTCGACACATGGGATTTGGAAACAAGGTGAAAAAGTTTAAAATTGTGTGTTTAGAGAACTTCTAATCTTCGACACATGAAAATTGGTAGCCCCGCTATTTTCTAGCCAGGACCCTCGCTTAGGTTCGGCACACTCTTTTGTAGGAGGGGTGTCTTTGCCACCTTTTATTCATATTGCCATCTTTGCATTTTTGGTTATATATACGCCATATATTTCTATAATATTTCCCATGTGGTATTATTATTTTTGGATATTTTAATTATGCATTACGTGAACTGTTTGCATTATGCAAAGCTTGGGAGAGCTATCTATTAGCTCGGTGGGGTGATCAACTCCCCACTAAGTTGATTACATGCTTTTATCACATTTTTTGGGAATATCACCACAATGGCTGAGTTGACCATATTTACTTATGGTTTGGGATTAACTTATCCCCTATTAGCTTCACAAACACATTGGTTTAGGATAAGAGGCTTAACATTTATATGATGTGTGAGATTCAACAATTTTTTGGCTCCACATTTACCTCAATAGATCAATGCATAACCCAATGTATTGGGATTATCTTTTAAGACATGGTAGATCAACGTTAAAGATCAAAGCAATAATGCAAAGTGTTCAAACATTAGCCATTTTGTAAACCTAGCTAGGACCATGACTCGGTAGCTAAACAAAGCATAGTCACCATGATGACTCGATCGATAAACTAGTGCATGGCTCGCCCATGTTTAAGTTAGAAACAAAATTTTGTAGATGTGGATGTTTCCACGGGTCCATAGGCTTAAAATCATATAATTAAACTTGCCAACCAATCCCTCTTGTTGACAATGTAGGATTTTCCCCATGTCAAAAGCAAAGAGGCTCGACGTAAAACATTGAGACAAAATTTGAACCCTCGACCTCACAGCCTAATGCCATCCAAATCACTAGCTTTCTAAGGAGCTCGACACAAATGGTGGAAAAAAGAGCTCACGAGGTTTTATATAAAACAGCTTACATGATTGTGCATTGAGGAACTAGGGGCAATTTTTTATCAACCGATAATTTGAGGTACTTAGAGGCCAAATTTCAGCATGGTGTAAAAAGTAAACTTGTTCAAAATTCTGAGAGGATTTCATAAATGTAATTCTTTTTCATGTAATTTTTAAAATATCCATTTTAGGTGTTTTTGGGAACAATTACAGGGGATCACATTAAAAAAATACCTTAGGGGCCACAAATTGACTTGTGAACAATTTTTGGTAAATTGTAGAGTTCCCAAAGTCTGAGATCAACCCATTTGCAGGTTTCAAAGGTCTATTTGTCATTATTGAAGGGTAATTATACTTCATTGGACATTAATAGATTGATTCTCTTTTGAGAATCCGAAGACATAGCCTTTGGGTGAACTTCGTTATCAATATCATTTTGTGGATTTTATTTCAGTTTTTTATGAAGCTTTTGATAAGATAAAATTCAGTATTGAATGTTTATTAATTTGATTAAGTATTCATCAATTAAAATGGGAAAATGGACTTAATTTTACATTTTAGTATCCATAATCCACAAAGTACAAATGAATGCACATTTCAATGTTATGATTAAAAATCAAATTGAGGTGCATCTAAAATCAGGAATTAATCAATTTTGAGTTTTAAAATCCATAAAATTGATGTTGAGTTCCAAGATCCTTGTGAACGGTTAAAGTTTGAAAATTATAACTTGCATTTTTGGATGACCGTGAGATAAGAACAATGAGAGATAAAGGGTAAATGAGGATTGATGAAAGCTAGATGATGAGCTCCCCCTTAGATGGGGGATCGACAAAACCAAGAGAAATTGATAACATGTTTGAAAAGGTAGATAATAAAGGGTGTGTGGGTGAATAAAAATGGGAAAATGATAACCAAGGTGAGATGCCCCAAGCAACAAGTGATTACGATAACAATAAAACTATGGTGGTGACTCCAATATCACATCGGTAAAGGACAATTACAGCCTCAATAGAGATTTGAGACAATTTTATATGGGCTAATGAGTGGGTGAAGATCATTGTAGTATGGATGCAAGCCGTGATAACCAATGGGTCATAGGAAAGTCATCAAAGTATGCACAACTAAATGTGAAAGGTATGCAAAATCCTTTGTACAAGAGGAATCAAGTGAAAAGGTATGTGTCCACAAGGTACAAGGATCGAAAGGTATGGTGCTAAGTTGGACACGAAAAATGGATGAGAAGGAAAATGAAAAATCAAGCGGAATAATATTCCCAAGGTGATTAAGCATGACCGCAAAGGAAAATAGGGAAGAGAAATATGAAGAAGCGATGGAGTAAAAAAGAATGCCCAAGTGGGAAAATAAGGTATGGCCATAACGTGAACTTTGTGCACAAACTAGATAATATTGTGAAATAAAATTCCCGAAGGAGGAGTAAATATGGCCACAAAGTGGACTTAGAGAGTATAAAGGAATTATTTGAATGTAGAATTAAAATTCCCGAGAGAAAATAAATATGGCCACAAATGTGGACTTTAAGAGTAGATTGGATAAGATTAAATATTTGATTAAAATGCCCAAAGGGAAAAAAAGTAAATATGGACACAAATGTGGACTTTCAAGAGTAGATTGGATAAGATTGAATATCTGATTAAAATTCCCGAAGGGAAAAGGTAAATATGGCCACAAAGTGGACTTGAATGTCATAGAATTTACATAAGATCAAATGAGGTTTGTGTTAAGCTAGGACTTAACCATAATGACCTATAGGTAAGAATGACACTACGTCATGTAAAGGAACGTGTGAGAAAAAGATTCCTCTAAATATAGTAGAGGTAAACAAGAATGGGATCTAGGTAACGTAAGGCACATGCAACCAAAGCGAGATGTTAGTATGTAACTAACGACAATTAGTTACAAAAATATCATAAGGAACATGGATGAAATAAACTCGAAACCTAATGTCGGCATTAAAAGGAGTTTGAGATGTACTTATAAAAAGGAATAGGGTTATCCAAAAGTGGTGTTCCCTAAAAATATGCCCCAGCTTTGGGAATGGGAAAGAGAAAATTAATCAATGCGGGAAGTTGATGGGTGTCGTTATTCCTTCATTTAATCAACTCATGGTTGATGTTATATTAAAACAGGGGTGTGTTTCAAGCTATATGCAACAATATAAGTTTTAGGTGAAATAGTAATTGATTTTAGATACTTTTATTTTTAGTTTTCTGGGGGGTTTTAAAGTGTCTTAAGATTCTTTGGTCAAAGCCTTATTAAAGCTATACTACAAGAAACTTTAAATAAACACATTGCTGAAATGAATACATCTTTGCTTAACACACTACTTAGAAATAAACACACGTTGCATAATTTAATCACACTACTTGAAATAAACACACATTTGAAAATGTTTAAAATTGTATTTGAAGGAATAAGGGTTTAATCTACAACACTTGTAGGGAACAATTATGTAATAGATTTTAACGAAGAATTACAAGTACTTACAGATTGTTAGATAATAGATTTATACTAATTACTTGAAAAATATAAATACCAATGAAAATAAATAAATCATTCTTCTTGAGGAGTGGGCCCTCCTCCACCTCGAATCAGGAGTTAATGCGGTATTTTCTCGAAATCAAATGGCTATCTTATTATTGAATCATTTTGTCTTAAAAGTATTAACTCGTGTATCTTTTAGTATATGTGTATGTATGTATATATATATATATATATATATATATATATATATATATATATATATATATATATATATATATATGTATATGTATATCTCTGTGTCTTTCTATCCTAGGTGATATATATATATATATATATATATATATATATATATATATATATATATATATATATATATATATATATATATATATATATATATATATATATTCCATCCGAAGATGCGTTTACAATCATGAGGATTTCATAGTTGTCTACTAATTCAAGTGGAACTGAATAGTGCCCAAAGTAGATTATAATTTTTAGAAAACTAGTTGGACATACACCTATTGACCTTACATAAGTATTTCTCGAGTGTGAAGAACCGACAAGTTGTTGGTTTGTTCCTATTTGGAAAGCCCATTAATTGCTTCATAATTGAGTGTTGATAGAATAGGGAAATTACCATTGGTTCCGAACTTTGGAGAAGTTACAGAACCAAAGGGAAACCTTTCGAGAGATAATTGTTGAAGTTCCGGAGTTTTGGAACTAAGTGTTGGAGTTCCAAAGCTAAGTGATGGAGTTAAGAAGCTAATCCGCATTCAAGCCAACTTCTTCAAAAAGGTGAGTTGGTTACTTCACCATTCGATTATTCGACCAAATATTACCTATTTATTCACAAAAACTGAATTTCCACACAATTTTTAGGAATTATAGAGTTTTAGACATTTGAACTAGACCAAAAAAAGGATGGACAATTACATCCTAACTTATATCTAGATCAAACAAAAGTTAAACAATGCAGAAAAACTTGGCTAAAATGGATGTAAAATGAGAGCATTCATTGTACATTGATGAAGCATATTTTAGCCTCATCATCTCTCCCACACTTGTTTGTAAGTCCTCTTACAAACTCTATTCTTCAAAACTAGGATTATGAATTCTACATTCTAACTGACTGCTAAGATCAAATGGTTGGAAATGAATGTCCCGATGCTTTTGTTTAGAAGTGTTGTAACTGATCGCTTCATCTATCTTTCTTTGCCAACTCTAAAAATGAGTAGGATCTTGAGGTTCTCTTGTTTCTTACATGGAACATGGATGTAAGAAGGAGGGGAGGCCTTGTTCTCATACCCATCCACATACCCTTGTGTTTTTCACAAATATGAGGAATGAGTGTACATAAGGTTCTGGCCCTTTCCAGATTCCATATTAGATTTGTGGGAGATATCACTTCTCTTCTTCTCAATGCTACAGTTAGGAACTCCCATCTCTTTAGGCATCCATCATAAATTTCCTTGCATTAATTCCTCTTTACGATAAGATGGAAATATAATGTTCCTTAAATATAATGTTCCTTAAATCTTGTCAAAGGCATGAGACCTAAAATGTATAGCAAAGGCAGATGGTTTTCCATAATGAGCTCTCATACAAAGGCCTGATGAACTAGCCTTTATAAATGTTCAGTATCCCTCTTTTTCCAAGCTATTTGATTTTGGAGTACAGAAACAAATGCATTTAGTTGACTTTCCCCACATACAGATTAATCATGAAGTTTGTGTTGTTTTCTAGCATAAATTTGCGAAGATAAAATTCATGAGAGAAGATTCTTTTCTCCTGGGTGGTGAAGAATATGTTGTCATGAACTCTTCTTAATATTTCAATTCATGTGGAAGGCCACATGAAATCCTTGATAGTTGTCAGCGGATAAATTGTTCCTCTAGGAAGACATTGTATGCAGGAGAGGGTCTTCTACATGCAAGTAATTTTTCACTCATTATACAAACCATCTATATTTTTGCTAAACATTTAAATTTTTCTCTTCCATTTTATAGAATTTTTCTTCCCATTCTTTTCTTGCCTTTTTATCTTCTTCCATCTGGCTTTTTAGTTCATGATTTGTTGTTTTGAACTCATTAAGCTTCCTGTAGGTATCATCCCATTTTTTTACATGGCCAATTAGATAGCTCTGTTTTTGTACAATTTGGCCCACTTAATATACTTTTGTCCTATTACTGGGCCATTTGAAATTATTTTTCTTTTTCATTCATATGCTTGCTTTATTAATGTCAAATTTCCATCCTTATCTGTCACTGATCTTTTAGTTATTCAATGACCATTTCTCTATCCTCCAATTTTTTTAGGAAGTTTAATTCCTCATTTTTCTCTCTAATGATAAGTTCTTCTCTAGAAAAGAACATAGTATGTTTCAAGTGCCTTTTTCCTCTTTTTAAGAGTTCCTCAGGGGAATGGAAATTGTTCTTCTACTAAAGAATTTTCCATTCAATCTCTAGGCAATTGTTCTTCCTCTTGTGACAATATTGTTGAGTCATCCATCTCCTGAAAAACCGCACTTTGATCATATGGTATTTTCTCCTTTATAAAGCGATAGATTCTGCAAATTTGATCATCCTTCCGGATATTCTCCTTTTTGTATTTTTACCCCCTTATTTCCTTCTTTTCTTCATCATGAGGATAAATTTCTAAATTAATTTTAGGAGAGAAAGGGGTTGGTATTCCCCATTTGATAATATCGGGGTTTTGCTAAATTTATTGAGGAATTTTTCCCATGCTTCTTCTCCATTTTTCTTGGAGAGAAAATGATGTTGAAAACCAAATGGATTAATCCATGGTGCCTAATCGTCCCAAATCCACAAGAATATATCTGAGCCATTTTCTGGATGGAGTCAAAGAGGAAGCCTGGAAAGTTTACTATATACTCTTGTTTTTCTACCCCATATCTAAGATATATCAACATTTTTAGGACCTCCTTCCAATAGTCCCATATTGGCCATCACATATTAGGTATTTTACTACCCAAAATGCTACTCTGTCGAAGGGTGTGGCTAGCTAGCTCTTTTGACCCCCTTGATGATCTTCTTAGTATTATATATGTATTGGAGTTTAGATTCACCCTCTTTCCTTAAGGTTTCTACTAATTCTTTTAGGGTTCCCTTTACAGAGTTTGGAACATGTACAATTGGTACCCCGGATACATTGCTCATCGTAGTAATAGCAAAAATAATTACAATGTTTTTAACCTTAGTTCTAGGACTGCTCTAAATTTACAACAAATTCCCTTACCAATTCATCATTGTATCTTGAGAATTTCTTCAGAAATTCCAGCCAACCCACTTGTTCAAAAATGGTTGCTACTTCTCCATCTGCAAGAAGTTGTGTATCATCTTCTAGCTCTGACTTCTTTTATTCCCCATGGTTAAGTGGACGATTCAATTTTTCTTATTTAAAACCCTTTTTCTACAAAGAGATAGCCATGAAAATTGCTTGGATTTGGTTGTGGAACTACTAGATTTGGCTATGGAACTATTGGACTTAGCTACAAATTTCAAATATGATTCTATTGTTTCTTCCTTGAATTTTTCTGCAACTACTCTCAATTTCATTTATTCCACCTAAATGATAGTTCATTATTAATACGCCGCCACTTTTACTTATTTAGTCGACATCACCTTCATGATTATTTCCTTTTAATCATAATGTGCAATAAATGACTCATTATACCACCAACTTAAATCAAGTCTAATCACACATGCCAACTTTTAATTTAACCTTTAATAAGATTAAGACATAATTACCATCCTTGCTGATGTAATCCAGCCACCATGATGACTCATCATTCCTAAAAAAATGAAAAAAAATAGGTAGAAAAGATAGCTAGAATTCCAAAGAAGTTTCTTTATTTGAATTAGCCAATTATTGATGAGACCAACCACCATTTCTAGTTTTCAATTGGCCTTTTGAGAGATTTTTTTGGGGAAGAGAATGCCATTTACTAGTTTTCATTCCATTCCCTTTTCTTTTATCATTTATTTTTTTCTTTTTTAAATTTTTTTGGGAAGAGAACGCCATTTTCTGGTTTTCATTCCCTTCCCTTTATTTAGATCCTTGCATCTGATTATTTGATCATTTTGGAAGAACTAGGTTCTTCCATATGATCAAATTCCTTTTTGCTTCAATTTGCTTCAAGAATTCATCCCTAGTAGGAGGATTCCTATAGATTCTTAACCTGTGTTCATTTACCAAAAGTGTCCTTCTATTGCCATCAATGGGAAGTAGTTGAATAGAGCCATTATCATATATCTACTCAATATGATAAGGTCCTAACTACCTGGTTCTTGATTTTCCTTTAAATATCCGGTACTTGGAGTCAAACAGTAATGTCCAATCTCCTAATTGAATTGTCTTTCCTTGATATGTGTATTATGCCATTGCTTCCTTTGGTCTTGGATTATCTCTATTTGTTGAATTGCTTCCAATCTCAGCTCATCCAATTCATTAAGTTGTAGAGATTCTTTTCTTTTGTGTTATGTCCGCTTCAATACCCAATTTAGTTGTTGTCCTCAATGTTTGCAGTTCAAATTCAATGGGTAACAAGGGCTTCTTCCCATAGACTAACTCATATGGTGAGAACCTTGTTGTCTTCCAAGTTGTGTTATAAGCCCGGACAGGTCTCTCGTAGAATCTTCACCCAATCTCTTCTACTTACCTCAATTTATTTTGTGAGAATATTTTCCAATTCCATGTTTGTTATTCGCTTGTCCATTTGATTGTGGGTGATAGGGAGATGAATTCCTATGATTGATCTGATAGTAAATTGTGAAGTCTTGGATCATATTGGACATGAATTGTATCCCTTGATATGAAAATATACTCCTTGGTGCACCAAAATTCATCATAATTCTGCAAAGGAAATCAGTGCAATCGCTTCTTCATGGTAACATTTATTAAAGCTTGCACCTCTACCCACTTTGTTACATAATCAATACACACAAGAATGTGCTCCTTTACTTGTGAAGAAGGACTAAAAGGACCAACAAAATCCACCCCTACCTTTCAAATGGTTCAATCACCACTTGAGGTTGTAGAGTAATTTCACTAGTAAAGGTTGGTTGTCCCATCCTTTGACAAGGATCACACCGCTTGATATATTTTTCACATATCTATACAAAGATGGCTGATAATAACTAGTGCCAAGTATTTTTGGGTTTTCTCTTCATGGAAAATTGTTTGCCACTTGGCTCATCATGACATTCCCTAAGTATGTCAAAAATTCATCTTCTCTTACACACTTGCGTAAAACCAAATCGGGACCACATTTAAATAACAATCCATTTAACCATTTAGATTGTGCACTAATTTTGATTATTCTCTTCATTTGTTTCTTAGTAAAAATAGGAGAAACTTCCCTATTGCAAGATAATTTTCTATGTCGTAAAACCATGGTGTATCATTTGAAATAGAAAATAATAGTTCATCTAGAAATTCATCCTTAAATGGATCGTATTCTCCTGTAGTGGTTAATCTTGACAAGAAATCAACTACCACATTAGATTTTCCTAGATTATCCACAATAGTAATATCAAATTCTTGTAAAAGTAATAACCATATGATTATCCTACCTCCAACCACTAGTTTGTTCATTAAGTATCTAATTGATGAGTGATCTATATGTACAAATATTTTTGTACCTTGTAATATAAGTTCGAACTTATTAATTGAATAGATCACAACAAGAAATTCTTTTTCAGTGGTGGTGTAATTTATTTCAGTGGGAGTAAGATTTTTACTAAGGTAGTAAATAGCATACATTTTTTCTTCTTCATCTTTCTGTCCTAAAATTGTACCAATTGAGTTATTTGAGGCCTTGGTCTCACTAACTTCATTAAGTATTTGTGGAAATGGATTTTCTTTTGTATTGTTATCGCTATTTTTCTTTTTCTTTTTCATCAACCTTAGGATTAAGCTAACTAGGGTCTCGGTCTCATCTAACAACTTGGTGATTATGAAAAGTGGGCTATTAATTATTTTACAATATCTCCTTTGAATATCCTTACAATTCATGGCATTAAGATCAACAAGTTTTTCTTGTTCGGCCCATAGACAGGAGTTGTTTTTATTAGGATTAGCCATTGGTTCTGTTGGTATTTGTGTTTGAACCACATTTTATGTTTGTGAACTTTGTCTTGGGGAACCCATTATGTCCTCGTTGATCTTGGATAGGATATGTCTTCTCTTGAGCATAGTTATTGGTGTTCCACCAAGGTTGTGACCAAGCATAAGGGTTACATTGATAAGACCAAGGTTATTGGTGTCCTTGAGCATACCAAGCTTTTCCTACCCAATCGGGGATTCCATGTTGGTTAAGGGGCCCAAGGGGGTTGTCCCCAATTTTTGGTATTGTCCGAGCTACCCATGACATCATCCGAGGATTAGGAATTTTCAGATCTAGGTATGAATTTTCCCTACGCTAGGTTGTCTCTAGACAAGTTTTACTTCTTCTATAGTGGATGAAGTGCTGGTTTGTTTAAGCTGATTTTTTATGAATGGAAGAAGAGAACAAACATTAAATTCATGTTCCCTATATTTACAAATAAGACATATTTCTGTTTATACGGAGGATAATCTCTTATTGCATGCTTCTTTCTCGCATCTAGATGATAAGTACATAACTAATGGTTCAGTTTTAGATTTTTTTGGCTTTGGCTTGCAATCCATCCATGGGACCATTATCCTGGGATAGTGGGGTTAGTAGCTCCAAGTTAATTGAACTAAAATGTTTGTTTTAAAGTTTGCTAGTTCATCCATAAGTTTTTTCATATTTGGATTTGTGCCTTTCATAGTTTTTCCTTTCCTAGGTCCACCCTTTTTCTTTTCTTGAATAACTTCTACAAATGTCTTTAATGTCATTCATTCTCAATTGATCAATATTTCCACCACCTATTAAATTAAGGGTTTCCCTAGATTCATCATCCATACCTTTAAGAAAAATGGTTTTTCTTAGCTCTTCTTGAAGTACAAATCCACACCTTTTACTTACAAAGAGGAATCTATCTAAATAATCTTCCATATTCTCATCCTCTTCCTGCTTGATCTTAAAAAATCTTCCTTCTTGTTTCTCCCTCTACAATAGTCTTGATATTTGTCTAGGAAGGTAGTTTCCATTTTCCCCAAGTGGTAATGGAATTGGATGTTAATCCCATAAACCACCTCATTGTTGCATCTTTCAGAGTAGATGGGAACAACTTGAGTTTTTTATTATCTCGACACAATACTTTAAATTCAAACAAAAATTGGTTAGGGTCCTCAGATGACATCCCTCTAAATGTGGGAAAGTGTGCAAGTGAAATATTCTTCATAGGTGTATCATCATCCTCCAACTGAATTGGATAAGTAAAGGTCCTATCAGGTTCTCTTTCATCTTCTCGTGCCATATCTACAGTATCTTCTAGATCTTTTTCCCAATCAATGTGGTATGTGATCCACTTTGGAGAAGGTGAGAAGTCAGAGTAGGAGGTTGAATACTCAATTGAGAATCAAAACTTGCTCTAAATGGGTCTTGGGATATAATCCTTCTTCTAAAAGTTCCACTTCCTTCTGGTGATTGATCTAAAAATTCCAAAGGCGGAAGTTCTACTTCTTGTCTAACAGGGGACAATGGTGCTTCTAATTCTTGCTCAACTTCCTTATTTGAACTAGAGGATGTTGATAATTCTTGTTGAGATATTTTTGGGAGAAATCTACCCTTTGAGTCTCTTGTTCTACTCATAAATTTTATGATAACGTAGGGAATATTTTTCAATTACTAGATGTATGATTTTTTTCTTGTTGACACCTAATTAGACAATTCTAACTAGTGTATCCCCAGAAATGGTGCCAAAAATGATGGGTGTTGTTATTCCCTTCATTTAATCAACTCATGGTTGATGTCATATAAAAACCATGGGTGTGTCTGAAGCTATATGCAACAAGAGAAGTCTCAGGTGAACTAGTAATTGATTGTAGATACTTTTATTTTTAGTTTTCTAGGGGGTTTTAAAGTGTCTTAAGATTCTTGGTCAAAGCTTTATTAATGTTATACTACAATAAACTTGTTGAAATAAATACACATTGCTAATGAATAAATCTTTACTGAAATTGAACACACTCCTTGAAATAAACACACGTCGCATAATTTAAACACACTACTTGGAAATAAACACACGTTTGAAAATGTTTAAAATTGTATTTGAAGGAATACTGAGTTTCATCTACGACACTTGCAAGGACAATTATGTAACAGATTTTAACTGAAGAATCAAAAGTACTTACAGACTGTTAGATAACAAATTTATACTAATTGCTTGAAAAATATAAATACCAATGAAAATAAAGAGATCCTTCTTCTTGGAGGAGTGGGCCCTTGCTCCACCTCGAATCAGAGTTAACGTAGTATTGCTCTCAAAATTAAATGGCTATCTTATTATTGAATCATTCTGTCTTACAAAACTTAACTCTGTATATGTGTATGTATATCTATATATATACTTGTGTATATATATCCTCGATTCTTTATATATATCCATCCGAAGATGCGTTTACAATCATGAGGATTTCATAGTTGTCTACCGATTCAAGTGGAACCGAATAGTGCCCAAAGTAGATTATGAATTTTAGAAAACTAGCTGGACATACAGCTGTTGGTCTTACATAAGTATTTCGAGTATGAAGAACTGACAATTTATTGGTCTATTCTGTTTAGAGGGCTTATTAATTTCTTCATAATGGGATTTTGATAGAATATGGAAATTCCCATTGGTTTTGGAACTTTGGAGAATTTCTGGAACCAAAGGGAAACCTTCTGGAGATAAATTTTGAAGTTTGGAGCTTAGTGCGAGTTTCAAACTAAGTGTTGGAGTTCGAGCTAAGTGATGGAGTTCAAAGCTAAGCCACATTCGATCCAAATTCTTCAAAAGGTGTTGGTTACTCCACCATTCGATTATCTTGACCAAATATGACATGTTTATTCACAAAAACTGAATTTCCACACATTTTGTTAGGAATTATAGAGTTTTAGACATTTGAACTAGACCAAACAAAAGATGGACAATTACATATTAACTTATATCTAGATCAAACAAAAGTTAAACAATGCAAACAAACTTGGCTAAAAGGGACGTAAAATGAGAGCATTCATTGTACATTGATGAAACATATTTTAGCCTCATCGAAAGTTGGCTAGAAGAAAGATTATCAATGCAAGAAGATTTCTTAGGATGTTTAGTAAAATAGAAGGTTGATCAATGCGGGAAGCCTTCAAATGCCAAAAAAGAGTAGTAATCCTTTGAGGGTATGGTCCACTTTATACATAATATAGAAGGCAAGAATAATATATGATATCCATGTCCTTTGAGGGATCGGTCTATTTATTTTGTTTTTGTTTAAATTTTGATTTACATGGTATTTTGTTTGCATCAGCATTTGTCCTTTAAGGGATCAATCTATTTTTGATAATTTTGATTTTTGAGAATCCATGAATTTTTATTTTTCCATGGGAAAGAGATGGGAACAATAACTAGAGCACTTAGGAGGGAATAATGAATATACAAGAGACACCCATGGACCCTTTGCATGTAATGATCATAGAGTTCTCACCTAGAAGGGAAAACCCATCCATAAGGAAAATTCTATGGGAAGAGCCACGGTGCCCATATTCAAGGTAACATCTAGGAAGTTATGGTAGACCACATTATTCCAAATCATCACAATGATAAACAAAGGAGGCTAATATGGATGAATGATATAAAGACATGACTAAGATCAATGGAAGACATACTAACAATAGAATGGTCACAAGTGCAATGAGTTAAGCGATTCTACTTCCGGTTTACCGTTAATGGAGGCTAATCAATAGGCTCTCGGCCCATACTCATGCGTACAATGTATGGTCCAATGTAGTTAGGGAAAACTTTCCATGTTGGCTCCTTTTTAGACTAGTAATGTTCTAATTTAATTTATGATAAGATAAGATGATATATTGCAAGGGATGAGATGAGGGAAGATAAAATCTATGTACTACCCTTAAGGAAGTGAAAAAAATGCATCCTTAATGAGATGAAAATATGGTCACTTAGAATGAAAGTATGGTGCCCCAAGGGGAGAAAAATATGGCACCGAAGGTGGGCTTAGGATGAGCGTAAATGGTCCCTCAATGGAAGGACAAATATGGCCACAAAGGTGGAATTTGATGAAAATAAATGGTCCCTCAATGGAAGGACAAATATGGCCACAAAGGTGGACTTGAAAAATATGGTTCCTCAAAAGAGACATGAATATGGCCATAAAGGTGGACTTTGATGAAAAATGCGGTGCCCCAAAGAGGCACACATATGGCCACAAATGTGGACTTAGGATTAGATAAGATGGATTGGATAAGATTAGATGAGATAACTAAGGTAATGTCAATGAAATGATATAATTGGATAGCCCACGATGCTAAATTGTAGTCCCCGGTGTCCATGGAGTTGTTTGATGGATAGGAGGATGAATTGATATGATTAGGATGTGTGGATGTGAGAGGGAAAGAAGTGAGGGATAGACGGTCCCATATCAAGAGATGTTGCATTTCATTAAGTAACTTAAATTTGGATACAAATGGATTGGTAGATGTAGATGATGGGATGGGATTTTAAAGGGTATCAATGATAACTTTGGATTTTGATTGGGAAAATGATTGAGGATCGTAGGGCTGATCAGTTGTAGATAAAATGGCAGATGGAGAAGGATGATTCTCTTGGATGAGAAAGTCATCCCTCTCAATGAGATCATGGATGATAGCTTGAAGGGCCTTACAATGCTCAATTTTGTGACCCGTAGGTATGATGGTAATCATAAATGTAATTAGGATTGAACCATGATGGCTTCTTACTATGGGGATTAAAATATTTAATAGGTGGAAGTGTGATTGTATATGTTTTAATTAAATGTCTAAGGACCTCTTTATAAAATCACATAGGAGTAGTGAAGGAGGGTTACTCTTGCGAGGCTTAGTAGGATGTTTGGGCTTAGGTGTAGATGTAGATTGGATGGGTAAATTAGGTTTCTTGAAAGAAGAATCAATTTAGATTGTTTCGATTGGGATTTATTATTATGAGATATATTAGATGAAGGGGTTGGACCTAAAATAGATGAGGGTGTGCTTGGGATGGATTTTGTAATGATGGATTGGTGAGGAAAGGTAATGTATAATATATTACAAGGTTACATGGGAGAATTTTGGGGATGCTTACTTTGTTATCTCATTTTAGTGATTTCAGCTAAAATTGAGATAACCATAGGAAAATTTTGGGAAAATCTCTTAAAATTCCCTTTGAAAGAGATTTTTAGGTTTTCAGGTTTCCATTGCATGAAAACATATTCCCTATATACAACATGTCTCATGTTCCTTGAAACCTGAAACTTGATTGCCTAAGTATCTCATGTTGGGTTTTCAAAACTTGAAGTATCGAACATGCCTTACCAAATACATGTTTCATGTCCGATGTTTCCAGAAACTCAAAACCCAAAATGAAGAAAATCGGGTTTTTGGGACCTAGAAGCATCGAAACATCTAATGCATCATGTCTCATGTTTCCCAAAACCTGAAACCAAAAATGCATCATGTCTCATGTTTCTCGAAACCCGAAACCTGAAATGCATCATGTCTCATGTTTCTCGAAACTCGAAACCCGAAATGCATCATGTCTCATGTTTCCTAAAACCCAAAACCCGAAATGCATCATGTCTCATGTTTCTTGAAACCCAAAACCTAAAATGCATCATGTCTCATGTTTCCCAAAACCCAAAACCCAAAATGAAGCAAATCCTTTGTTATGGGTTTTCGGATGCTCCAAGCATGATGACATGTCATTAATGTCTAGTTGTCTGGTAGTTGGCACATGCGTCAAGTGAGGTGTAATTAATGTTTCATGTCATTTCCATCCAGAGATTGACATGTCTTTTTCATTTTTGTTTCATCACATAGAAGTAAATTTTTACTTGGTCTCCTACGTAAGATTCAAGAAAAATAGGATTCTTGTTAAAATGACTATTTTCTAGGATTTATCCTATTTTCTCTCTTCTCTTTCTATTATAAATAGGAGAGGTTTGTGCATTCCAAAAATGGGGAGAGATTTTTGATCAAGAGCTATTGTGAAGAAGAAGAAAAAATTTGTATTTTCTTTTAAATCATTGAGGAATAGAAACAAGTGTTATTTTTGTAAACTTTGTGTTGTGGGATTCATCTATCTTAGGAGATTTTTCTTACGTCCAAGATCTTAAGCTATTCTTTGTTTAGTGTTCTTGATTATTTTAATCACTCCAAACATTACACTCATTATCTAAAACTCATATGAGTATTTCTTGATCTGTGTTTTCTTGAAAGAAAATACGTTCCTCTTATTCTCTTCTCACTTTGTTTATTCCTTAATAGTTTATATACGACATAAAAGTGACATGCGAGAGTGGGAATCTAAAAGTAACTCTTCCTCACACCCGACCTCCCAATGTCGTGCAAGACAAAATGCCGGTGGGGATGGAATATGTATGGCATGTAGACAAACTAGTTAGGAAATCTAATGTCTTCAATACGCACTAGTGGAATTTGTGAATCTAAGGAAAGGAAGGCCCTTCTAACTGAATCTGGTGTGATAGATCGATCGAAAAGGATGATCGCTCAAGGCTCCAATCAATATTGAGCTCGCATGATTCGGTCTATTGGTTGTGGAATACGTGGAAAGTGACCCGGATAGGTTTCATATATGTCTCTGGGGGTCATCGGTGGATGATAAATATAGCCAATTCTATGGACGATTCTCCGGCCTAGTCCAGAATTCCCTAGCTCTGTTAGTCTGCGTGTTCAGACAGGATAATTGTTCGATGATGATAGGTGGAAGTGGAGTAGACCGGAATACTAGTGTAATAGGCCGGTGTCTATGTCTAATTCACCTATGGATTCGTTAGGTTGCGGGATATTTGGGTCACAACCATAGACTCGTGGTTCTTTGTGGACTTGCTATGGTCATGCGTGGAATCAAGTCCTAATCCCTAGTATTTAGTAATCGTATGCTTTCTCAACTATGTTTAGAATCAATAATCGTGTGATTTTCTCGAATATCTCACAGTGTTTGTGCAACTTGAATCCTTAAGTCGGTATCTATATCTGTAAGAGTATCTCCTACGCTCACGGCTATGGAACCAAAGGATCACAACCAAATATTTTTTCTCTTTCGAACCATCCTACTGCCCATATGGATGTTACCTAGGGTAATCTATAGTTTGGTTGATTCGACCAAAATGTGTGTGCTTGGTCATCTTCTATGTTTAACCTGTTCAACCGGGAATTGATTTGTTGTAAGCTTCTTTGTTGTTCGGAAGACTTGGATCCCGAGATTTTGGTCTATATCAATTATTCTTTGTGATGAGATTGGTGAGGCATGATTGTCTTGAATACGTATTCTCTGGGCTCCCTAGGTCCCGTGATTGTCATACAAAAGTAATAATGTAAAATGAACTACAATAAAATGAAATTTAACTATTTGCAATATATCTATAGCATATATGATTTCTCTATTTTTTGTGTTTTCTGACGAGTTTTAAGAATTCAAGAAAGTAGCTATTTAAAATATCTAGAATTGACAGCTAAACTAATAATTTAAAACAAACAAAATAACCGAGTGTAGCTATTTGTCTGTGCAATTTGTAGATCTATTCTAAACAATAAAATAGCTTTCCTAATCTATTTGAAAGACCCTCGATCCTACCTCAGAAGTGAGGAATGAATCATAGTTTCTCAGAAACTATCAATCCCCACAGCTTCCCTGGCAATATCGAGAGTAGAATTAACTGAAATAAAGCAATTAACTACTCTATTTGATATGATTCTAACTAGAACTTTGAAAGCTAGAACCCGGATTCTGCGAGCAGTGGCAAATCCGATGATGTGTGTGATCTTGTCCCTCAAAGGTGTGATATCCTGTTTTTTGTGTTCACGTGGATCCGTAAAAGCATGTGATGCTAGCATCGACGTAAGTAGATATTGGGATACATGTAGCTCGAATACGGACCGAATATGATGTGAGTAGGAGAGGGATAACGCAAGAGTACGAGCTTGGCTTATACAATTCCTAGCGGGATCTATTGCGAGTCATGCAACATAAAGTGTCCAGAATCCGAAACTATCCCTGTTTAAAGAGCAAAACCTACAACTTTAATGGCTTCCTATTGAAAACAAGCTATTATACTCCAATGGATTGGATAAAATGGTAATAAAGCACCTGCACAAGATGGATATGTGGCTTTCTAACTGCAAAACAATGCTAACTGAGCATGTAATGAACTAAACTATGAATCCTAAGAAAAATAAAAGACTGAACTACTGAAATGAGAAAATGAGAGGTGAATTGAGGGGCCATTTGCTTGAGCACAAGCCATCTATTTATAGCATTTGCATTTACCCAAGGTAAAAGCCAAATAGAACTCTTAAACTATAAACAATGGCAAAACACTATTCCAGGGAACCAGAATCATAAATGCAAGCTTATGGTGGTGAAAGAAAGCTGGTAAAATGTTGAATTTACGTGAGTCATGTTAAAAGAGCTTTCTAGAAAATGCGTAAAGGACCGCCGCCCTAAGCAGGTGGCGTTCACGAGACCGCCACCCGTGCAGGCGGTGGTTTCATCATTTGAAGAGAAAAAGCTAAGAAAAGAGTGGAAAAGGAAAAAAAAATAAAGCACGCGGGGCTAAGCGGGGTATGCGGGATGTTAACGCACACTCGGAGAGATTTTCTGGATCCTGAACACCTTACGAGGAGACTTGTATCATCATTGGGGCACACGTTACGTTATTTTGGCGGACATTACCTCGACAATTTTGGGTACGTACATATTGCCCCCTCGGAGAAGTGTTTTAGCCATGAAGAGGCTTAAAACGGTGGAGTCCGAGTATGGTGGTCCCGAAATGAGAAATTAAAAGTCATACCTGATACGTCCATGTGTTGAAATGATGCTATCCAAAATTCCCATTGCTGTGTGAAATGAAAAGATAACTCAAGTGCAGATAGACACAATAGTTTGGAAAATAAACACTAAAACAATAGGAAAAGAGAACATACCATTTGTGCGGGGATAAGAACTTACCTCCGTCAGCGCTCTGAACCTGTGAAAAAGGCATTTAAAACGAATCAGGGTGCTATATATATGAAAGTGGGCCCATTTTCCTATTCATTTGCACGAGTTGATTTGATTGATTTTGAGCTCTGGGACCCACGGTGACGGTTTCTTGCGTGAGTAGAGTCGAAATGTCCGTGACGAGATAGCGATCATGCCTCGCGTGTGGAACATCAACCCGCGCGATCACAAAGTTAGTTTTCTTTGATTTATCCCTTTTAACCCCTTAAATTTGAAATGCTAAATACTTTGTCATGGGGGTAATTTTTGAAAATTTTAGTGTTAAAAGGTCCACTTAGGGGGAGTGCCACTTGGGTAGGCTTTGTTTTTAGGTAAAATGGCCATTATTTTCACTTTTTAGGGCTTTTAAATTTAAAAAAACTCACGTGGGTTTTGGACCACGATCTGCCGCCTGCCCGGGGTGGCGGTTACATGACCGCCGCCCTGTTCATGGCAGTTACACGACCGCCACCCTTAAGGCGGTGGTTACAAAACCGCCTCCTGCTCGGGCGGCGGTTTTGCATGTAATGTAAAAGAAACATCTTTTTGAGATTGTGTTTGTATTTTTAGCATTTCTATGTGTTTCCATGATTTTTCCAGTATTACTTGGATGCTAACTTACTCTTTTTGTGTGTTTTTGGGTGTATGCAGTGAGAGAGGAGTACATCTCGATGGAGTAGAGAGAGGGAGTGTGATTGGCTCCTGGGGGTACTAGATTCCCTCTCAGGGGATGAGGAGGACACTCTTCGGGGCTGGGCTGGGATATTACGCATTTCACGCGTGCCACACGTTACACCATCTAGTCACATCTTTTGTGATTTGTTCTCATACTTGGGATGCGAGATCGAACACCTTCCAATTGCTGTGGGTCTCATGAGTGGACTATTACATTGGAGGATGTCTATCGTATTCGAGGGTCCCGATCATCGGGAGACGACTCACCCTAGAGACTGAGTTCACGGGCACGAATTGCATAGTGGGCCACATATATGGGAGATGCGAGTCATCTCTATGGGTCGAAGAAGGGGTTAGAGTTTGATCTATTCCTTATTTTCCTATCCCCTACTTCACTAGGCCATAATGGGGATATTTTCCTCGAGATTGATTGGGGACAAGGGAGGAGATACATTACTGCATCGCTGGGTCCCCCATTATTGCTGCAGATAGAGGGGCATGGTCGGATATATGCCTGGGGAGCAGACATTCTTGGGACCACCTACCACGACTTATACAGGGGTGGTCCATTTACGAGGGGCACTCCTAGTTATGAGTTGGGTCTATGAGCATTTCCTCCCTTATGGCAAGGGTGTGGAGGTGGCGAGATCCTGGAGCCGTGAGGGCAGCTAGATGGACAAACATGTCGGTGCTTAGAGCACCTCATCAGCTAGTTTCTTCCTTGACCACTGCCGACATGGAGGCCACACCATACCAGACTATGGCAGGCATATGGGGCGAGGAGGCTCTTACTTTGATCTCCCGCTCCACCACAGGCAACTTATCGATAGAGTGGGGTGAATGGAGATACACCCCTTCGGCCGAGTTCCTTAGCGCTTTAGCCTACCATACATGGGTATGCTTCCCCAAGAAGACCGTATATAGATCAGTCCGAGAGGCCAGAGGGGGGCCTAGAGGCCGGGGTTGGACAGTGGTTACTCCTGGCGTTCCTATTACAGCCAGGAGGATAGTAGGTGCCAGAGGAAGAGCCGGTGCACCTCGTGCTCCTTTGCTTCGATTGGCATGGGACCTACCCATAGCAGTGATGACCCCATTGAGGTAGAATCGAGTCTCGAGGAGTTTACAAGGGAGACAGAGGAGGAGACCGAGGACAAGTTCCTAAGTGGCACGACACCTAGGATATCATGCAGGGCAGAGAGGGCCGAGCAGAGTGCGAGAGGGTGACACCGGTTTCGGAGGAGCCACTCTCTCGGCCCGTGGTGGGAGGATGAGTCCATTGTGGGGCACTACGTTGCTCCAGCCATGGAGAAGCCCTCGGCGCGGTGGCATCCATGGCAGTCTTGACCCCAAATGACCCATCCCGGAGGCCTCAGTGATCAGAGTAAGTTACCCTCTTTCCTTTTTAATGTTCGTTCCTTTGTTAGGATCTCCTTAGTTGCTGTCTCTCCTTATGTTTAATCTTGGATTTCCAATCTCCTATTTGGTTTCTAATTTATTTTCTCCTTTGTTTGCAGAGACCGCCGATGAGTGGCGGGATTTGATTCGCGGGGTATGCACCGATACCCGATGATCCCATGGAGAGGACCCGCACAGAGTTGTCTCGTGGATGCTTTGGGAGCCTTTCAAGCAGCCGGTAGGAATACCGACATTTTTGCTCCAAGATGGCATGTGGCCAGGATGGTATCGACCCTTCGCATAGAGTTAGCGGGGTACAGGATGGCTGAGCGCTTGATGAGGAGCCATTCTCATGGTGAGACTGCGGCTGCCCCTCGGGATCCTGAGCCCTCCATGCATTCAGAGCGCCGACGTAGCCGGAGTCCTAGGCATGGGCGTGCACCTTCAGAGGGGTCTCGTAGGGATTGAGAAGCCACTTGGCTCTCGTATATTTTGTATTATATATTCTTTTGCATATCCCTGGGCTCTTTGAGCATTTTGACCATGCTTAGTGCATGATGGCATTGTATATAAACATTGATCATTTATATATATGTATTCGTTCTGGATCAAAATATTGGCATTCATGGCTTTGTTTCTATTTCCAATTTCCTCATGTATACTATGATGTATGTTTATATGCTTTTTAGAATGTATGCAATGGTGAACAAATGATGCAAGTGTTTTACTTTCCTTTTGTGTTTCATGATGCTGATATATGATAATGTAGATATAATGTGATTTTGAATCTTAGTTTCTGTAAGCAATTTTGGATACTTCATGTTTGTTTTGGCAAAGTGATGAATATAAACCAAGTATGATGAATGTATAAACTTGCCCCACTCCTAACTCCACGCAACTAGTAAGATGCGAGGGCTTATCACCAAGAGTCAAGAAGGGCACAAGTTATGAAATGTGTTAAAATGATAGTGATGAGAGACAGACAAAGTTTTTGGTGGAACCAAATTAGGAAGCTACAAGCCTATTCTACTCGAGTGACTTCATAGTTTTGGATGCAACTTGCCTTGCGGTTTATCCAGACTTAGACCCGTAGATGGCCACATAGTAGACAAAATCTGGGTTTTTAGGATTTTAACTCTCTTGGGATTTTTGAACATCTGATTCATTTGTTTTTGACTCAAAGTTTCAAAGTTTGAATTGTTTGTATATGACTTTTGCATTTATTTGTCAAAAGGACCCCCTACACTTTGCCCCATGCTACTAGTAAGAAGCATGGGTTTATCACCATGGGCAAAAAATAGGTGAGTAAGGGCATTTCCATCCTTTCCCAACCCTACGTCACTAGTAAGAGACGAAGCTCATCACCAAAGGTGGGGGCAAGGAAATGTGTAAAATTAAAATTTTCTGTTTGATCAATGTTTGACTTCTTTATTTGAGTAAAATGTCGAGGTATGTGTTTAATTCCAAAGAGATATACATATGGGATAGATGTGACACCATGAAGCTTCTAGAATGACCATAGGTAAGACACCTACCCCTAAGAAGAAACCAAAAGTGAGAATAAACTTGTAGATCTTGGTATGGTTACCATTAAGACTTTGTCATGTCTAGCTTATTTGATAAGATGATTCCGAGATAATTTGATGATATCATGAAAATGGAGAAGTATGATTAAAGTGTTTATGCCAACAACATCATGAGTTTGTAATGAATTACTTTGAGAATAGATTCCTTGATCACCATTTGTGTATGAAACAAGCGACAATATGATCCTAATCTATATGAAGATGTAATGTAGATATATATATTAGTAGCAGACTAGGCACTGCTTATGCGTAGAACCGCTTGAGGTGTAGGGAATTGACTGTTTTGCCAAATTCCTCACCTTCTAGCGTACATAGGAGGTATGAACCATTTTCATAGTCCTTCATGACTCGGTATGGGACCAACCATTTAGGTCGAACTTCCTTCCTTCGCCGGTCTTCTTGTCGATCCGGCCGCCTAGCCTTAGAACTAGATCACCTTCATATATGTCGCATTCGTAGACTTTCTTGTTATCTTTGCCAAAGACATCCGGTCAAAGATAGGCTCTGTTCTCCACTTGTTTAACATCTAACCTAGTTTCATCTAGTCTTTCTAATTGAGAGAGACGTGCTTCTATGTAAGCATCTTCATCGAATCCCTTGTAATAAAATGCGGAGACCGGGTATTTCAACCTCAGTGGGAGAACCGCCTCGCCCGAATACTAGCAAGAAAGGAGTTGCTCCGTTGGTGTTCTTATTGAGGTTCGGTGGGCCCATAAGGCCGGATATAACTTTAAGTGCCAATCTTGTTTGTCTTCTTTCACCGCTTTAAGGAGAATGGCTTTTAGTGTTTTAGTTGTCGCTTCATCCTCCGTCCGTTGGCTTCGAGGGTAATACAAGGAAGTCAGTATGATGGCTTATCTTAAATTTATTGCATAGTTCATGAACCTCTTCATTCTTAAAAGAAGTTCCATTATCGGAGATGATGATTTGTGGGATACCGTACCTACAAATGATTTGGTTCAAAATGAACTTGGTGATTACAGAACCAGGTACAGTAGTAAGAGGCATAACCTCTACCCATTTGGTAAAATATTCGGTGGCCGTGATTATAAAATTATGGCCGTCTGTGGATGAGGGAGAGAATTTCCCTATTAAGTCTAGGCCCCACGTAGAAAAGGGCCATGGAGTAGCAATTGGTTGTAGAGTTTGTGTTGGCATGTGGATCTCATGGGAGAACTCTTGGCACTTATGACACCTGCGTACAAACTCTACTGCATCATGTTCTAGAGTGGGCCAGAAATAGCCCATTCGATGTATTTTACGAGCGGCGGCATGACCACCGAAGTGGCCTCCACACATTCCACTGTGGGATTCAAGGATAATCTTCTTGGATTCTTCCGTGTCGACACATCTTAGAGCATTCCATCGAATGCTTTCGATAGATCACTTGCTCTATAATGACATATTTAGCTACGATAATACGTAATCGCCTTCTTTGTTGTGATGTATCCTCTTCCGATACGTATGGTCCATGATATAATTAATGATATCGTGTACCAGAACACTCGAGAGATAGGAGGTTTGGCTTCAATGTAGTATACGCATTCATCCGAGAAATCCAAATCTACTAGATCACCTCCATCTAATGGGTTATCACCAACCAATTCGCGATGATTTGTCCCTTAACGATTTCGATTCACAAATGTTAATTTGAATTCTCCCATCAAGGTTATAAAATGTCCAAATTTTTAGACAAGGACCCTTGTGTGAGGAAAGTCCATAAATGGTCTTTTTACCATGACCCTTGTTTTCTGGTTCAAAGATATAATTTCTTAGGCGTTTGGTTACAGACACTATGGCGAGACATTCTTGTTCTGCTTATGTATAGCGTGTTTCATAGTCGAGCAAAGGTGTTCGATAATGAAATAAATCGCGTGTTATCTCTTTTCATTGTCTTCTTGAGCCAACATACGTGGCTAGTGAGACATTGGTAGCTCATGAGTATAAAATTAATGGGCAATCTAGCTTAGGTGGCATTAGTGTAGGTGGTGACAACAAGAAACGCTTAACCACGCTGAAATCTTTATTGCAATCTTCAGTCCAATCAATGCTATAGTATTTCTTGAGTAAATTGTTGATTAGATGAATGGTGAAGCTTAAGTCCGGATGAATCTTCGGATTACACCTAGCTTTCCGAGAAATGACCTGATTCCGCATTCATTCAAGGTGGAACCATTTTGAGGACAGCCCAAATTTTGGTTGGGTCAACAACATCTATCCTCATGACGATATGATGTAACCTAGAGCTTCCCCCGTTACACCAAAGACGCATTTTTCTTGATTTAGCGTGACTCCGTATTTTATCGACGTGAGAGAATGACACAGTAGTACTTCCGAATGGTCACAACGCTTCTTGGCCTTAGCCAACAAGTCATCTACGTAGGATTCCACGATTTTATGAATTAAATCATGAAATATATATGTCATAGCTCAGCCGGGTATGTAGCACCAAAGCATTCTTGAGACCAAATGGCATGACAACATAGCAATAAGTTCCCAAGGAGTTATAAACGTGGTTTTAGCTTAATCTTGCTCGAGATATTTTAATTTGATTATATCGCGAGAATCCATCCATGAGAGACAAAAGTTCAAACCTAGCTGTTGCATCAACAATGACATCAATGGATGGAAATGAGAAGTCGTCTTTAGGACATGCTTTGTTGATGTCTCGTAAATCTATGCAAATGTGTATCTTTCCATTCTTCTTGAGAACAGAACGATGTTAGATACCCATTGGGAGTAATTGACTGCTTGATGAATCCTACTTGGAGGAGTTTTATTACCTCCTCTTTTACCATGAGAGCTACCTTGGGTTTCATGGGTCTCGATTTTGTTAAACGGCTTTGCATCAGATTTAGTGATGAGGTTGTGCACCGCGATGTGGGGTGCAACTCCTGTCATTTCCTTATAATTAAATGCAAATGCCTTCGATGTTCTTTGAGGATCCGAGTGTGTATTTCTACTTCCTCTCAAGGTTAACAAGGACCCTAGTTTCAATATCCTTGGTTCGTCTTCCATTCCTATGTTGACATCAATTGTTTCTTTTATCAAAGAGGCATTACCCTCTTCAAACTCGGGTGGTCCCGGAGGTAAATCCAAATCATCCCCATTTTCTCACAGTATATGCTAAGTTCCATTTCGAAGGGAAGATCCATCATGGGATTTCCGAGGTAGGAAGACGAATGTGGGATTAAGGACAAATCTATCATATGATAGGAGAGATGTAGTGCCGCATAGGCGTTTAAGTAATCCAAAGTAGCCATATCACTATCAACATGATCTAGGATAGTAGATTCACTTCCGTTTAAAAGAGAATTTGTCATTTTTTTATCAATGGTTCATCACGAAGGATACCGTGAAATGGGTATCCTCTAACTCATTCGCTTGGAGTAAAACGTGATGCTGAAGTTCTTATTGAATTGGCGAGAAGATTTTTCTCTCGTGGGATTGCTTCAATTGATATAAAGTCAAAATCCTTGCTTAGATTTAATACAATTTTTTTGTAAAGTTGTAAGTGCTTGGCTTTGGTTTCATATATCTTAGAAACTTGGTTTCACACTAATCAGTCTCCTAAGACTCTGATGTTATCAACACCAATTCTCTTAGCTAAGATGAGGCCAAGGAGGAGGGCTTCGTACTCAGCGCCATTGTTTGTGCACTCAAAATTTAGTTTAAAGGAAAAAGGTAAGACTTTTCCTTCAGGGGAAGTAAAGATTATACCTGCCCCCACTCCGTAACGACATCTAGCTCCATCAAAATGGAGTGTCCAATATTTAGCTGGGAGTATAGATGTTGGGGCATTTGCTGTGTTTGCGCATTCTACTTCCACCATGCAAAGATCCTCTGCTGGAAGAGAACCAACACCTAGGGAATATCCTATGCCTACTGAATCGAATGGTAAGAATATTGGTAGATCCTTTTCTAGCAATTCAACGATTTTTGCAGTAGTTCCTAATGATATTGTTTCTACAGTGTTAGCCTCATCTTTGGGGGTTGGGGTTGCTTTGGCTATGCTCACAGTTTTAAGATCTATCATAGGTACCAACTTTTCTTTTGTTTTTGTGTTGGTAGGTTTATTAAGTTGATTTGTTGGGAGTTCAAACTCCGAGTGTATGCCTGGTATTTTCTTTAAGTCAGCTAGGTGTACATCAAATGGTTTTGGATCACCTTTGGCCACGAATACCTTTCCTAAATGTAAAAAGCTTACTTCTTGAAATAGTGTAGAAGGGATTGCCTTCATGCGGTGTATCCATGGTCGGTAGAGAATCATATTATAGTTAGTTTCCCGATCTATAATATAAAACTCATTCAAGATGGTTTTGGGTCCTAAGGTGACCGCAATATTATAGTTCCAACCGAGGTGGCTTTAAGACTATCATAGCCCCTTAGTGTATTTCAAGTTGTGTTACAATTGGTTTCTCCATACCCTAGCTTCGAAGGAAAGAGAAGGGGACTATGTTAATTATCACCGCATCATCAACCATTTCTTGTTTTACGTAGTTATTATAAACCCATACTTGCAAATGTAAATCCGGATCACCTCGACGTGCGATCTCAACATCTATCGGCATCTTGTTTATCTCGAATATAAATTCGCATCCCTATCTACTTGCCCCCTGGAGGATGAACATTAAATTCCACATGATTTACCTATGTTTCAGAAAGGAGTGATGTTAATTAGATGACCTAAACCTAATGCTTCTAAAAGAGAAGCCCTGTAGGCAGGAGAGTTCTTTAGTAAGTCTAAGAATGAAATGTGTGAGAAGGTTTTTGTTAGGTCGTTAATTAAATCGTAGGCACCCACAGGTTTTGTTACGATTTGTTGGATGTTATCTCGCTTCCTCAAGCAGTGGTTTAGACTTGGCCGAGAGAAATACTCTTGCGTCCTTGTTATAGCTTCGATGGATAATTCAGCGTCTAATTCCACTAAACCGACTACCTTAGGTCATGGTGACTTCCTAGTTGTGGCGTAATTAATGGGTTTATCGATGTCGAGGCTTCATGATCATTGTTTCTTGTCATCGCACCCTTGTTCGTCCTAGTTAGATTTAGCCTGTTGTTATTGTGATTTGGGAGTGGATCATTAAAGATCTTCAGGGGTGTGTTTTGAGGGGAAACTGCCCCTGAAAAGGTATTTGATGTTGGTGACGTAGGATCTGCTAAGAACATATCCATGAAAAGTTGTTTTTGTTCATCTGGCAAGCGTTGCATGAATTTATTGTAGTCACGACATGTTCTAGTGTCATGGCCCGAATTTTGTGGAAACCACAATACGAATTAGGATTGTAATTCCTAGTTTTTGGTTTGGTGTGTATTGTGGCCCAAAATTTTGAACAAATCGTTGTCTATCAAAATTTTACGTTTGTTGTTTTTGGTTTGAATTTTGGTTTTGGTACCTAGTTGAATTTTGGCTTGGACCCTGTATGGGATTTCGCCGTTGTTGTTGTTGTTGTGGATGGTTAAAATCCACTGTATTGATTGTCGGGGTAAAGTTGTTATTTCATTGGTTGTAAGTTTGTGATGGAGTATTGACAACATTTACCTTTTTAGGCTGGTCGGTTACTCCATCTGTTGTTACACCCCGATTTTTGTTAAGGATTTTAGGTCCTTGATTGATGTTCGTGGTAGTAGGATAAGTTGTAGTGTTCTAGTTGGGGGCGATTAACCTCCCGTTTTCTCCATATGTTTTGTGACCACTATCAATTGCCACTTGATCTATTCGAAGAGTGCTCTCAAGTACTTCATCGTAAGTTCTTAATGGGAACTTTTGGACTTCTTCCTTCACTTCTCTACTAAGCGAATGAAGGAATAAATCACATAGTTCCATTTGATCCATGTTTGGAGCACTTGCCGAAGAATAAAGAACTGTACGCCATCTCTCGGATGAAATGGGCGATGATTCGTTGTGTTCTTATTTGATGTGTAAGAACTCCCGATTCTGTTCTTCATAATTTGTTCATGTCGAAGGCCTTGATGAACTCTGACACGAGTTGTTTGAATGAATGTATGGAAGCCTCAGGTATTCTATAATACCAATCAAGAGCAATGCCTTCCAAGGTTTTTGGGAATATTTTAGCAACAACCCCATCCCATGGGAGTAGTTCTCGAATAGGCCAGTAGCGTAAGCTTTGATATGCGCATTCGATCTCCCTCTCCTTTGTATTTGGGAAAATCGGAAGAGGTCTTAGAAGCATGACACTTCATATGGTGAAATCTAAGGGCTCTTTCAAATATTTCAGTACATCCCTATCGCATATGTTTCAACCATTGATAGTGCTGTTGAGGGAGCGGTGGTGGGATGGGTTATTGATATGGTGCAACAGTATGCATTGGCAGGCATAAGGAAGCCCCCTGTTTGAGAAAACATGCTTTGAGAGGAGAACATATCCCCTTGTGGTGATTTGGAGTACATGTTTAAGTATGACGGGGTATTTTCCAGGAATGGATTGTTCTATACTAGACCGGGAGGAACAGGTGTTAGAGATGGTGGGTCTAGTTGGTGCTTTGCACAGTGAATACTGAGGAGTCATGCCTAACGTGCCTTTCTTGTAAGGAGATATACTTGGCTAGGATGGTGTGGAGGATTGGAACTCCCTATTTGCATGAATTGCAAATTTTGACTTGCTTGAGCATGTTCTAACCCTCTAACCTTTTCTATTAGAGTTGAAATGAATTCATTTGGTGAAGTCACGATATTCTGCCTTGGTGGCATTTGTTGTATACCATGGTTTTGTATAGGTCTATGATATCCTGTTATGAACTGATCGGTGTCCTGCCAAGTTTCCCCGAGGGCATTTTCTATATGACGTGGTATGGAGGTACTTTCTCGAAAAGAGACCTCAGGTTGTGTATGTAAACTTCCTATAGGTGGGTACATACTTCGGAATGTTTTCCATTCCTGGCATAACGTACCGAATGTTCATCATCTAAATCTTGGTATAGGTCGATTGCTACTAATTTTTGGTCTAAGTAGTACTGGGGATGAACCAGAATCTCTCGGTGAATGTCATATTGTTCAAGCTTGAAGGCTCTGCTTGTTGCGTTTGAACGAGTTGATCCAACTCCTATGTTTGGAAGGGTGAGCTATATCTAATCCTTGGAGTTTGTGTTGACAATCGATTAGTTGAATAGTTGTCTCCCCATACCGAGAGTGAGGGTGATGACTATCTATTCTGGCTGGGCATAGTATGCCTCAAGACCCAAGAGGGGTCTGCCATATGCATCGAATCCCGACATATTCGGGGTATATGAATACCTGACAGCAATAATGGGAGAGAGAAAAAATTATCATGTGAGAGCTAATTAGGTTTTTAGTAGGTGAAACAGCTTGTCCGTTTCACGTCGGGTTCACCAATTTTTACGATGGAAAAGTGACATGCGAGCGTGGGAATCTACAAGTAACTCTTCCTCGCACCCAACCTCCCGAGGTCATGCAAGACAGCCGGTGGGGATGGAATATGTATGGGAAGTGCAGACAAACTAGTTAGGAAATCTAATGTCTTCAATACGCACTAGTGGAATTTGCGAATCTAAGGCAAGGAAGGCCCTTCTAACCTGAACTGGTGTGATAGATCGATCAGCAAGGATGACTGCTCGAAGGCTCCAATCAATATCGAGCTCTGGCGTGATTCGGTCTATTGGTTGTGGAATACGTGGAAAGTGACCGGATAGTTTCGTGTACGTCCCCAGACAGGGTCATAAGGTGGATGATAAATATAGCCTTTATGGATGATTCTCTGGCCTAGTCCAGAATTCCCTAGCTCTGTTAGCTGCTGTGTCTAGCGAAGATAATTGTTCAATGATGATAGGTGGAAGTGGAGTAGATCGGAATACTAGTGTGCGTAGGCCAGTATCTATGTCTAATTCACCTATGGATTCATTAGGTTGCATGGATTTGTGGGTCACAACGTAGACTCGTGGTTGTTGTGGACTGCTTTGGTCATGTGTGGAACCAATTCATAATCCATAGTATCCAAAGAATCGTATGCTTTCTCGCTTCTATGTTTAGAATCAATAATCGTGTGATTTTCTCGAGAATATCTCACAAAGTGCGTTCATGCAACCTCAATCCTTAAGCTGGTATCTATATCTGTAAGAGTATCTCCTGCGTCTGGCTATGGAACCAAAGGATCACAACCAAATATTTGTTCTCTTTCGAACCCTCCTACAGTCATATGGATGTTACCTAGGGTAATCTGTAGTTTGGTTGATTCGACCAAAACGTGTGTGCTTGGTCGTCTTCTATGTTTAACCCGTTCAACTGGGAATTGATTTGTTGTAAGCTTGCCGTTGTTTGGAAGACTTGGATCCCGATATTTTGGTCTATATCAGTTATTCTTTGTGATGAGATTGGGTGAGGCACGATTGGCTTGAATACGTATTCTCCGGGCTCCTAGGTCCCGTGATTGTCATACAAAAGTAACAATGTAAAATGAACTACAAGTAAAATGAAATTTAACTTTTTACAATATATCTATAGCATAGCATAGATGATTTCTCTATTTTTGTGTTTTCTCGACGAGTTTTAAGAATTTAAGAAAGCAGGCTATTTAAAATATCTAGAATTGATAGTAAACTAATAATTTAAAACAAACAAAATAACCGAGTGTAGCTATTTATGCATGGAATATGTAGATCTATTCTAAACAATAAAATAGCTTTCCTAATCTATTTGCAAGACCCTCGATCCTACCTCGAAGTGAGGAGCGAATCATAATTTCTTAGAAACTATTAATCCCCACAAACCACGGCAATATCGAGTAGAATTAACTGAAATAAAGCAATTAACTACTCTATTTGATATGATTCTAACTAGAACTTTGAAAGCTAGAACACGGATTCTGGCGAACACTGGAAAATCGATGATGTGTGTGATCTTGTCCCCTCGGTGTGACCTCTCTCCGTTCCTTCGTGTTCACGTGGATCCGTAGAAAATCGTGTAATGCTAAGATCATCGGCGAAGTAGATATTGGGATACATGTTGCTCGAATACGGACCGAATACGATGCGAGTAGGAGAGGGATAGCGCAAGAGTCTGAGCTTGGCTTATGCAATTCCTATCGGGATCTATTGCGAGTCATGCAACATAAAGCATCCGTAACTCCGAAACTATCCTGCTTTGAAGAGCAAAACCTGCAACTTTAATGGCTTCCTATTGAAAAAGAAGCTATTCTACTCCAATGGATTGGATAAAATGGTAACAAAGACACCTACACAAGATGCATATGTGGCTTTCTAACTGTAAGACAATGCTAACTCGAGCATGTAATGAACTAAACTATGAATCCTAAGCAAAAATAAAAGATTGAACTACGAAATGAGAAAATGAGAGGTGAATTGAGGGGCCATTTTCTTGAGCACAAGCCATCTATTTATAGCATTTGCATTTACCCAAGGTAAAATCCAAATAGAACTCTTAAACTATAAACAATGACAAAACACTATTCCAGGGAACCGAATCATAAATGCAAGCTTATGGCGTGAAAGAAAGTCAGGTAAAACATTGAATTTATGTGAGTCATGTTAAAAGAGCTTTCTAGAAAACATGTAAGGACCGCCGCCCTAAGCGGGCGGCGGTTCTGACCGCCGCCTGCCATGTTCGAGCGGTGGTCATGAGACTTCTCCTGGCAAGGTAGCGGTTTTGTCATTGAAGAGAAAAAGGATAAGAAAAGAGGGGAAAAGGAAAAAATAAATCACGCGGGGGCTAAGCGGGGCATGCGGGATGTTAACACACACTCGGAGAGCTTTTTCGGATCCCAAACACCTTGCGAGGAGACCTGTATCATCATTGGGGCACATGTTACATTATTTTGGTAGTACAGTACCTTATAATTTTGGGTACGTATAGTTTCCTTTCTAACACATTCGATTTCTGAAACTGCAATATCTTCATTTCATGTTGATATGGATTATGGGACTATATCCCGACCCCAATGGTTAGAATAGTGTGAATATTATACATATTATTTCTGTTGTGTTTTAGATTAGTAATAAATAGGCATCCTCACTGTCTTTGAGGAGGGATTTAATCCCATGCACTATATTTGAACCTCATATTTTGGTTTGAAAAAATATCCAACCAAAATTTTTTGGTGACTCCACTTTGGGAATATGGATTGATAAGACTAAGCTTGTCCTATTGTTGTCTCAACTCCATATTTGCCTTATTTTCAAAAAGAACTATTTTCCATTTCAAGCTAGCTAGAAATATTTTCACTCACTCAAGTGAGCCGAGGTGAAACTGATCCGTTCTTTGATTTGCTTCAGCAACATAATTTCAGACTTTCACCCAATAGTGTTGCATCTAGCCGAGTGAGAAGTTCTTCACCTATCCGAAGAACTTGAGTTCTTTAAGAACAAGAAGTTTTTGCAACTGTCAGTGCATTATTCTTATCGTATACTCGGATCCTCAGTATGTACTTCATTCAAAAGAATGGCACCGAACCTGTGCCTTGGGGTGCGGCTATTGGTCCTCTTTCCCTAACTCCACCATTACACGATCTACCTCATGGGTCATGTAAGAATATTCCTAAGTTCAACGGTGATGGGAAGCAACACCTTGATGAACACATCGCTTCATTCTTTGTCGCATGTGGCATTCTTGGAGTTTCTCATGAAGATGTCTCTGTTCGACTCTTTGTTGAGACATTGCATGGTGTAGCATAGAATGGTTCTACCATCTTCTAAATGCATGCATTACCAACTGGACTACCATGCGGTTTGTATTCGAAGCAAGGTTCAAACCGGCTAAAGACTCTCACACCTTGTTAGCACAGCTTACACACATGAAGAAGGAGTCTTATGAACCCATGCGGGATTTCATAGCCAAATTCAACAAGCTGATTTGTAAGATTCCAGAGCTAGCCATTCCCACTCTTGAAAATAAAAAGTGTTTCTTCATCAATGCTCAGCCCCCTAATGTGAGCTTCTTGTTGAGAAGATTTGTTATCCCGATTTGGCCATTGCTCAAGCTACAACCACTGAAATAGAAGATGATCTTATTCTAGCCGGAAAGATTAGAAGAGAATCATCTAAGCCTAAAAATCAGAGTTCTTCTCAGAGTACTACTGATCTTATGATTCATGAAGATGGCCAATGACTTGATCACTTTAAAGAATAAAATTTCTCAACAAGCAACCAACATTCCTTATCGAGATATTCCTAGATGGAATTTCAACAATACCAATGGCACTCCCATAAGAGATAGGAATTGGTTGATCATTTCTCCCACCAGGCTAGCCATTGAAGCTCCTCCTATCAATGCAGCAGTTGAAATAGTTGAGGAGGGTGAAGAACCAGAAGATCAAGATTCTCATGAAGCTTTCAAGCTTCAGGATATGCTGATGAGTCTTTTGACGATTCAACTGGTGACTCCAGCATTGGGTACTTGGAGTATGAGGAAGACAAAGGTGAGCATGATGGCCAATCATTTGTAGTCTTCACTCAATCCCAATCTCAGAACCCCAGAAATCTAGTTGAAGGCTCTAAGGAGAAAAGTAAAGAAGCTCCCGTGGTTATGGCTAAAAGAGGCTCTCCCATCTCAATGCAAACTAAAAAGGAGACAACTAAAAAGGTAACTTCATCTTCTAACTCTTTTTCTCCTTCCCTCAAGGCCAGTACCTTAGCTCAGACCAGTGTAACTAGAACTGAGCCCTCCATCATTCCTTCATATACCGCTTTTGACATCATTGATCATGCAAAGAAAACCAAAATCCAAATGTTAGAAGTTGAGTACTGCAGTCCAACCCTGAGCAATTTGAGAAACTTGCCAAATTTATTAGAAGAAAGGTTACTATCCCTTTATCTTCAAAAGGCATTTTTGTAGCCCCACTCAGCCTTTACCTCGTAGAAATATGACCTCTCTTGCTTTCATAGGGAAAATTGAACCATTTTATTTGTCCTTATAAATGGTTTTAAACTCAAAGAATCGCATAACCGACTCGGGGGCCTCGATAACGTAATGTCCACCAAAGTAGCTCATGCCCTTGGACTCACCTTGACTAAATCTTATGGGTAGTGTTATTCCATGGAAACGAAGCAGTCCTCTTGATTGACCAAATAAAGGATGCATAATTTGCATTTATTGTCTTCCCCGAAAAGAGAGTGAAAATGACTATCCTCAGTTACTTGATATCCCAGCTTGTTTATGGTATTCTCTTAGGAAGAGTGTTTTGTAAAGATGTTGGAGGATAAATCAACATGGATTGGACTAAAGCTAAAATTCCGGTAAATGGAGTTCCTCGTGTCCTTCACCCCGAAGAACAAGAAAAGTACCGGTCACTAAATCGAGATGATCCTAAGGCTCAAATTCTCTTTAAAGATGCAGGCTTGGGTAATTACTTCATGATATCTCGAGGTGCCCTCTCAGCAGACATCAAAGAGGAAGATCCTAATGCTATTTGGACCCTTGATTTTGACGGGAGCTGTTCAACTCTTTAGGGTTGGGGCGCCAGGTGTGGTTCTTATATCTCTAGATTTCGAGATTTTTCCCTCCGCCTTCAAGTTGTAGTTTGACAATACTTATAACACAACCGAGTATGAAGATTTTTATTAGGATTAGAAATGGCAAGGCAAAAGGGAATCCAAAATCTCAAAGTACATGGAGATGCTAAGTTTATTGTAAATCAAGTAAGGGGGATCTATTAGGTAAAAAATGATTTCCTAAGGCATTACAGAAACAAGGTGTGGGATAACATAGAATGCTTTGATGTTTTTTCCATTAAGGAAGTTTTGAGGGATCACAATGATAAATATGATTCTTTAGCTATGTTTGCATCTCTTCTCCTTCCTCAACCAAATTTCAAGCGGGACAAGTATACCATTGAGATTGTGTATAGTCCAAGTGTTCCAAATAATTCAGCACATTGCAAGTGTTTAATGATGATCAACGAGATATTGTCTTTTCTTGAGAAAGATGATAATTTTAGTGAGCTTTATTTTGAAGGATTAGAATCAGATTTCTATGAACCCGTCTCAAATTCATATCAAGAGATTGATGGTGAATTCATCCATTTCTCAAAGGAAATAATATTTTGAAGGGGTTGGTCTCTCTGGAAGGTCTATTTGACAAGCGTGGATTTTTCATTTAGGATAAAAGGCAAGCTGGCGATGCTTCCTCATCGAGAGGTAGATCAAGGTAATCTGGTCTCTTCGACCAACCACGATGGTAAAGATTGGCAAATGTTGTTCTCCGAGAGAAGAAAGAAAGATTCATTTCTCTCTTGAAGAGATATATGGACGTCTAGCATGGTCATATACGGATTTGAAGTCTTTCAAGCCCAAGGAGGTGCAAATATAGCATTATTTTGAAGCTTGAGGTTAAACCCTATAGGCATAAGTAAAGGCATTACAATCCAAAGATATCGGGGACTATCCTTGTAGAAATTCAAAAGATGTTAAACGCAAGGATTATCTTTCCAATCCATCATTCCACCTGGTTGCTAACATTTTCCCCAGCCGATGTCAAAAAGAAGAATTACGAGATTCGGATTTGTGTTGACTTCAAACCTTAATCAGTATTCATTGAAAGACAATTACCCATTACCTATCATGGATCAAGTATTGTAGAATGTCACTAGATTAGAAATGTTATCCATGCTTGACAGATTTTTAGGGTATAATTAGGTTGAGGTATCCTCCGAAGATCAACACAAGACAACATTCACCACCCCATGGTGGACCTTTTCTTACGAAGGATGCCTTTTGGTTATATTAATGTTAGAGCCACATTTTAAAGAGCTATGGACTTATTTTTCAGAGATTTGATGGGCAAGGTCATATTTGTGTATTTGGATGACTTGACAGTCTTCTCTAAGAAGTGAAGTGATCATTATAATCACTTGGAGCAGGTACTCTTAAGGTGTAGGCATCATGGGATTTCATTAAATCCTAAAATATCCATGTTCAAAGCAACAAAGGAAATTTTAAGGTCATATCGTGAGTAAAGAAGGAACCAAGATCGACCCAGAGAGGGTGAAGGCCATCCAAATCCTTACCCTGCCTACAAGCAAAAATGGGGTGCATTCCTTTTTTAGAAAGGTCAATTTCCTAAGAAGATTTGTACCTGATTTTATTGATAAAACCAAGGATATCCTTGGGATGATGAAAGGTAAAACTCCATTTCGATGGAGCAGGTGAAGGGAAGTTTGCTTTCAAAGGAGTCAAAAGGCAATTTCTCATGCTCCTATTTTAGTATGCCCAGGACTTCAAGAAGGATTTCATCATGTACAACTAAGCTTCCACACATATTGTATTAGCCATCCTGATGCGGAGAACAAAGAAGGAATCAAAGATCTCATTGCTTTCATGAGTTTACCACTAAAGGATGATGAATTGAAAAGCATGCTTATGCGATGTGGTAAGAGCAGTGAAGCATTTCAAGTACTATGTGTTGATTTCTCACACTCTCGCGTTCTCGTTCACGATAATCTTAGTTAAATCCATTTTGACTCAACAAGAGTTGGGTAGTCAATGAGGTAACTAGATAGCCAAAGTACAAGAATATGACTTGGACATCAGACCTACCGAGTTGGTACGAGGAAGAGGCTGTGCGATTGATTGCAAAAACAAGTCTCGAGACAGAATGTGAAGAAACTAAAGATACTTCTTCGAATTTCCCATGGTGCTTTTTGTAAGCCTGGCCGATGAATGGTATGTAGACATTGCTTTCTATTTAACTTATGGTGAATGTCCCTCATTTAAGAAAAAATAAAAGAGGATAGTTAAATTAAGGTCCACAAGATACGTTCTATGGGATAATGGTATATCAAAGAAGGGCATTGATGGTGTATTCTGTGTTGTGTTGATAAGTCTCAAGCTAACTAAGGTTGCTAGAATATTTTCACAATCTAGCATACAAAGGACATTTATCTTCCTCCGTGATGGCTTACAAAATCTTAGGGGCCAAGTACTATTGGCCTAATCTATTTCGAGATTCAACAGTGGGTGGCCAAATGTGAAGATTGTCAACATTTCATTGGTCATCCTAAGGTGGAAGCTCTCCCTTGAAGCTCGTAATAATTGGAGAACCTTTTCGCCAATGGGGAATTGACTTCATTGGAGTCTTCGAATCCTACCTCTAGTGCCGGTCATAATTATGTGCTCACCGCCATAGATTATTTCACCAGTGGGTGGAAGCTATGCCCGATCAAGCGAGGTAACCTCCGAAGTTGTGTGTAATTTTCTCAAGGAGAATATAACTATTAGATTTGGAATTCCTCACAAGATTCTTGTTGACAACACTTCCAATTTATCATCACATGAGTTGACTGAATTTTGTTATGGATTTGGGATCACATTGGCTCACTCATCTGATTATTACCCCCAAGGAAATGGTTAAGCTGAATGAAGAAACAAGAACCTGGTGACCATAATCAAAAAAATTTCGATGAGAATCGAGAGGACGTGGCACAAAGCATTGTTGATGCATTATGGGTAGACCGGATTACTCCTAAGCGAGCTATTGGAATGTCCCCATTCTAGGTGTTATATGGAATTGATGCTGAGATTCCTATCTCTATAGAATTTCTAGCCTTACGATTGGCTAAAGCAATTGAGGATGAAACTTTTCAAAGTTCCATTGAGAAAATGATAATGTACCTAGCTAGGCTAGAAGAAGAACGAAGCAAGGTGGTAGATTGCATTGAATATCATCAGAGAAAATTCAAAAGGATATTTGACAAGAAATCAAAGCAACGTGATTTCCAGATTGGAGATCTAGTACTTCTCTGGGATAAGAGAAGGGAACAAAAAGGGATGCATGGCAAGTTTGATTCTTTATGGAAAGGTCCTTTCAAAATCCATCAACTGAATGGTGAAAATAGCTTCTATCTATCATATCTTGATGGAGAGTTACTCCCTCTACCTTTCAGTGGCCAACATCTGAAGTTGTTCCATCAGTGATGCAAGATGCTCTCTTACATTGTATTATAATCTATTTTCGGTCATGTGTTTACTTTCTTTCTTTCTTTGTTTTTGGTTTTTGTTTTTTTCTTCTTCCGACTCCATAGCCCAATGGATAAAGATTTTTGATACATGAGTTCTCTTCCTTTGATTTCTCAAAGAAAGTCCCCAACTAGAGCCAGTTGTTATCTCATTTTAGTGATTTTAGCTAAAATTGAGATAACCATAGGAAAATTTTGGGAAAATCTCTTAAAATTCCCTTTGAAAGAGATTTTCAGGTTTTCGGGTTTCCATTGCATGAAAACATATTCCCTACATACAACATGTCTCATGTTCCCCGAAACCCGAAACTTGATTGCCTAAGTACCTCATGTCGGTTTTTGAAACTTCCAAGCATCGGAACATGCCTTGCCAAATACATGTTTCATGTCTCATGTTTCCCGAAACCTGAAACCTAAAATGAAGCAAATCAGGTTTTCGGGACCTAGAAGCATCTAAACATCTAATGCATCATGTCTCATGTTTCCCAAACCCGAAACCCAAAATGCATCATGTCTCATGTTTCTCGAAACCTGAAACCCGAAATGCATCATGTCTCATGTTTCCCAAACCTGAAACCTGAAATGCATCATGTCTCATGTTTCCCAAAACCCAAAACCCGAAATGCATCATGTCTCATGTTTCCCAAAACCCGAAACCTAAAATGAAGAAAATCCTTTGTTATGGGTTTTCGATGCTCCAAGCATGATGACATGTCATTAATGTCCAGTTGTTTGGCAGTTGGCACATGCGTCAAGTGAGGTGTAATTAATGTTTCATGTCATTTCCATCCAGAGATTGACATGTCTTTTTCATTTTTGTTTCGTCACATAGGAAGTAAATTTTGACTTGGTCTCCTATGTGAGAGTCAAGAAAAATAGGATTCTTGTTAAAATGACTATTTTCTAGGATTTATCCTATTTTCTCTCTGCTCTTTCTATTATAAATAGGAGAGGTTTGTGCATTCCAAAAAGGGGGAGAGATTTTTATCAAGAGCTATTGTGAAGAAGAAGAAAAACTTTGTATTTTCTTTTAAATCATTGAGGAATAGAAACAGGTGTTATTTTTGCAAACTTTGTGTTGTGGGATTCATCTATCTTAGGAGATTGTTCTTACGTCCAAGATCTTAAGCTATTCTTTGTTTAGTGTTCTTGATTATTTTAATCGCTCCAAACATTACACTCATTATCTAAAACTCGTATGAGTATTTCTTGATCTGCGTTTGCTTGAAAGAAAATACGTTCCTCTTATTCTCTTCTCACTTTGTTTCTTCCTTAATAGTTTCCTTTCTAACACATTCTATTTCTGAAACTGTAATATCTTCATTTCGTGTTGATATGGATTCTGGGATTGTATCCCAACCCCAATGGTTAGAATAGTGTGAATATTGTACATATTATTTTTGTTGTGTTTAGATTAGTAATAAATAGGCATCCTCACTAAAAGGAATGATAACCAGATCATTCCAAGCCAAGAACAAAAATGCTAATCAAACATCATGATCAATAAGATGAAAGTAATTCACCAGAATAACTTTACATAAACCTTTGCAAACAAATGAGTAACAATATCATATATTATTATGGAACTCAATTAAATACAATGAATAATGGACCTTCTTATATAGGCAAGGAATAACAACCGAAGAACCAATCAAGGTTGTAGATCAAGCCATAAATCATGGAAAGAACTAGTCATCAAAGAACTAGTCAAGTCCATATATTTATGAGAGAACTAGACATCAAGGATCTAGTCAATACCATAGATCAAGGAAATAACTATACCTAACAACTAGATAATATCTCCTAATATCTAAATAAATAAAAAGAAATATCCACACACATAAGTGGGTGAGGAGAAATACAATAATGTACCTAGGTGAACATGAGCTAAGGTAAATACCTACTCTAACACCCCCTCAAGTGAAGCTAGGGGCCAAAATAGAAGTGGCATGTCCATAGTATGAGTCCCGACAACTAGGCCTAATGAGGTACTCATGTACAATATATCCATGAAGAAATCTTGAACCAAAATAAGGAAATAATCTCTGCTAGAAGGAAAGAGAAGAAGAAGAAGAAAAAGAAGAACGAATATGTTCTCACGAACACCCCCAAGAACAACTTCTAAAACCCCAAGTATTCCACACAACTCAAGGTAGCGAGGTGATGTAAAAGGTTTCGTAAAGATTTCTACAACCTTCTACTGATTTGGAATGTACTCCAAGCAAAGAACTCCATCTTGAATGTGTTGATGAATGAAGTGGATGTGTATCTCAATATGCTTAGTCTGCTAGTGCTCAACTGGGTTGCGAGAAATGTGAATTACACTTTGGTTGTCACAGAAAGTACAGTCGGTGAATCCTATGGGAATCCAAACTCTTTCAATAACTGGTGAAGCCAAAGAATCTACTAACTCGCTATAATCAGCTGCCTGTACTCTACCTCAAAGATGAAATTGCAATAGCCTGTTACTTTTTACACACCCAAGCAACTGGAGAAGAACCAAGATAGAAAAGATAGCCAGAAGTAGAAAACCTATCATCAATAAAACCTACCCAATCTAAATTTCTATACCCAATCAACTGAGTAGAACTCCTAGTGTAGTGTAGGCCAAAGTGGGAAGTGCCATGCAAATAGCGCAAAAAATTATTTTAGCGACTGCAGTGACTACTATGAGGAGAATGTGCAAATCGAGATACAAGCCCTATTACTGCAGCAAATGAAATATCAGGGTGAGTATGGGTCAAGTACATGAGACTCCCAACCAACTACCTATACAATGTAGGATCACAAAGTGGTGTGGTACATGTGGATGTAAGAGTAACTCCAGACTGAAAAGGAGATGGACTTGGCTTGCAATCATCCATATAAAAGTGCCTAAGAAGATCATGGGTGTACTTTTTCTGACTCAAATGAATCCCTGAATCTATCTGAGAAATATGCAAACCATGGAAATAATGCAATTGCCCAAGATCTGTCATGTCAAACTATGTAGAAAGAGCCCTCTAAATACTCGAATGTGGGATACTTTGTTGTGTTGTTAGAGCAATTGAATTTAAATATGAAAGAAGAATAAAATTTTATACCTTTAGGAGACACGATCATTACACATCCTCATGTAGCTTTCCTACTCCTTGATCTATCAAAGAACATCTGCTAGACCTCCTTTTCTTCTTCTTCACCTAGCTTAGCCACACTAGGTCAGGGTGCATCCTCCTCATGTAGGAAATAGACCCAAGACCAACGTCTTAAATTCCTTTATTTCTTAAAGAAAATTTAGCTTCTTTAGCCTTCTTGTAAGGATCAAAATTATAACATCTATGTGCACATTCATTAAGTTTTAGATTAGGATTTCCCTAATCTTAGTGTCACCTTCTTGAGTGCCGGAGCAGTCTTCTTCATCAAAGATTGTGTAGTTTTTATTGATAGGACTAAGGGTGTAAGGTTCTACATAATATGCAACAATAGGCTTATACTTTAATAGTAACCTTAGTACCATACCTTGTCTTGAAGATCTTGTGAGACCAATCTACGATAGATAGCCTCCAATTTTAGTATTAAAATACCTAGATAAGCATTGAGCAAAACGTGGAGGGAGATCAATTATATACTCATCCTAAGGAACTCGAGAAATTTAGGCATGCATGTAATGTAAGGATCATATTTATGATAATTCCAACAGTTCCTATTGATGTCCCATCCAATTTGTACTACACCCTTTGAGAGAGGATCATATTTGAGACATAGATGATCGACAATCTATTTTGGCATCACCGAGCTACATGCCTCTCGAATCAATGATATAGTTGTGCACTAGATTATCTCCTATAATCAAGAACACATAGAATGGTGGAGGATCCATATTTCTACATGGATGACCCTCTTTATGCTCTATGGTGTTCGTAAGGACCTTCTCTTTCTCATTAGATGACTCCTTCGTAATAGAAAATTGGCTATGGTTGCTTGCAAGAGGTCTATTTAGCCTAGAATAACCAATGACTCCCACATGGATATGCTCACATTTGTTCTCTTAATGTACTCAAGGATATTAAAAGGGGTTGAGCTATCCTTTTGATGTACCTTTCTTAAAATAACCCTTTCTTTCACTTGGGATGATGCGGAAGGACCATTGGGCTAACCTTGCACTTTTAGAACCTTTATTGAGGTGCCACCACCTTGGGCTGCCATAGAAGGTTAGAGTGGTCTTGCATTTGCTTCATATCCCTCTTTTATGGCTCTTTCTTGGACCTAGTGTTTGCAGCCATACCTTGAGGAAGAGTTTGATTTATTCCAAAAAACTCTTCTACTTGCCAATTTATAAGTGAGGTGTCACTTCAAGTTGCATCTTGAGTGACCAATTTATATTGATTTTCTTCTACAGGTATCTCTTGAGAAGCAATTGCATTTTGCACCATCGAGCCTAGTTTAATATGCCATCGGGGCATGTTGCTTGGCTATGAGGAAGATGGAAAGGGAAACACCACTCATTATCTTGCACAAGATTGTTTTGAATGGGAACCAAGGCTTGGGATGAGCTTGTTGTATTGGTATTGTAAGGTTAAAATGGTCTAGAAGAAGGAATCGGGCTTTATTTTTATTTGCATCTTGGGTTGGAGGTTTATTTTGGTGAAATGGACCCTATTTGGTTGGTTTAATGCGGTTGATAAGGTATGAAATTTTGGGCTTATTGTCTCTTAAGGGATACCAACTCATTCCCAAAATTTTGCAATTTTTTATCACCTCTTGAAATTCTATTGAAGGGTTAAGGAGGTGGACGCTTCACTATAGATATAATTTACGGGGCTTGGGATAGGTGCTAATTGAGGGGTTAGATTAAGATTTTAAATTTCTGGGTAAATAGGCATGGGAGGCCTACCCGGTAATTTTTTCAGCTTGAGTTAAAATATGTTCAGCCCTAATAGTTGTTGCATAAGCATTAGGTAATGTTACACCACCCATAGATTGAACCATAACTACAATTTCATAATTAATAGCTTTAAGGAAATAGAGAAAAACACCTTTAGCGAGCTTAGTCACATAATGATCCGAAAATATTCGATTATTACTACCTAATCTTAGACCCTTGTAGGCTTTAATTATTTGCCGATAATTTACTCCTTCTAAGTAATCGTTTAAAATAAAATGCAAGACATTTAAGACAATTGCTCACAAATTGATTATCGAGTTCGCAATTGCCTACTTCTCCAGGTTCGTGGTCGAACCATTCCACTAGTCAAAACTTGTAAGTTACAATAGTACTTTCACAAGAAAACCTAATGGAATTTTACTTTCCTATCAGTACACTAGTTCTTCGAAAAAATTCCGATGATCAGTTAAATTTTTCTTCACCTTCCCGATGCACAATCTCCTTCGGCTTCGATCTACCTTCCCAACGCTATGTATGCGACACTAGCACTCCGGTCGACAATCCAAGATTTGCAAGTAATTAGTGTGGCTCAATGGGCCTATTGGGTAGTTTATAATTTACTCCCAATCACAAATATTTCGTCTACTATTGCCTAAAATAATAGGCCAATAAACAATATTTGTTGACACATCTCACAAAAAAAGCTTAACAAATAATAAGCTTGTTGGACTAATGTGTGTCCCCACAATAAGCTTAACAAATAATAAGCTTGGTGTGTGTGTTACAATAGAATGGGTTCCCTATTTATACAAAATTAGGGCCCTTAAAATATGCATTTGCATATCATCCTTAGGCTAATATTAGCCTAATCCCGTAGCAAAATAAATGGGATCACAATTCCCAATAATGGGCGGCTTAGCATTTTTAATGGGATTAAATCCCCCAAATTGGCGTGAAGTGGGTTAATGGGATAATATCCCTTTGAAGCGGCTTTTGTTTGAATGAGGGGATTAATTCCCATTTTAGGCGCTTAGGATAAAGTGGTATAAATCCCACATTTGGCGCCATTTCATTTGGGTGGTTTAATAACCCTTACCCACTCCATCCTTCACGTGGAAACATCCACGCATGGCTTTAAGCCCCTACACCACTTCACCTCCTTCTCTCCTCCACGTGGAAGATTCCACTACAACCGCTTTACAAAGGGGCTTAGCATAATGTATGGCGGCTAAGTGGGTATTTGGAATGGTGTGTAAGTGGACTTACCAAATAAATAAAAATTCGACCCATACCATGGGGTATCGAAATTAATTAACTCGGTCATCATGTAGTCCACTTGTCGTCTCCCGATAGGTATATCAAGTGAAATTGACGAGTGGTGGAAAGCCACGTGTGATAGTGTGATTGGTCCAATATTGACCAGTTGACGAGTTGACTTTTTGTTGACCGAACTTTGACCGAACATATCTAAACCTCCCGATGTCCGTTTGTCGCGTTCTCACGGTCATTGGAAAGATCTCGAGATGATATTCTACACCGAAACCATTTAGGGATGTTTAGGTAACTTTCAAAAATTATCCCCCGATCACATAAGGGTTGGAGTTCTCCCCACGTCCTTTGAAACCTCGAAGTTGAAATATGCCATTAGCTCGTTGAGATCCCTCTCTATGGTTTTCAACTTCTCAAGTAATGAGAGGCTGTCTTAATTTTCTCCAAACTAATTGTAAAGGTCCATGCCTAATGTGTAACAATTAGTGATTGACCCTACTCTTAGGCTCCTAAACCATTGTATATCCTTCTTTTGAACAAGGAAGTTAAAAGCTTCACAACTACATCCTAGTCAACAATTTCATGGATAACACAAACATTTGTAATATCTTGAATGTGGTCAACTGGAGTAGTGTGATTATCCCTAGTAAATAATGGAATACTCTTGAGTGAAAAACTAGACTATGATTACGTACATTAAGGGAAAAAGGATCATGTCGGTAAAGTTGACAAATCCTAGGTTTGGATGATTTTGATAGTGTGCCATTATGATGGGCTTAAGGACTATGTGTGTTGTAAGAAAGGCATACCAAGAGGTGGTGTAGACAAAGTTCTATTTGGAGGCGAAGGTGACCTATGAATAGTTATTCCTCTCCTTCCTCTTCCCGGTGATAATTTTAGGTACTCAAAGGCTCCTTATTCTCATTGTCCCGGAATAGGTTTAAATCCTTGTCATGAACTTGAACCACAGTCTTGTTGAAATCAGTTGATTTCTGATTGGAGGTGCTAGATGTGTTGCTTTAGATCCTCCAAAGGCTATAATTTTACCAAGATACACACCAAAACTTGGAAAAAATGGAAATATTTCACTTATGTCCCATCGGGCATGCCAAAACTATTATGTCGAAAAAGTAACACCTAGGATCTACTTATTACATGTCCCTACTCTTTGCTAACATGGGACTATCTCTCAAGTTGTTGCAATTGCTACTTGAGATATAAATCCAGAGAAGGATGGTTCATTTGTCTATTCCTAATGTTAAACTACTCCTAAAATGGAAAAAACAACTAATTAACACTACCCTAAAATTCCAAGAGACCAGGGAAAGAGAGAAAGATGAAATGAAAATCTAAAACTAAGGAGGTGATAACACTAAGAATAAGGATGAAAAATTCCCATGAGTGAAAATGAAATAAAATGAAGTAGGATAGGGAAACAAATGTGCCATAGTTCAAGACTACATTCGAATACCATCTTCAGGGCACACCAAATTCGAATCTTGCAACAAGAGTAAAGCATGTACAATATAATTATAAGTATAATAGAAGACAAAAACATAACAAAATACCAACTAGAGAAAGAAAAACCACAAAACATGGGTTTTATTACTTAGAAACATACACAATCCATTATAAAATAGGCACAAGGCAAGAATCCTTGGCAAAATACTTGAATTTGAGGCCTATAACTCGACAAAAGTTCTCGGAATAATTTTGTGAGAGTTCCTTTATATTCCGAATATCTCCCTTAAAAATGATACAAATTTTACAATATATAGAGAAAGGCACCTCGAAGTGTCTCCACAATGTGACAACCTTCATTAAAGAGGTATGGGAATGTAGACATCTAAATTCGAGTATCTCTACCATTGTCTTCCCACATGCACATATTTTGGTATGGTCCTATCTACGTCCTGTTTGATTAAATCCATCCCTATTCAATTTAATTAAAATTCCCATCCCATCACCTTTCATTCCCATTAATTAATTAACTCCTATTAATTAATTAGTTACCATCCACATCAAAATCTAGCCCTAATCCACTTTATATTTAGGATGCTTTTAATCTAAATCTTCATAAATTTTCTTTTCTAGCTTTAATCCTATCTAGATTTATTTTCTACACATCCCTAAAACAACCTATTCCTTCCTACATTATTTAAAGAAACTTTTCCATTCATCAAAAACCCTGTAATCATGCCAAAATAAAAAATCTAGCCCATTGGGGAAACTTTCCTTATAGTTGGTGATGACCCATCCTTGTTGTTGTCAACCCTATAAAGCTAATTGTTTTCTTTCCATAATGAGGGGATACATGTGAATTTCAAAGCTTCCTTGCGACTTGTGAGTTGTCTTTCTTGCATGATAAAACCTGCAACAATTACAGATCTCTTGGACATCATTTTGACATGATTGCATCGCTCATGATCATCCTTCATGAGATTTATAATCATATTTGTGTTTCTTTATCTAATATTTATCATATTATTATTATTTTTCTTGGCTAACATTTTGCAAGTTCAAATCATCTTCTCGTAAACTCAAATCTCCCTCAACAACCTTCTCTACCAACTTATTTTCTTACACAACTCTCATTTTATCCTTTTGACCTCGGATTTACCCAACTCCTTTATAGTCGTTGTCGAATTAACCTAGTCACATTCGACCTATCTCGCTATTGTTGAGTTTTCTATTTCAGATCCTTCCTCAGTGTCCATCTTCACTTTTTTATCTGTCTCGGTGTGTTTAGATCCTTTGTTCTACTCTCCCATCAAATCAAATTCCCCATCCATACAGTCGAGTCGTCATCAATCTGGGTCCATTTTTTCAATCCAATCTCCCTTACTACCATTTTCTATTACTTTATGGAGCTTTTCACTTGTGGTCCCCGTCGTACCCTAAAATTCTAGGGTACTTTGTACCACCTAACAATGTTACACATGCCCCAATGATGATACAGGTCTCCTCGCAAGGTGTTCGGGATCTGGAAAAGCTCTCCAAGTGTACATTAACATCCCGCATGCCCCGCTTAGCCCCTGCATGCTTTATTTTACTCTTTTCCCTCTTTTCCTTTACATTTTGGTCTTTAGTGATGAACCCGCCGCCCACAGGCGGGGTGGCGTTCTGTAACCGCTGCCTTGCTTAGGGCGGCAGTCCTTCATGCATTTGTATAATTATATCTACATTGCATCTTCATGTAGTTAGGTTCATTTTGTCCACTCGTTTTGTAAAAATTTGTGATCAAGTAACTTATTCTCAAGAAATTAATTACAAACTTCTGATGGTATTGGTAGAAGCATTCCAATCACAGCTTCTTCATTCTCATAACATCATCACCTATTTTAGAATCATTTCATAAAATATAAGCTAGATATGACAAAGTCTTAACGTAGCCATACTAAGACCTCGCATGTTGGTTCTCACTTTGGTTTCTTCCTAGGATAGGTGTCACATCTATCCCACATATATATCTCTTTGGAAATAAGAACATACTTTGACATTTTGCTCAAATAAGTAAGTCAAAAATAGATCAAACAGAAAATTTTATTTTTACACATTTCCTTGCCCTACCAACCTTCGGTGATGAGCTTGCGTCTCTTACTAGTGACATAGGGTTGGGAAAGGATGGGGATGCCGTTACTAGCCTATGCCCTGTCCATGGTGATAAGCCCATGCTTCCTACTCGTAGCATGGGGCAAGGTGTAGGGGGTCCTCTTGGCAAAAATATTAAAAGTCATAAAGCAAATAATTTCAACAAACCTTTGAAATATTGATTCAAAAACAAATGAATTAGTTGTCTCGAAATTCCAAGAGAGTTAAAAACCCTGAAAACCAGATTTTGTCAACCATGTGGCCATCTACAGATCTAAGTCTAGATAAACCACAAATCAAGTTGCATTCTAAACTATGGAGTCACTTGAGTAGAATAGGTTTGTAGCGTCCTAATTTGGTTCCACAAAATCTTTGTCTATCTCTCATCACTACCATTCAATAAATTTCATAGCTTGTGCCCTTTCTAGCTCTAGGTGTTGAGCCCTCGCATCTTACTAGTTGCGTGGAGTTAGGAGTGAGGCAAGTTCATTCGCTCATCATACCAGCTTATCATCACGTTCTATCAAAACTATATGAAGTACCACTGGGGAAGCATACGAACGTAAGCTGTGCCAAACTGCCGAGGCACTCAATCAAAGGGGTGTGTCTCCACCTTCCCCGTCCCGCTCCACAAGCTACCTTGTGGTAGAGCAAGAAATCAAAGTGAGGGTCTCCTTGCCCCACAACCCTATCATGGCCTGATAAGGTGTGGCATCCATATCATCAGTAGTCAAGGAAGGAACTGGCTGGTGGGGTGCTCTAAGCACTTACATATATGTCCATCTAGTTTCCCTCACGGCTCCAGATCCGCCACCTCTACACCTCTCCCATAAGGGATGATACACTCGTAAACCTAGATCATAACCAGGGTTGGATGGCTCAAAGACTATCCCTATAAGTGAACCACCCTGTAAGTCATGGTAGGTGGTCCCAAGTATGTCAGCTCCCCGGAGCATAAATCCGCCATGTGTCTCAATCAGGCAATAATAGGGGACTAGCAGAAGAGAGTAAGGTGTCCCCTCCTTGTCCCCCGATCAATCTCAAGGCAAGTATCCCCATAATGGCTTGAAAATCAAGGGGATAGGCAAGCTAGGAATGGAATGACCCTCACCCCCTTCTTCAAACCAGTGGAGATAACTACGTCTCCCATGTATGTGGCCCACTAAACTATCTGAGCCCGCGACCACGCTGTCTCAAGTGTAAGCCATCTCCGGATGATCGAGACTCCCAAAATGCGGTAGACATCCTCTAAGGTGATAGTCCACTAACCCCGACTCTTGGAAATCGAGAAGTGTTCCGATCAAGCATCCCAATATGAAAACAAGTCACAAAGTATGTGACTAGAAGGTGCGACATGATGAACCCATGATATACGTAATATGCCGAATCTCGAAGCATACCCTGCTCATCTGAGAAAGTGCATCCAACACTGTTGGAATCCAATCACACACTCTCTCTCTCGGATCCATCTGATATATTCCTCCTTCGCCATGCATACACCCAAAAACACGCAAAAAAGAGTAAGTTAGTATTCAAATTGCATTAAAAGAAATCATTAAAACATGTAAGAATACTAAAAATGCAAAATTTAGCTCAAAACATTGAGTTTTTGGCATTTTGTAAAGGACCACCACCCTGAGCAGGGTGGCGGTTCCATAACCACCGCCTTAAAGGGCGGTGGTCCTGTAACCACCACCCTGCTCAATGCGGCGGTCGTGTCCCAAATTTTCAAACGGGTCACGTGCCCTAAAAATGCCTAAAAACACGAAAAATGACTATTTTGATTAAAACAAAGCCTACCCATTAGGCGCCCCCTAAGTGACCCTATTAACACTAACATTTTCAAAAATAATCCCCCCATGACAAAAATTTCATCATTTTAACATTTTGGGGGTAAAAACGTTAAATCAAGAAGAACTAACCTGTGATCTCACGAGTCGAGGATCCGCTCGCGGAGGCATGATCACTATCTCGTCACGAACATTTTGACTATACTCTCATAAAAAACCATCACCGTGGGTCCCAGAGCTCAAAATCAATCAAATCAACATGCGTAAATGAATAGGAAAATGGGCCCATTTATATATATATATAATCTTGACTCATTTTGAATCCCCTTTCCGTAGGTTTAGAGCGGCAACGGAGGTAAGTTCTTATCCCCATGCAAATGCTAAGCCCTCATTTCATGTTATTTTAGTATTTATTTTTCGATTTATTTTATCTATCTCGCACTTGAGTCCTCTTTTCATTTTGCAGGTAGCAGGGAATTTTGATAGCATCATTTCGACACATGGATGTGTCGTATAGTTTCTAACTCCCATTTTGGGACCACCATACTCGACCCATCATTTTACGCCTCTTCATGGCTAAAACACTTCTCCGAGGGGGCACATGTACGTACCCAAAATTGTAGTGTACTTGCATCACCGTAACAATTTTACACGTGCCCTAATGATGATACAGTCTCCTCGTAAGGTGTTCAGGATTCGAAAATCTCTCCAAGTGTACATTAACATCCTACATGCCCCACTTAGCCCCTACATGCTTTATTTTTCTCTTTTCCCCTCTTTTCCTTTGCATTTTGGTCTTCAAGGACGCTCAAACCGCTGCCTCCTATAACCGCCGCCAGGCGGCGGTCCTTCACGTGTTTTTCCAGAACATTCCTTTTATCGTGACTCAGCATGAAATTTCAACGTTTACCAGATTTTTTCACCGCCTTTGCTTGTATTTATGATTTTGGTTCCCTGGAATAGTGTTTTTCCATTGTTTATTGTAAAAGAGTTCAAATTGGTTTTCACCTTTGGGTAAATGGGAATTCTATAAATAGCTGGTTGGTTTTCAAGCAAATGGCCCCTCAAAATTTTCCTCTCATTCTCTCATTTCAGAATTTAGTCTTTTAGTTCTTAGGAATTCATAGTTTTCATTTGTTGCATGCATGCATATTTAGTGTTTTTTTACTGTTGAAGCCACATAATCTTCTTGTGTAAGTGTTGTTACTATTTCATACAATCAACTGAGGTAGGATAGTTCCATTTTCAGTCGAAACCCATTAGAGTTGAAGGTTTTGTTCATCAAAAAGGATAGTTTCAGGTTCTAGACATTTTGTGTTGTATGATTCGCAATAAATCCCGCTAGGAATTGCATTGTCCAAGATTTTTCTCTCTTGCGCTATCCCTCTCCTACTTGCATTATATTCAGCCTACATCTAAAGCTGCCATTGTTCCAATACCTACTTCATTACGCTAACATCACACGCTTTTCTCGGATTCATGTGAGCATGAAGGAACGAGGAGACCACACCGAGGGACAAAGCCACACACAATCGATTCGCCACTATTCTCGCAAAAATCCAGGTTCAAGCTTTCAAAGTTCTAGTTAAAATATATCAAATAGAATAATGAATCGTTTCATTTCAGCTTAATCTTACTTCCAATATTGCCAAGGAAGTCAGGGGATTGATAGTTTCGAGAAACTATGATTCATTCCTCACTTCGAGGTAAGATCGGGATCTTTCAAATAGATTAGATCAGTTATTTCGTTATTTAGAATAGATTTACAATACACAAAAAGTAGTAGCTATACTTAGCTACTTTGTTTTTTTCATTCTCATTTATTAGTTTAGTTGTCAATTTCTAGATATATTAAATAATTGCTCTTTCAATTTTGTTCAATAGTTTAGCGAAAATACAAAAATACCAGTGATTTATATATGTTGTAGATATACTTTGCATAATTATTTTACTTCGCTTTAGTTAGATTTATATCATTTCCTTTTATATGAAAATCACGGGACCTAGGGATCCCAGAGAATATGTATTCAAGCCAATCGTACCTCAACCAAATCTTGCTTACAATAAATCGACATAGACCAAAATCTTAGAATCCAAGTCTTCCAAACAACAACAAACCTACAACAAATCAGCTCACGCTTAAGAGGATTAAACGTAGAAGATGACCAAGCACACACGTTTTGAATAAATCAGCCAAACTACGATTGCCCTAAATAGATATCCGCATGACTCGTAGAAGGGCTTGAAAGAGAGAAAATGTTCGGCCAGTGATCCTTTGTCCCACAAACCCAGACGCAGAGATATCCTCGTTGACATAGACACTAGTTTAAGAATTCAAGTTGCGAACGCTTGTAAGTACTCGAGAAGATCACACAACTTTTAGTTCTAAACATGAGGCCGAAAAGGCATACAACTACTGTATATTAGGGATTAGGGATTAATTCCACACATGACCATAGGAGGACCACGACAACCAAGAATTTATGGTTGTGATCCATAGGTCCCACAACCCAATGGACCTACAAATCAATCAAATATTGACACGGGTTTAAGGACGCTGGTGTTTAGATCCTCTCCACTTCCACTAGATATTATCACACAATTATCCTTATTAGATATAGCAGCTAACCAAGCTAAGGATTTCTAGACTAGACTAAAGAATCACCCATAGAATCCACTATATATCCATAATCCATCTTATGACCCTATCTGGAGACATACACGAAACTATCCCAGGTCATTTTCCACGTATACCACAACCTATAGATCGGATTACGCCAGAGCTCGATATTGATTGGAGCCTTTGAGCAGCCATCCTCGCCGAATGATCTATCACACCAATTCAGGTTAGGAGGGCCTTCTTTGCCTTAGATTCACAGATTCCATTAGTGCGTGTCAAAGACATACGATTACCTAACTAGTTCGCCTATACCCCACGCATATTCCATCCCCACCGGCCTCTCGGCATGACCTCAAGAGGTCGGGTGTGAGGAAGAGTTTCTTGTAGAGTCCCACGCATGGTTATCACTTTTCCATCATACAAAATTGGTGAACCCAATGTTTTATCTTCTCCATCTCATTAGCTCTTTCACGATCACTTCACTAAACAAACAACTTTTCATCTTTTCCACCTCATTTAGCCCTCACATCATACTTCACCAACAAAATTGGTGAACCCGATGTGAAGGGAACAATTGCTTCACTTCATCTCCCCCTTTTAGTTTTTCATTTCTTTCATCCACCTTCACTCTTTCCCATTATTCTATGGGTATTCATATACCCCTCGAATATGTCGGGATACGATGCATATGGCAGACCTCTTTCAGGTCTTGAAACAAGCTATAGTTAAACAAATAGACAACCATCGCCCTCACTTTTTGCATGGGCTGATAATTATTTAAATAATTACTTATCATCTCAAACTCCCCCTCAAAGAGCTAGCTCACGTTCTTCATTCTAGATCAAGGATTTTGATCGACGGTCACACCAATGCAACAACCAGCCTTCAGATCTAATAATATGACATTTACTGGAGAATCTATTTCATCTCCTCGGTCTTAGTTAGACCACGATAAGTAGATAGTTAGAATCACTTCCCTTTTTGGATGAAGAATACTTAAGACGCTTCGCTAAAAGCAAGCAACGATTCAAAAACATGTATCCACCACTAGGGAGCTTACAAGTACAAACTGATACCCTATTCCAGGAAAACACCCCCATTCCTCCACCTATGGGAAATACCCTTGGTGAAGCTTGGAGGGAAACGACCAATTCATAAAGGGGATATCATACCCCTTTACAACCTCAAATGATACAACAAACACCCTTAAGGAAAAATACCATGGCTTCACCAAACGAGGTCATCTCAGCCTTAGTTGAGAAAGTTAGAGGGTTGGAACTTGCTCAAACAAATCAAAATTCATATTCATACAAGTAGGAACTTCCAACCCTCCACATCATCCTAGCCAAAGTAGACCTCCTCACAGAACATGCACATTGGGCATGCCTCCTCAGTATTCACAACAAACGCCAACTAGAACCGCGTTTTCTAATGCTACTCCAGTGGAAAATATGATACCTCCGGGTTTAGTACAAAACAATCCATTCCTGGGAAATGCTCCTCCATACTTAAACATGTATTCCAAATCACCACAGGGAGATATGTTCTCTTCTCCCAGCATGTTTGCTCAACCACAGGGATTTCCTTATGCTCCTGTAAATGCATATGCTATGCCAATCAACAAGCCATCCCACCTCCACCCCCTCAAAGCAGATGCCATCAATGGTCGAAACCTATGCACAGGAACTTATTCAAAGCATTTGAAAGAACCTTTAGATTTCACCATACGAAGCATCATGCTTCCAAGACCTCTTCCCGATTTTCCCAAGTACAAAGGGGAGGGAGATCTGAATGCACATATCAAGGCCTATTCCACACCATTCGAGAACTCGCTCCCTTGGGATGGGGTTGTTAAAATATTCCCAAAACTTTAGAGGGCATTGCCTCGATTGGTACTATAGAATACCAAGCCTTAATACATTCGTTTAAACAACTTGTTTCGAGTTCATCAAGGTGTTCAACATGAACAAACCGTTGAGAACAGAATCGGGGAATTCTTGCATATTAAGCAAGAACACAATGAATCTGTTGCTCATTTCATCCAAAGATGGCATGCCGTCCTTTATTCTTCTAAAGTGCTCCAAATATGGATCGATGGAACTATGCAATTTATTCCTTCATTCTCTCAGTAGTGAGATAAAGGAAGAAGTCCAAGTTCCCACTAAGAACTTACGATGAAGTTCTTGAGAGCGCTCTCCGAATAGATCAAGCTATAATAGATAGCATTCGCAAGACGTATGGAACAAATGGGAGGTTAATCATCCCCAATCAAAATACTATGACCTATCCTAGTACAGTAAATGTCAATCAAGGACCTAAAATCCTTAACAAGAATCATGGGGTGACCACAGATGGAGTAACTGACCAAGCTAAAAAGGTAAATGTTGTAAATGCTCCACCACTAGCTAACAATCAACGAAACAACAATTTTACCCCAACAATCAATGCAGTGGATTTTAATCATCCACAACAACAACAACCACAACGGTAGATCTAGACACAGGGTCCAAGAAAAACTCAACTGGATATCAAAACTAGAACCAAAACCAAAGACAAAAAATGTAAAACTTTAATCCTAATAGTCAACAATTTAATAAGAGTTTTGGACCACAACACATACCAAACTAGTAACCTAGGAATTAAAATCCTAACTCATGTATTGTGGTTTCCACAAAATTCGAGGTCATGACACTAGGAATTTCCGTGATTACAATAAATTTCATGCAACGCTTGCCAAAGGAACAAAGAAAACTTTTCATAGATATGTTTTTAGCAGATCCTGCATCATCTATGCCAAATACTTTCACGGAGCAATCTCCCCTCAAAATGCACCCTCAAGATCTTCAATGATCCACTCCCAAATCACAATAACAACAAATTAAATACAAATGGGACGAATAAGGGTGTAATGACAGGAAACAATGATCATGAAGCCTCGACTTCACTAAATCCACATGTTGCACCACAATTAGGAAATCAGCCACAAGCCAAGATAGTCGGTTTAGTGGAGTTAGACACTGAGCTACATGTGGAAGCCATAACAAGGACACGAGAGTATTCCTCTTAGCCAAATCCAAGTTACCCACTAGAGACAGATAACATTCAACAACCATTAGTAAAACCCGTAGGTGCCTATGATTTAATTAATGACCTAACAAAGACCTTCTCCCACATCTCCTTTTTGGACTTGTTGAAGAACTCTCCTACCCATAGGGCTACTCTTTTAGAAGCACTAGGTTTAGGTCATTTAATTAACATCACTCCACCTCCCGAAACACAAGTAAACCATATAGACTTCAATATTCACCCTCCAGGGAAACCAGATAGGGATACCGAGTTTATATTCGATGTAAACAAAATGCCAACAGACGTTGAGATTGCACAAAGAGGGTGATCCAACCTTATATTTACAAGTGTGGGTTTATAATAATTACGTGAAATGTGTAATGGTTGATGATGGGGAAACAATTAACATAGTCCCTTTCTCTTTCCTTCAAAAACTAGGGTAAGGAGAAACAAATTGTTCCACGACTTTAATACACTAAGAGGCTATGATAGCCTTAAATCCACTTCGATTGGGACTATAATACTACCAGGTCACCTTAGGACCCAAAACAATCCTAATTGATTTTTATATTATAGATCGGGAAACCTAATATAATATGATCCTCACCGACAATGGATACACCATATGAAGGCAATCCTTTCTACGTTATTTCAAGAAATAAGATTCTTACACTTAGGAAAGATATTCATAGCAAAAGGTGATCCGAAACCATTCGATATACACCTAGCCGATTTGAAGAAAAGGTTAGGTATCCACTCGAGTTTGAATTCCCAACAAACCAACTAGACAAACCAACCGACTCAAAACCAGAAGAGAAGCTGATACCTACAACGGAGTTAGAAGTTATGAACCTAGTCAAGAACATCTCAACACTCAAGGATGAAGCTAATGTTGTAGAAACAATGTCATTAGGAACTACCACAAAATTTTTGAGTTGCTAGAACAGGATCTACCAATTTTCCTACCATTTGATTTTGTAGGTATGGGATGTACCCTAGAGTTGGTTCTCTCCAGTCCAAAGAAAGAACTCGCATGGTAGAAGTAACCAAAGTAGAAGAAATAGACGTAACGAATGTCCCAACATCCATCTTCCCAACTAAATATTACACTCTTAATTTTGATGGAGCTAGATGTCATTATGGGGTTGGGGCAGGTGTGATATTTACTTCGCTTGAGGGAAAGATCCTACCATTCGCCTTCAAATTAAATTTCAAATGTATAAAAAATGGTGCTGAGTACAAAGCCCTCCTCCTTGGTCTCATCATAGCTAAAAGGATTAGTGTTAATGACATCAGAGTGTTAGGAGACTCACAATTAGTAGCAAACCAAGTCTCTGAGGTATATGAGACTAGAGCTGAACACTTACAGCTCTACAAAACAACAGTATTAGATTTGAGAAAGGATTTAACTTCATCTCCATTTAGGAAATCCCATGAGAACAAAACCTTCTCACAGATTCAATAAAGAACCTCAGCTTCACGGTTCACTCCAAACAAAGAGTTGAACGACACTCGCTTTCATAGTATCCCTTCGTATCAATCATGTTAGTAAAGAAAACGTCAACAAACCCTATTTTAACAAACATAGCTAAGAATAAATCCACTATCTTAGATCATGTTGATGGTGATAGAGCCACTCTTGATTACCTAAATGCCTATGCAAAATTACATCTCACCCATCATGTGGTAGATTTGTCCTTAATCCCACATTCATCTTCTTACTTTTGAAATCCCAAGGCAGAGCTTCCCCACAAAAGGAGCTCGACATATACATGATAGAAAATGGAGAAGATCTCGGAACTACCTCCAGCCCCACCTGAGTTTGAAGAAGGTAAATCTTATTTAATTAAAGAAATGATTGATATTAATATCAAAACGGAGGAAGAATCAAAGATCTTGAAACTAGGATCTTCGTTAACTCCAAGAGATAGAAATCACAATCGAATCCTCAAAGACCATCAAAATGATTTTGCATTTAATTATAAAGAAATGAAAGGAGTTACACCGCACATCGCAAGACATAACCTCATCACCAAATCAGATGCAAAGCCAATTAAACAAAAAACAAGACCAATGAAGCCCAAGGTAGCTCTCATGGTGAAGGAAGAAGTAATGAAACTCCTCTAACTAGGATTCATCAAGCCAATTGATCATTCTCGGGGTATCTAATATTTCCCCATTCTCAAAAGAATGGAAAGATATGCATCTGCATAGACTTCGAGACATTAACAAGGTGTGCCCCAAGGATGACTTCCCATTACCATCCATTGATGTCATCGTTGACACAACAGTTGGATTTGAGCTTTTGTCTCTCATGGATGGGTTCTCGGATACAATCAAATCGAATATCCAAACAAGACCAAGCCAAAACTACGATTATAACTCCTCGGGAACCTATTGCTACACTATTATGCCATTTGGTCTCAAGAACGCTCGCGCTACATACCATGACCAAGGCAATGACATATATATTTCACGATCTTATTCATAAAATCATGGAATCCTATATAGATGACTTTTTGCCAAGGCCAAGAAGCACCGTGATCACTCCGAAGTGCTCCGCATCATTATTTCACGCTTTGATCGAATACGAGTCACACTAAACCCGTAAAAATGCGTATTTGGTGTGACAGAGGTAAACTCTTAGGTTACATCATATCATCACGAGGGATCGATGTAGACCCAGCCAAAATCTGGGCTGTTCTTGAAATGATCCCACCTTCGGATGAGTCTGGAATCAGGTCATTTCTTGGGAAACTCGGTGCAATCCGAAGGTTCATCCCAGATTTAAGCTTTGCCATTCATCCAATCAATAATCTACTCAAGAAATATTATAGTATCAATTGGACTGAAGACTGCAATGAAGCTTTCAAGGAAGTTAAGTGTTTCTTATTATCACCTCCTATGCTAATGCCTCCTAAGCCAGACCGCCCTTTAATTCTATACTCATGAGCTACTCATGTCTCGCTGGCCTACATGCTAGCTCAAGAAGACGATGACAAATGAGAACGCGTGATCTATTTCATTAGCCGAACATTACTCGATTATGAAACACGTTATACACAAGTAGAATGAGAATGCCTTGCCATAGTCTTTGCAACCAAATGCTTAAGACATTACATGCTAAACCAAGAAACAAGGGTCATTGTGAAAACAGACCATTTACAAACTTTCCTCACGCAAGGGTCCTTGTCTAAAAAGGTTGGACACTTTATAACCTTAATGGGTGAATTTGAATTAACTTTTGTAAACCAAAAGTTCGTTAAGGGAAAAATCATTACAGATTGGTTAGCCGATAACCCGTTAGATGGAGGTGATCTAGTAGATCTAGATTTTCCCAATGAATGCATATATTACATCGAAACTAGACCTCCCATCTTTGAATGTCCTTGGTATACTGATATTATTAATTATATCATGGACCATACGTATCCAAAAGGTGCTACACCATAGAAAAGAAGGTGGTTACACATTATCGTAGCTAAATACGTTATTATAGAACAAGTGCTCTATCGTAAGGATTTCGATGGAATGCTTCTAAGGTGTGTTGACATAGAAGAATCCAAGAAGATTCTCTACGAATCCCACAATGGAATATGTGGAGGCCATTTTGGTGGTCATGCCACTACCCACAAAATACATCGATGGGCTATTTCTAGCCCACTCTAGAACACGATGCGCAAGAGAGTTTATACACAAATACCCTAAATGCCAAGAATTTTCCCACGAGATTCACATGCCGGCACAATCTCTACAACCAATCGCTACTCCATGGCCCTTTTCTACGTGGGACCTGGATTTGATAGGGAAATTATCTCCCTCATCAACAGATGGCCATAACTTCATAATCACGGCCACCAAATATTTTACCAAATGGGTAGAGGCTATGCCTCTTACCACTGTATTGTGCCATGATCGCCAAGTTCATTTTGAACCAGATCATTTACAAGTACGGTGTCCCACAAATCATTATCTCAGATAATGACACTTCCTTTAAGAATGATGAGGTCCATGAGCTATGTAGTAAATTTAAAATAAACCATCATACGGCCTCCCTCAGATACCCTCAAGCCAATGGGCAGTCAAGCAACAAACAAGACGTTGAAAGCCATTCTCCTCAAAATGGTAAAAGAAAACAAATGAGATTGGCATTTAAAGTTATATCCGCCTTGTGGGCCCACCAAACCTCAATAAGAACACCAATAGGAGTAACTCCTTTCTCATTGGTATTCGGAGTAGAAGCAGTTCTCCCACTTGAGGTTGAAATACCCAGTCTCTGCATCTCACTACAAGGGATTCTGGATGAAGAAGCTTATAGAGAAGCACACCTCTCCCAACTAGAAAGCCTAGATGAGGCCAAAGGTTAGATGTTAAATAGTGGCATAGAGTCTATGCTGACCGGATGTGCCGGCAAAGTATAACAAAAAGGTCTATGAACGAGATATATATGAAGGAGATCTAGTTCTAAGACTAGACAACCGGATCGATAAAAAGACCGGTGAAGGAAGGAAATTCTGCCCAAATGGTTGGGCCCATACCGAGTCATGAAAGACTATGGAAACAATGCGTATCTCTTATGTACATCGGAAGATGAAGAATTCAATGAAACAATCAATTCCTTTCATCTTAAACGATTTTATGCATAAGTCGACTAACACTTTTGTATAATTATATCTACATTACATCTTCATGTAGTTAGGTTCATTTTGTCCACTCATTTCGTAAAATTTTGTGATCGAGAATTATTCTCAAGAAATTCATTACAAACTTCTGATGGTATTAGCATAAGTATTCCAATCATACTTCTTCATTCTCATAACATCATCCCTCGCTTTTTGAATCATTTCATTAAAAATAAGCTAGATATGACAAATTCTTAATGGTAGCCATACCAAGACCTGCATGTTGTTCTCACTTTGGTTTCTTCGTAGTATAGGTGTCTTGCCTATGGTCTATTCTAGAAGCTTCATAGTGTCACATCTATCCCATATATATCTCTCTTTGGAAATAAGAACATATTGACATTTTGCTCAAATAAGTAAGTCAAATATAGATCAAACAGAAAATTTTATTTTTACACATTTCCTTACCCTACCAACCTTCGGTGATGAGCTTGGTCTCTTACTAGTGATGTAGGGTTGGGAAAGTATGGGAATTCCCTTACTCACCTATGCCTTATCCATGATGATATGTCCATGCTTCCTACTCGTAGCATGGGGCAAGGTGCAGGGGTCCTCTTAGCAAAAAATGTTAAAATTCATAAAGCAAATAATTTGAAAAAACCTTTGAAATCTTGAGTAAAAACAAATGAATCAGATGTCCAAAATTCCAAGAGAGTTAAAAACCCAAAACTAGATTTTGTCAACCATGTGGCCATCTACGGATCTAAGTCTAGATAAACCACAAAGCAAGTCGCATTCTAAACTATGGAGTCACTTGAGTAGAATAGGTTTGTAGCATCCTAATTTGGTTCCACCAAATCTTTGTCTATCTCTCATCACTATCATTCAATAAATTTCATAGCTTGTGCCCTTTCTAGCTCTCGGTGGTGAGCCCTCGCATCTTACTAGTTGCGTGGAGTTAGGAGTGGGGCAAGTTCATCTGCTCATCATACCAACTTGTCATCACGTTCTGTCAAAACTATATGAAGTACCGAAAATTGCTTATATAAGCTAAAGTTCAAAATCACATTGTGTCTAGCATTATCATATATCAGCATCACGAAATACAAAAGAAAGAAAGCATTTGTGTCATTTGTTCTCCATTTGCATACATTCTCAAAATCATATAAAACAACATTATAATATACATGTGGAAATGAATAACAAAAATTCTAGATGACAAGAGTATGATCCAAAAGAATTATATATATATATATATATATATATATATATATATAATCAAGTTTTATGTACAATGCCATCATGCGCTAGGCATGGTCAAAACACTCAATGAGCCCGGAAATACAAAATGAATCATATAAACAATCTAAGAGAGCCAAGTGGCCTCTCAACCCCTATGAGACCCCTTTGAAGGTGCACAACCACGTCTAGGACTCCGCCACGCCGGCACTCCGAATGCACCGAGGGCTCACGGTCCCGAGGGCAGGCTGCCGCAGCCTCACTATGAGAGTGACTCCTCATCAGGCACTCTACTATCCTATACCCAGCCAACTCGGTACAGAGGGTAGTCACCATCTTGGCCACATGCCAGATAGGGGAAAAGATATCGTTGTGCCTACCACCACCAAGGCTCCCCGCATCCATGGATAGCTCAAGTGCGGGTCTTCTCCATGGGGATCATCGTGGTATTAGTACATACCCGAGTGAATCAGTCTCGCCACTCGTCAGCAATCTCTGCAAAGCAAAGGAGAAAAGAAAATTAGGAAATGATCAAAAGATAAGAACAAAGATGAACAAAAGGTGAGATAGCAACTAAGGCAATCCTAGCTAAAAACAAATATTAAAGGAAGGGTTACAACTCACTCGGATCTTCGGGCCTCCAAGAAGGATCCCTAGGATTAGCACCTGCCACAGATGCCATCGCTGAGTGATGTCCTCCTCCTATTCCTGGGGCAACATAACATCCTACTACGGACTCATCCTCTCTACCTAAGTCCTAAGAGCGAAACTCCTCTGAAACTAGAGTCTACCTCTCCGCACTCCGCCTACCCCCTCTCGGCCTTGTAAGATCTCCCGAGTTTCATGCCACTCGAGATCGCTATCCTCCTCTCCACCCGACTCGCTGACCTCCATATCCTTGGTATCCTCCTCCGTCTCTACCCCCGTGAGGTCCTCTAACTCGAGTCTATATCAATGGCATCATCACTACTGTGGGCAGGGGCCGATGGTGATTCAAGTAAAGGTGCCCGAGGAGCACCGACTCTCCTCGAGCACGTACTCACCCTCCTCGGGCCAGTAATAGGGATGCCAGAGTAACAAAAATTCCAACCCCGGCCTCTAGGACCTCCCCTAGCCTCCCGAACTGATCTAAATACTAACACCAATGGGGAAGCATACCAACGAAGCTAAGGCCAAACTGTTTAGGAACTTGATCAAAGCGGTGTGTCTCCACCTTCCCCGTCCTATCCACAAGCTGCCCTGTGGTAGAGCAAGAAATCAAAGTAAGGGTATCCTCGCCCCACAACCCTACCATGGCCTGATAAGGTGTGGCCTCCATATCATCAGTAGTCAGGGAAGCAACTGGCTAGTGGGGTGCTCTAAGCACTAACATATCTGTCCATCTAGCTGCCCTCATAGCTCTAGGATCCACCACCTCTACACCTCTCCCATAAGGGATGATACACTCGTAGACCCAACTCATAACCAGGGGTCGGATGGCTCAAAGATGTCCCTCGTAAGTGAACCACCACCCCATGACAAGTTTTGGTAGGTGGTCCCAAGTATATCATCTCCCCAGGCATAAATCCGGCCATGTGCCTCAATCTGTGTAATAATAGGGGACCAGTAGTAGAGTAAAGTGTCCCCTCCCTTGTCCCTAATCAATCTTGAGGCAAGGATCCCCATAATGGCTTGATGAATCAAAGGGATAGGCAAACTAGGAATGGAATGACCCTCACCCCTTCTTTCGAACCGGTGGGAGAGAACTAAGGTGTCCCCTCCTTGTCCCCAATCAATCTTGAGGCAAGGATCCCCATAATGGCTTGATGAATCAAAGGGATAGGAAAACTAGGAATGGAACAAACCCTCACCCTTCTTCTTCGAACCGGTGGAGATAATTGCATCTCCCATGTATGTGGCCCATCAACTATCTCGAGCCCACGACCCCATTGCTCAAGTGTAAGCCATCTCCCGATGATCGGGACTCCTAAAATGTGGTAGATATCCTTTAGGGTGATAGTCCACTCACCCCGATTCTGGAAATCGGAAAGTGTTCCGATCAGATCCTAATATGAAAACAAGTCATAAAGTATGTGATTAGAAGGTGCGACATGAGGAACCCGTGATATACGTAATATGCCGACCTCTAAAGTGTATCCCGCTCAACTCGAGAAAGTGCATCCAACATCATGTTGGAAGCCAATCACACACTCTCTCTCTCTCGGCTCCATCTCGATATATTCCTCCTTCGCTGCGTACACCCAACAACATGCAAAAGGAGTAAGTTAGTATTCAAATTACATTAAAAGAAATAATTAAAACATGTAAGAATACTAAAAATGCAAACTTTAGCTCAAAACACTGAGTTTTTGGCATTCTCAGAAGGACTACCGCCTTAAAGGGTGAAGGTCCAGTAACCGCCACCCCCGCTCAGGTGGTGGCGGTCATGTCCCAAATTTTCAAACGGGTCACGTGCCCTAAAAATGCCTAAAAACACGGAAAAATGACTATTGTGATTAAAACAAAACCTACCCATTAGCGCCCCCAAAGTGACCCTACTAACACTAACATTTTCAAAAATTATCCCCCATGCCAAAAATTTCATCATTTTAACATTTTGGGGGTAAAAACGTTAAATCAAGAAGAACTAACATGTGATCTCATGGGTCGATGTTCCACTCGTGGAGGCATGATCACTATCTCGTCATGAACATTTTGACTATACTCTCATCAAAAACCATCACCGTGGGTCCCAGAGCTCAAAATCAATCAAATCAACACGCGCAAATGAATAGGAAAATGGGCCCATTTTTATATATATAAGCATCTTAACTCGCTTTTGAATCCCTTTTTATAGGTTTGAGCACCGATGGAGGTAAGTTCTTATCCCCACGCAAATGGTAAGTCCTCATTTCATGTTATTTTAGTATTTATTTTTCAATTTATTTTATCTATCTGCACTTGAGTCCTCTTTTCATTTTACAGGTAGCGGGAATTTTGGATGGCGTCATTTTGACACACGAACATGTCAGGTATAATTTCTAACTTCCCATTTCAGGACCGCCATACTCGACCCACCGTTTTACGCCTCTTCATGGCTAAAATGCTTCTCCGAGGGGGCAATATGTACGTACCCAAAATTGTAGGGTACTATACCACTAGAACAATGTTACACGTGCCCCAATGATGATACAGGTCTCCTCGCAAGGTGTTCGGGATCCGAAAAGCTCTCCAAGTGTACATTAACATCCCGCATGCCCCGCTTAGCCCCTACGTGCTTTATTTTTCTCTTTTCCCCTCTTTTCCTTTGCATTTTGGTCTTCAGTGATGAAACCGCCGCCCGGCAGTGGCGGTGGTCTTTGGTCCAGCCCCCCTGCTCAGGGCGGCGGTCCTTCATGTGTTTTTCTAGAATGTTCCTTTTATCGCGACTTGTGTAAAATTTCAACGTTTACCAGCTTTTTTCACCGCCTTTGCTCGTATTTATGATTTTGGTTCCCGGAATAGTGTTTTTCCATTGTTTATGATAAAAGAGTTCAAATTGGTTTTCACCTTTGGGTAAATGGGAATTCTATAAATAGCTGGTTGGTTTTCAAGAAAATGGCCCCTCAAAATTTGCCTCTCATTCTCTCATTTCAGAATTTAGTCTTTCAGTTCTTAGGAATTCATAGTTTTCATTTGTTGCATGCATAGTTAGTGTTGTTTTTGCTGTTGAAGCCACATAATCTTCTTGTGCAAGTGTTGTTACTATTTCATACAATCAACTAAGGTAGGATAGTTCCATTTTCAGTTGGAATCCATTAGAGTTGCAGGTTTTGTTCATCAAAAAGGATAGTTTCGTGTTCGACGTTTTAAATCCCACTAGGAATTGCATAGGCCAAGCTCTATTCTCTTGCGCTATCCCTCTCCTACTTGTATTGTATTCAGTCTACATCCAAAGCTACCATTGTTCCAATACCTTTTCTATCGCAAAGCCACACACAATCGTTCTACAAAATCCAAGTTCAAGCTTTCAAAGTTTTAGTTAAAATATATCAAATAGAATAGTGAATCGTTTCATTTCGCTTAATCTTACTTCCAATATTGCCGGGAAGTGTGGGGATTGATAGTTTTGAGAAACTATGATTCATTCCTCACTTCTAAGGTAAGATCGGGGTCTTTCAAATAGATTAGTTCAGCTTTTTTGTTATTTAGAATAGATTTACAACTTCACGAGGCAAGTAGCTATACTCGGCTACTTTGTTTGTTTTTCATTCTATTATTAGTTTAGTTGTCAATTTCTAGATATATTAAATAATTTCTCTTTCAATTTTGTTCAATAGTTTAGTGGAAATCCAAAAATAGAAGGATTTATATATGTTGTAGATATACTTTGCATAATTAGTTTACTTCGCTTTAGTTAGATTTATATCATTTCCTTTTATATGACAATCATGGGACCTAGGGAGCCCAGAGAATACGTATTCAAGCCAATCATATCTCAACCCAATCTTGCTTCATGGCAATAGTCGACATAGACCAGAATCTTAGAATCCAAGTCTTCCGAACAACAACAGACCTACAACAAATCAGCTCACAGTTAAGAGGATTAAACGTAGAAGACGACCAAGCACACACGTTTTGGATAAATCAACCAAACTACAGATTGCCCTAAATAGATATCCGCATGACTGTAGAAGGGCTTGAAAGAGAGAAAACATTCGGTTGTGATCCTTTGGTCCCACAGCCAGATGCAGGAGATATCCTCATTGACATAGACACTAGCTTAAGAATTCAAGTTTCCAGAACACCTGTAAGGTACTCTGAGAAGATTGCGCAACTTTTAGTTCTAAACATAGAGGCTGAAAAGGCATATGACTACTAGATATTAGGGATTAGGGATTAATTCCGCACATGACCATAGGAGGACCATGACAACCAAGAATTTACGGTTGTGATCCACAGGTCCCATAACCCAACGGACCTACAAATCAATCAAACATTGACATGGGTTTACGGATGCTGGTGTTTAGATCCTCTCCACTTCCACCAGATATTATCACACAGTTATCCTTATTAGATATAGTAGCTAACCAAGCTAAGGATTTCTGGACTAGACCAGAGAATCACCCATAGAATCCAATATATATCCATAATCCATCTTATGACCCTGTCTGGAGACATACACAAAACTATCCCAGGTCATTTTCCATGTATACCACAACCTATAGATCAGATTACGCTAGAGCTCGATATTGATTGGAGCCTTCCGAAGAACCATCCTCACTTGAATGATCTATCACACCAATTCAGGTTAGGAGGGCCTTCTTTTCCTTAGATTTACAGATTCCATTAGTTCATGTCAAAGGCATATGATTGCCTAACTAGTTCACCTATACCCCACGCATATTCCATCCCCACCGGCTGTCTCGGCACGACCTCAGGAGGTCGGGTGCGAGGAAGAGTTACTTGTAGATTCCCATACTCGCTTGTCACTTTTCCATCGTACATTCCCCCTTTACAGTGACTTACAACATCCAAAATCTCTTGTTTTACATCCAAACCCTTACAAGTCTCGCATATTCAACTTACATTCCAAATCCACCCTCCTAGGTCACCGTCGACTGCCTCTGCATAGTCTAGGTCACTTTGTGGACCCAAAATAGGTAACACGTAGTTTACTGAGTTATTTCAATCAAGTTAGCTTTTAGATCAATCTCATTCATTTCTAAGATTCATAATACTTTTGTTTCGTATGCTATCTCGTTGTTTCATCCTTTACTTCAATTTATTTTATCAAATGGGGGTTGACATCTTCCATGGAAGTTAACACTTCTTGGATCCTCTTTGTCGATAAACTCCCGCATGTCCTATCTAATCCATTTTTTGTTTAGTGATTCTTATTTACAAGTCATCATCTTGTAGCAATGAGGATCCATCATCCACTTTGTGCTCGTATCCATCACATCGCATCGCATCGAGGTAATGTAAACCCTCCATATTCGAGTTGCTAGATTCTCTTAGTAACTAGTTCATTAACTTGATTAGGAATGAAGAAATTTAGACAACATTCTTGGCACGTCCGATGGGATAACCCTTTAGGTGGTCCTTTTATATTTATTTCTATTTTTGCTTCTTCTTTCTTCTACTAACACAACAAGATAAGGATTCCCTTTTTGTTTTTTTTTTTCATGTTGGGTTCGGCTACTTGGATCACTCTTCCCTTAAAGTTCAAATAAAAGTAAAAAGATATATCTAGGTATTCTTCATATTCCCTTATTTTCTCCTTTCTACATCGTATTTCCGTTTCCTTTGTATTCTCATCAAAATATCTTACTTTGATTTGGCATAAAAGAACCTTTCTTTTTTGCATCCTACTTGATCATATAGTTTAAGTAGGGGTTAACCTTCTGCATCTCACATTCTATCACACACAACCTAAAACTCACGCATCTAAATCACACATCTAAACATCATCCTACCCGATTGACTAATTGGGATTTCATCACCCAATAGGAAGCCACTTGAGACTTCCCTAGCCAAAACTACCTAAAACCATCCTTAGATGGCCATTCCTTAGGTACCTTTGTTATCCACCTCCCCTTTATTTTTCTCACATTTCTTAATTAATCATGTTAATAAGAAACTTTTTACTTGATTTATTTGTTAACAAATTACATAAAAAAATGTTCACCTATTTCATGCCTATTGTTACCCTTCCTCAAGTTGAGGTAACACAACAATCTACTCTATCCAATGAAATCCCTTCCTCTAATGATATTTCCCAACAATATTATAAACTTGAAACCACACCTTTAGTTACCCAATCCCTTTTCCACATGGTCTCGCTTCCTGAGGAACATGTCATCCAAAATCATCCCTATATTGAAATCAATCTTATATCTCTCATTAATCAAACCTTTCTAGACCAACTACACCCCCATATCCCACTCCTTTAGAGACTCTTGGACCTCCTTCTAGCCCCATGTATGAATTCTTATTTCATAAATATCCCACAATATTTCGATCTTATCAATCTACTCAATTGGTGGATCCTATTCCACCCACATCACTTTATATTAACTCTATCCCTATTCCATCTACAACTAGTATGCCTATCCAACCATCTCAGCCTCTTATAAATTACATTCCTACCCATTATATGTGCCAACCATATCAACCTCTTAACACTCATATCCCCGCTTATAATTTATCACAACAACTTGATCAATATCAAAAATTACATCATATCCCAATTTATCAACATCAATCATTATAGTAACCTATCCAATCTTAACCCATGACATATATTAATCCTTACTAAATGATTCTCATTCCCCAAACACTCACACCTCCACAAATTTATCAACGACCACCTTATCAAGATACTTTTCATACCACACAACCAAAATACCAACCTACCATTGCATCGAATAACACTATTCATGTCCTAATGAATAGGTTGTCTAGTCTACAGTGCCACTACCTTAGGACCCAAGGTTACATTATCTTACGAAAAAATTTGTAATGAACCCATTCACCCATTGGTTCCAATCAAACCTTACCCTCCTCATTGGGAGCTTCCCAATTTTACCAAGTTCAACATTAAGGAATATCCCCAACAACATCTCCACACATTTAAACACATGTTACCTTATCACACATGATCAAGAACTTATGCTTTGCACCTTCCCTATATCTTTGGCTGGTCTAGCATTGGATTGGTACAATGGGATTCCTCAACATTCCTTATTCTCCTTTACCCATCTCTTGAAATTATTATTAGAGAATTTTTCGATTATTATTGCGCGCAAAACCACTATCAATGACTTGTATACTATTAGACAATTTGATGAAGAATTTATCCTAGACTTCATCGCTCGATGTCGTGGCGTTATAAGACAACTATCATCGAAATCTTCTCACATTCTTGTGTAAATAATATTTCTTCTACTTTGTAAATCCAATCTTTCCAAAAAATTGAAGAAGCTTTCACCATGGCTCACAAAATCAAAACTCATTCCCTTGAGAAAGGCAACCTCAAGCTTTGATCAAACAATCCCAAGACCAAGTTCATCAAACCCACTTCACATAACAACGAGTCCAAAACTACCACCAGTACCATCACGGTTCAATCCCCATCCACATCTCCCTCTCACATAGAGTCTTCATAAAGAGCTTTCAGACCATCTCCTAACTATACCCCCTTGGGGGAATCCTATAGTTTGGTATTTGACAAGTTGATGGTGGTACACTCCATCCAACTTCCTCCCAAATGACCTGTGGATGACTCACGACCCAATCCCACTTGGTATCATGAAGCCCACTATTGTAAATATAATTAAGTCAAAGGTCACAACATTGAGAAGTGTTGTTCCTTAAAATATCCCATCCAACATTTTATAAATCGGAGAGATATTCTTAGAGATTTCCAACATTGAGAGGGGGTGAATCAATCTTTGATAAAAATTACAATCAATTTCCTCTCCTTTTTTTGTTACTTGTTAAACATTATTAATTGTCATAAGTGTGCAATATAAACCATAAAGATATAGAATTGAGAATCATATACACACATTCACATGAGGAGACCAAGTATAATGTGGGAATCCATTTTGGGACAAAAACCCACTTTGAAACAAATGCTTATTAGGAACACCAATTCCAAATTCTTATAGTGGTTTTGGTTGAGCACCCACTCAACTGTGAAACACCCTCTTTGTAACATCCACTCAAATATTTTCTAAGCATCCACTCAAATATTTTTTGAGCACCCACTTGCATGGAGAACCAACCCCTAATTTAATCAGCTACAACTGATCTTTTCTAGGTACTACCCATAAGGAGGCTAAAACCCCCTAAATATGCTAAGCTATAACTTAGAATTATTATTCATACAATTTTTGATCATTTAGTTTTTGTGTTACATACACAACTGATTATGATCACCTTGTTGTTTCATTCATTTACAATCACTCTTTAAAGTTATATGTGCAATGTTTTCTTTACCTCTTTCTGATCTCTCCTTTCTCACATTTAACATATCATATTTTATGCTTCTCTATGCATATCAATTCTTCATCTGATAACCTGGTCTCCTTCTATGCACAACTTTTATCTTTCTCTCTTTCTTTATTATTCGGTCCAAGTTCTTTATCTATTCAATGACAAGTCCTTTATCTTTCTTCTCTTGAAAAAATCTGCATTAGAACTGCACTCTTTTTCCTCACAATGACTTTTTCCTCAGCTTCTTTCTCTTCTCTTCAACAAATCTACATTACAACTCCATCTTCTTTCCTTACATAACTCTCTACTCATCTCTTCTTTATTAGCATTATATATTCAACAACAAATCTATGTCATTTATTTCTCTAAAAATATCCTTGGCTCAACTACACTTTCTCTCTTTTCTCTATTCTACAGATCTTAAACTCTTCATCTCTTTAGCTCATGAGAGTGCTTTTGCTGATTCCATTAATCTATAATGCATCTAATCAATTCTCAAAATCTTCCCACAAACTTGCATTACTCCTTTTACCTATTTTCCTTTGTCTCTCCTTCGGCTGAATGCATAATTTTTCTCTTTAACAAATCATATATTAGCATCGTGTTTACTCTATATACAATTGAGACATTCCATCACCTCATTTGGCGTGTCGTGCACTCTTTCCTACATTTTTCCTAAGAATTTGGTCCATTAAATGCATGCAAATCACTTGTATTTTTCTCTTACTTTATTTGGATTGATTTCCCTTTCACTAAAAATTAGCCAATTTTTCCTATAACGTCCCTTTTTTGCACACCGACACACAAAGCTCAAAACAACCTTATGGGATGATAAAATAACACCCAAGAGATCTACAGGAAGCTCTCCATTAAATCTCATCTATGGGAAAGAGGAACATGTTGTGAGTTGATTGTCTTTACACTTTGAATCTTTTCTCACTTTGGAGAAGACACATACATTCCAATCAATCTGGGCATGTCCAAATCACTTTGCTCATTCCAAGGTTCCTTATCCGGTTTGGAGTGCCAAATAAAATTGTCTATGATTCTTATATGAGAATGGACATCTCTGATTCTTAATAGATGAGAAAGGTTAGATAATAGTAATGGAAGTGCAACATTTAATCCGAAGGATGAACCATGTGCAACTTTTCCTTGCATGCTTGGTAAATCATCCATCAATGTAAATAGAAATATTACATCAAGGCAAACATAGACACGATTCACCAATGATACAAGGCCACATTCTTTACCTTCTTTAGAACAATATCATCATCATTTGGTTGGAAACATCCACCATAGACCTTGTATTTGGTGTATGCTCTTGTAAGTATAATGTGTAGTCTAAAAATATCATGCATGGTTTTTTTTGCAAGAACAAGTGAATCATCCTTTAGATTCCCTAGGATAAAATGAGCTACCTTATTTAATATTTCAACCAAAAAAATTAACATAATGTTAATTTTTAGACATTCACATCTCACCGCACAAAATCCGTGCTTATTGACTATCTCTATTTGCCCATCTATCTCTGGGTGGTAGCTAGTGCTAGGAGTCAACTCTGTACATACCAGTATGAAGATCTCCTGAAAAATGTGCTCATGAAGATCTTGTCCCATCATCAAAATATTTTTAGGCAACCCATGTAGCCTAAAAATACCGGTTTTTGGATTTTCTAAGGTTTTTTTTGTTTTAGTTTCACTAATTCTAATTGCACTCTTTCCAATTCTAATTTAATAGAATTCTCTCCTTCTCTTCGCCAAGGTTGAGATTCTAACCTAATGGCCATTTCTATTGAATCAAGCTATGGAAAATTCTAACATACCTCATACTCATGTTGTTGATAACAAAATGTCTAAGAAGAGAGTGTTGGATGCTCAACCTTCATCTTCTTCTAATTAAATTGATCATTTTCATAAAGAAAATAATTTTGATTTCTTTTATTTAGTAAACACTTTGAAACTTACTCGGTATTTGGAATCTACATGATTTTATATTTTGAGGCATCAAATAAAATTAAGAAGAACATCGAGAAGTTGTTTGATCATCGAACACTTACTACTCTGTCTTCTTTTTTTGTTTCAGTCAGAGAATGCTTAGAGAACTTTGAAAAAGAGATTTTTTGTGCATGAATTGCCTTGTTGTGTTTTTGCTTGCATGTCAAATAACACCTTGCATCATTTTGGGCACTTTTCGTCTTGTTTATTTACTCTCAATTTTTTTCCTCACGGGTAAGTTTTTCACCATATTATACTCTTAATATTTAATCTTAATGGATTAATTTAATTCAAAAATGTGAGATGAACCAAATATCACTTCTTTTGGAGAAGAATATTCCTTGGTAGCATACCCACAAAATGTTTAAATATTTCCTCTCCTCATCCTTGTAGGAAATGCAAAAATAAGGGGGTAATGTTAGGCCTTGGGTTTGAGTGAAGAAGTGTGAGATGAATAAGAGATCTCCATCGGTTTGGGTAGAAAAAAATCATAGATCTACACATAATAAGGTGGTTTAATGGGTTCTCTAAAATTCCTTATACCATCAAGGAATTTCATGATGGCATATGTGGAGGTCACTTCGGTGGCCTTGTTTTTGCTAAGTGTATTCTTCACCTAGACTATTATTGGTGACCCATTTAGCTCCTTTTGGTGTGTGATAAATTTTAGGTTTAAATCTTAAGGTAAATTCTCCTTTCCTCCACCTCCTCAACCAAGGATGTTCCCAAATATAATTCAAGTGATTCACCCAGTTCTTATAGCACTTGGGGTTTTTCAACTCGAAATGGTAGGAGGAGTCTCAACAATGTTTAAATTTCTTCCTTGGGTAATATTTTCTTCTTTCAATCCCAATAATCAAAGGCCTTTTCTTGTGCTCATGAATCCTAACCACCACCCTAGTTGGGTGGCGGTTATAGAACCACCACCCTACAAGGAGGTGGTTTATATAACCACCACTTCGCATAGAGTGGCGGTTTTTTCCATAACCTCTGTTTATGGGGTTGAGTAGTAATACAAAAAAAATGTTAATTTGTTCGAGGAGGAGTTTTGCTAGAATACCCCTCGGTAGGTGGTGATGATGAGGTAGGTGTAGACACCAAATTTGGGTACACCCCTTTTGATATGCGAGTGATCATTATTCCACTTTATCTCGAAAATTATTTTAATTTATATTATGAGGAAGTTCACGTTGATGTGCGAGGGACCACATTACAGGATAATCCCATGTTATGCGGAGTTACACTGATTGTCTCACACACAAATCACAAGTATAGCTTATATTTCGAAAGCCGCATCATCTTGTGAAAGTGTTAAATACTATACACTAAGAGTCTTGTACACTTTCCATAGTTGTCTCGTCGAGATTTGGGGCGAGGGCCGGACCGGCTAGGGGGGCAGGGTTGCAATGTCGAAGGTTGTTTTCATGTGACAATAAGGTTTTTCATCATGTGTTTGTTGTCGCGTGACAAAAACCTTATTATCACCCAACAACAAGATTAGTTGTTGCATGACAACAAACTTTTTCACTCCTACATTCATGGAGTCAAACTTCATCTTCAATCCCTAGCTAATCTCAACCATTCATAGCTATTATAACCATTATTATAATAACAATCTCCACCTTCCATTTTTCTAATCATTGTTAGCTAAAGGATGGAAAAGATGATCTGCTGCATTTTTGGAAAACACTATAATATCATCCGGATAGATCAACACTATTGTTTCCAAATGCATTCAATGAAAGAAATTCAAAAACTGAAAAAAAAAGTGGGAATAAGAAATTTCAAAATTTGAATTTCCCCTTCTTAAAGTGACTAAGACCTATGGTCTACGCAGGGTAGGTCAGCCCCATCCTAGTTTAAGAATTCAACTCACATGCCCATCTCAAGGTTAGCTCTCCCACTCATCTCTTCACGTAAAATTACCTGCCCAACTCGACGAGCCAACACAACCTCCATCTCAAGAGATCATCTCACCTTCCCAACGCGAGAATGCCAACTCATCCACCGAACTAAGTGATTCATCTCACTCACCAAGATCGGTGATTCATCTCTCCCAATGACCTTGGCAAGTCAGCTCACCCGCTAAGCTAACCAATTCATCTCGCCCTTCGAGCTTGGTGGGTTGGCTCGCCCGCTCATCTCAAGGCGGGCGCGGAGGTAAATTGGGAATTTTTTCCCAATGTAAAATTTAAAAAGGAAAAAATGGAGTTTTCGGCCGCATATGAGTCGAGGATGCGCCACGTGTCTCGAGAGGCGTAGGGCACAAACCTTTTTGGGAAATTTTTCCCAATGTGAATATAAAATGAGACATCAAGCTTAGTTCTAGAACAAGCCTCACGGTGATTGATCCAAGAATTCCAAAGGTGGAAATTCTACTTCTTGTCTTATAGGGGCTAATGGATGAAAATTTTGGAAACAAAACCATATGAATCATGGTTTTGATCATCTTTCGACCATGAATTTGGATTTTTAAAGGCATAAAAATGTAAATTGATCATTCTTGAGCTTCCATTGTCGGGAAAGATAGGGAAAATGAAAAAGCCCGCTGATTTTGAAGAAATTAGGGCAAGAATAGGAAAACTAGTTGATTCTATCCTTTTGGAGTCACTAGATCAGAAATATATCTCCTAAGCACAGAAACGTTAAATAAATCATGGATGTGAGATAAGCTAGAAAATGATGATACAAATTGAAAAAAAAAACATTCAAACCCTAAAAATATCTCTTACGATAGAAACAATATAAACATTCTAGCTCCCCATCTAATCAAACAAGTCATCAATCCTAGGGAGTGAATAATAATTCTTTATTGTGACTTTGTTGAGATTCCTAAAGTCTACACAAAGTTTTGGGAAGGGCCATCATTGGCCTTCCTAGGGTTGGAGCAACCACACGAGTGGAGAAGAAGATCCTAAGAATATGTGGAGGTGATTCAAGATATTTAGACATCATGGAGATGATTCAAGAAGATTACGGAATGGATAGATGACTATGGAATGAATAAATAGGGGTGCGGGTGGAATGGGTAAAGGATACAATTTTAGAATGACTATCCCCTAATGGCTATTTTTCATGGAAGACACTATCGTCAGATTTGAAAAGAGTGAAATGGTGACCCGTGTGTAACCAAATCACCCACCCTATTTAAAGGGTTATCCCTCATGGGATTTCATATAGTTTTGTGATCGGGTAATAATATGTTTGCATGAAATTATAACAACTAGGTGTTCAAAGACATGACACTTGGACTTACCAAGAAAATTGTTGATATAGTCTTCCAAATATGTCCATCTAACATGTCCGTACATGTCCACTTGTGATCCAACTAACCCCAATTGTCGAACCCACTAACCCGTCTAACCTCGTGTCTATATGCATCTTCACCAACTAACCCACTGGGCCCTCCATCTTAATCATCATCTCGATTGATGAACCCGATTGATCAACTTTTCTCTATACACATCATCACTAACCTATGAAATTCATCCTTCTCAACATGCTCAATGTTTTTCGAAGGATTGATAACACCATTTAGAAGGACATGAATTGGTTTTCCCACGAAAGGAAAGTACAAAATAGGGAGAGGTGGGGAAGTAGTGATAAGAAAGGGTGGGAGTGGAGGAAAGCGATGGGATAGAAAAGAGAATGGGGGATAGAAGAGCAATGCTAGTGAGGGGACATTATGGAAATTTCAATGAAATAAGTGGTGGGAATCAATGCCCTAGCTCTTTATGATAAAAAAATTATAAATAAAATTGATCAATGCATGAAGCTTGCTTATGGGAAAGATGATCGATGTGGGAAGCTTTCTAGGATGCTCTCATATTTTGAGGTCTTGTTTGTTGCAAACTTGACCTAATCGATGATATTGTGTTGTCACTATTTGGTGTCAAAACCTATCTAGATAAGTTTTAAGGAGTAGACTATTGTTGTGACTGAAGTTAGCATTTTTTACATCATTGTATTATTCTAGAAAACATGTGTTTGATAAATTAGTCCAAGACGAATTGCTTGAGTGGTTCCTCTTTAACATAAAGCACCAAGCAAAGAATAAGTGTGCACAACTTAAAGTTGGATGAAACATTGATGATGCTAGAATGATGTTCCTCAATACTTTTTGAATATAATTCTAGGTTCTTGGTTCAAATCAAGGTGTTAAACAATGTGTTTGAGTATGTGTGTCCTCATTGGTTGCTTGTCAAAGTCTTGGTTTTCATCAAAGTCAAGAGTTTGTTTTCAGTCTAGACAATTTTCTAGTGAACAACATAGGATGTGTTTAAAATCATAGCTTTACGGTGTACTAAATTATATGATACTTCAATTATTTAGGACAAAAATATCCTATCCATCTTGGGAGCGAATCGACTAGGAGAGAACAAGTACAATTGACCCAAATACTCTTTATTTGATCACTTAAAGGTTGTATTGAATTGGTCTTCCTCCTTTACCATGATCTAATTATACCCTAATTATCCATCTAGGAGATAAAGTTGAGAAGGATATCAATGCAAGAAATAGATAAGTCGAGTTGAGGAGGAGGAGGCTATTGGTATTTTTAGAAATCAAATCATGTAAAAATAAAATTTATTGTAGCCAAAACAACCCAAAATCAGATCTGAAATTTGATTTCCCTAAATCCCATCTATACCATCTTAGGATTCCTGTGGGAAAGATAGGGACCACATAATTATTACCCATCATTACATCCTCACTACCCTTCCTGTAGACATCCTAAGTTGGGCAAATATATATATATATATATATATATATATATAGATATACACACACACACACACTTTACTTTATATATATATACACACAAGTAGAGGGGTAGATGTATATACAGTAGAGGGTAGATATATCTACTAAGAAAAACTTCCATAACGTGTGTCAACTTCTTCCTCCCATCATGTGTCAACCACTCCTTTTTGATGTGTGTCAACTACTTCAAGATTTGTTTCAAATAATTCACATGCATCCACATTTTGGACACATAATGACAAAATAATTTGATAAATATTGTATTTGTATTGTGTTTTACACAATTTGGAGGTCAATTCTAAAAATTACAATATTGCATTGTTGACCGACAACAATGGTTGTTGACGTGCATCAATAACCCTTGTGTATGACAACAAGCCTTAAGTAGAGCCCTTAAATGAAGAATACTTGAATAGAATTTATGTGCACACCATTCGAGATCCAAAAGTGCTTTATCAATAGTGAACTATCATACACCATTTTAATTTGAAACATTTATATAGGATTACACCAACCATAATATCATTATAGAGTTGTTGTATTCCTATATAAAGGTTTCAGTGCCATAGAAGATTGTAATAGATAACAGTTTTGGCATGCCCGGTGGGACATTGAGGTTAGATCTTCCATCTTTCCAAGGTGTCTCATTACAAACAGAAAATGATAAGCCACCGTGTGTCAAAAGATAGAAAGCATGACATGATAGATATATTTGGAACAAGAGATTTGAGGTTGGAAAAATGTTTCTTATGTATGATTCTAATTTTGTGTGCCACCCAAGACTATTGGTTACATAAAACTATGATTCCAAGCCCTTAACACAAAAAAATAATATTTGTAAAGTCTCATAACTAGTGACAAAAACTTAAAATGTGAATTTCAGCCTCTAGATGGGTAAAATACCTCTCTCCTTGAGTCAATCAACCAAATTTTCAATGTTTAATGTGTTTTGAATTTTTGATGTTTTACCAATGTTTTTGGATTTTGGAGGTTTTACCAATGTTTTTGGATTTTCTAGTTTTGTGAATTTTTAGGTTTTTTTAATTTTTTTTTTTTTTAAGCGACATACGGAAAATAATGAAATAGAGGTTGTCTTTTAAGTAACAGGAATGTCACCTTGTGCGGGGTGATGGTTACAGAACCACCACCTAGCTAGGGTGATGGTCCCAGGACCACCGGTTTGCCTGGCGGTTGTCCTAGCCATTATAGACAAAAAACTAAAATCAAAACGAACAGCCTCTGAATTTGAAAGGATGTTCATTTCTCTTCTCCTTCATGACCTTTCCCATTCTCTAGTGCACAGGTGGGGCTGGCATTATCCTCATTCCCCTTGATGGTGAGCCCATGTCTTTGTCTTTCAAACTATATTTCAAATGCATGAACAACATTGCCAAATATGAAGCGCTCATACTAGGTCTCCAAGTTGCCTACATAAAAATTCTACACCTTGATTATAGTGAAATTTATCATTAATTAAACCTTAAACATAGAATTTTTTTATATTTTGCATCTTTCATCCTCCATTCTTCATTTTTCTAGTCTCTTACTCTTCGATAGCACCATAAATTCAACTAGTAATCAAATTATCAAATCAATAATAGGAAGTCATCTCCTTACCACCCATAGTCAAATGGGCAAGTGACACTGAGACCATTCTTTTGCCTCTGAGCACATAACCATTGATACCAAATGAATTGGTGCAGTAGTTTATTTCTTTATTTTTTCGATTTAATTAAATAATTCGATCACTTCTCGTATTAGGTCAACCATAAATTTTAAGATTAATTTAGTCTCTCCGTGGCCCCTCCGCTCCGAGACATGTGCCACCTTTTGATTCATCCGCGGGCCGACGACTCCATTTTTCCTTTAACCCATAGGCTCTGAATGGGTTTGTAAGAAAAAATATAAGGTAGATGGATTACATTTCCACTGTCTTTGCCACACCCTTTTCTCTAGTCTACGATACGAGAGGTTGTTCTACCTCTCAAAATATTTATTAGGTGATACCTAAAAATATATTTCTCATATTTCTAGGATTTCAATCATGATCAAGTTGATCCACTTTCTTCTCTACTATTTAAATTTTCCTTGAGATTAGGAATCACATAGAGAAATGTAATTGTATGTACAAAATTTAATGAGAATTAAATGTTGACAAGCTGAACTATATATTTCTTCGTTCTTTGTGAAGCTCAAGTTGTATACTCATTTCAAAACTCCAGAAAATCAAATCACCATTAATTTTGAAGAACAAAATCTCACTTGTCCAAGTTTAAATAAATTTGATTTTCCTTGAGCCCTATCCATTTCATACTTGTTCATTGCATAATTTTCCTTAGCTTATTTGTTCTTTTCCTTCATCTCACGACATTATCCTTTGACCTACGAATTTTTAGCTATCCACATATTTTTCTTTTACTTCACAACTTATGTAGTGTTACCTGATTTTATCCTTGTATTCCGCCTTCCCACAACTTTTTCCATGTTCATGAATCGATCTTCTTCTATTTGTGATTTTATTATTATTTGTGGCTATCTCCAATCCTTTGTGTCCTTTATAGTTCTTTGTGAATTTTCTAATTCTTTGTAGCTTTCCTTTATGTTTGGCTTTGCCTTCATTCTCTCCTTACTTGTGTGGCTCTTTCTTCACATCCACACTGATTCACATTTCTCACTCATGGTTCATCCTTTAACTTCCTTTTTGTTTGAGGCTTCAATCCTTTATCTCGCGACCTTCACTAAGCTTCCACGATTCTTCTAGAGTTTTACATCTTCTTGAAACTTCAATGACAACTTTAGGACTTTTTTGTTATCTCCTTACGTCCTCGACTTGCAAAAAAATTATTAAGTCCCTTAGAACTTATCCTTACTCATCTAAAGCCTCTATGAGCTATCACTACCAATCAAAATTTATCTTTCTCAATTTATCACTTTCCAATTAATCCTTATACCATCAATGTTGCTTGATAGTAAATACTTTTTCCATCAATGTAACTTGACATTAATGACAACTCATATGATGATGAAAAATTTCTAACAATCTCCCCATTTTCATTGATGACAACACCATAACACTTCATCGAAACCTCTGACTTTGATGACAAATACTTTCATACCTATTTTACTTACTTTTGTATCTCTTCCTTAGTGGATTTCTATTTTCAGATTCTCTCCCCATTTTTCATTTCTTGGTTAGTTTCGACATCTCTCCTTCTTTCTCTATGTCACTACATCTCTCCTACTTTTGATGTGATAAACTAGTTTCGATTTCATCATCTCTATCCCTTTGAAAACAATAACAAAGGATCATCTATGCACATGCTTCGTTTATAAGTTCAACATCTCACCCCTTTTGATTTTTATGCCACATCTCTCCCTTTTGATACTATTAGTGTGGGTAAGTTGGATACTACATATTCTTATCTCAACAAGGCTCCCCTAGGCTCATGGTTCTATTTCATAAGATCTTATATCCTCACGGAAAATCTCCCCTTTAATAATACTAGTCTTTTAAATGTTAAAAAACACTCTTTGTTGCATGCTACACTTAACTCTATTTGTCTTGAACTGCAATGATATTTCCTTGACCATATGCTCTTACTAAGGTTGTATTCCACCTTTATGTTGTAGATTTCTATTTAAGATATTTTACTCAAGATATGAATGTTCTCTCTAATTTCTTATTCTTAGGATTCTTGACACTTATCCACTACTTAGTGTCGTGTTTCTCCTTGAAACTTGCACTAATTTTCTTGGTCTTGTAGTCTATCCACTTTCTCCAATTAATTCATAGATACTCATTAACTCAACTTTGAAGCTACTCAAAAGTAGATTTCTAAGCATGTGTTATGCATAATCTCCCAACTTTGCATAATTTGCAAGATCGGTTCAATTAGGAGATGCCAATTGTTACGATACCAATTATTACATCAATTGTTATGTAAGGGTACTCATGGAAGATGTCTTTACGATCAAATCATCTAATAATTTTCAACAACATCTTTGAGAGCTTAATATGTGCATTTGGCATTTCAAGGATAATGACACCTTCTTCCATACATGTAGTCTATAATCACTTGCTCATTACACGGTTACTCATAGAGATCATGTTCATCTTTCCTCACATTTTGGACTATGAAGATCTTGCATTACTTTACTCATATCAGTAGGTTGTGTGAAAGAGGAAATTCTAAAATATGCTCTTATATCATGAACACACACATGTAATTTACACATTTTTCATTTAAGGGATCATGATAGCAAACTTGATGCAAGACACTTATGATTGGACTTTTTAGGCATCAAGATTCACATATGACCAATACATGTTAAAGTCATTTTGACACTACTTGGTTTCATTTTGTCATGATAAACTTTAACAGAGGATGGAATTTTTTCATGAATACAAGAACAAGGATTTTATACCCACATGACTCATTTGTAACTATGGATATGTTCTACTGATAGTAATAAGAAATTGAATACTTACTAGTGACATGAGCATTAGCATCCATTCATACACACAAGAAATCATAACTGTTTTGATTCAGATTTTACCATACAACCATCTTGTTCATTGATTCAATATTTTTCTCATGGAACCACTTCTCACTTGACTATACCAATGACAAGGTTAAGGAGACACATACATGATCGGAAATAGTTGACAACTTTCTCTTCCTATGTTGGCTCGGGAAATACACAAGGTCTTCATATGCATTGCACTATTTAACATGGAGCTAATTACATATAACATACCTTGACATCTTGCTCAAGAATTTTCACAATAACTATAAGCACCGACTGTGTTCTTGATTTTCTTGTTCAAATTCACCATGATGAACTTTGAACTATGCTTCCTTTATATTTGGTATACCTTCTAGAATCTTAGAGAAGGTATATCATGTCTTCTTAGGTCTTGTCAAAACAACAGAAGTCATCATAGTAACATGATGAATTAGTTTCATCTTTCCTAGTCCTTGTTCTCTTATCATTCTTCTTGACTACATCTCTTGGCATGACTATCATATCACTTGACCTCTCTTTTTCAACTTGTATGTTGGTGAGACACATATATTGCATTTCTCTATCACCGCTTGAGGAAGAAACTCTTCATTGTTTATACTTGGCTTGTCTTCCTTCTTCTTGCCTTTGTCATCATTCATTGTTATCGGATATGTGCTAGATTTCTGATTTTATACCCCATCTTGCCCATGATAATTTCTTTTCCTTCTTTTCTTCTTTGACTTTTAGTTTTTCTTCCTTGATCCTATATACCCATCTCATCTTCTTCTCTTCAGGAGCTATTTGAGTCTTGGCAGTTTTTGTATGATTCTTAGGAATCATTTTCATGGTAGAAGCTTTCTTTTCTTTCCATCTGAAGGTATGGATCCCATTATTGCGTTTAGTTTTTCATTTTGATAGCAATGATTTGAATAATGCCCAAATTTATGACATGTATAACACATTACATGATTTATCCTTTTATCTGAATGTGAGTGATCATTGTTAAATTGTCTTAAGGATTTTTCTAAGCAATACCTAGTAATGTGTCCTCTTTCATGACAATTGAAACACATCCTATTCTTCTCAAAATCAGATCGAAATCCCTCCATGGATGTTCTTTTTCTACCTTGATCCATTTACACTCTACGACCTTGTGACCAAAACCATAACATGAGTAACAATATCCATTAAATTTTCTCTCATACCTAGATGCATTGGGTTGTCTTATTACTTGAATTGTCCAGTGTTAGTCACCTCAATCTTATTCTTGTTTGGTTACATGCAGGGAACCATCATTTTCTTCCTTCTTATTCTCGATAATTTTTGATAACATATTTGTCTCGATTAATCTTCCAACTCCCTTTTCTTTTATTGTTTGAGTTCATCTATGAGATTATTCAAATCTGCATTTATTCTTTCACATTCTTCAATTTTTTCCTTGAGATCTTTAGAGATCAGATTGACTTGTTCCTCAAGTTCCTCTACCTTTTCTTCATGTTCTTTCTCCATTTGGATCAACACTTCTTCATAGTGTTTGTTTTGACCTTCTTGATCCTTGACCAAGGTTTTCAATTGTTAATCTATTCTTCCTTGAGTTTGAGAGAGTCTAGATCCCTTTTGATTGAGAATCCTCTTGATCTTGCTTTCTTAATTTATTCTCAAGGAGAGTGATGTGCTTCTCATAGGCACTGATGTAGGATTTCAATTTCTTATTTTTCTTCCTTGATTTATCTAATTCTTCTAGAGCACATTCTAACTCAGCTTCTAGATATACCTCTATGTCTTCATTGTTTGAATCATTTCTAGAGATGTTGCAACTTTTGATTGACATCATTAATATTTCTTTTTGAGCTTCATCCTGATACTTTCTATAAATTGATTTTTTCATGTTTATGCCTTTAGGATCACCTCCAATATATTAATCTTAACACAGGAGAACCATCGCTCTAATGCCAATTATTAGAGATTTTAAACTAAAAAGAGGGGTGAATCAATGCTTTGATAAAACTTACAATAAATTTCCTCTCCTTTTTTTTACTATTAAGCATTATTGATTGATCATAAGCATGCAATATAAACCATAAAGATATAGAATTGAGAATCATACACACACATTCACATGAGGATACCATATATAATGTGGGAAACCCTTTCAGGAAAAAACCCATAAAACCAACGCTTATTAGGAACACCAATTCTAAATTCTTAAAATGGTTTCGATTGAGCATCCACTCAACCTGTGAAGCACTCACTTCACAACTTCAAGCATCAATTGAAGATTTTCTAAGCACCCACTCAATAATTTAGCAAACACCCACTTACAAAGAGCACCAACCCCTAATTTAATTATCTACTGACTGAAATTTTGTAGGTACCTATCTACAAGGAGGCTACTGACCCCTAAATATGCTAAGCTACAACTTAGACCTATTATTCATATAATTTTTTATCATTTAGTTTTTGTGTTGCATACACAACTGATTATAATCACCTTGTTATTTCATTCATTTATAATCACTCTTCAAAGTTAGATGTGAAATGTTTTCTATACCTCTTTTTATATCTCCTTTCTCACATTCAACGTATCAATTTTTTTACTTTTCTATGCATATCATTTTTCATCGATAACATGGTCTCCTTCTGCACACAACTCTTCTCTTTCTCTATATTGGGTCTTTATTATTCATCCACATCCTCTATCTTTCTCTCTCTGATGAATATTTCCCGGCTTCTCCTTTCTCTTCTCTTCAGTAAATATGCATTGTGTAACTACATATTCTTTCCTTACAACTCTTTACTCGTCTCTTCTTTATTAGCATTAGATGTTCAACAATGGTTCTGTTTCATTTCTTTCTCTGAAAATATTCTTAGCTCAAATGCTCACTCTCTCTCTCTCTCTTTCTCTATTCTTCAAATCTTTAAGTCTTCATCTCATGAGAGTGCTCTTGCTGATTCCATTAATATGTAATGCATCTAATCAATTATCGGACTCTTCCCACAAACCTCGCATTACTCCTTTTATCTCTTTTCCTATGTCACTTCTTCATCTTGAATGCATCATTTCTCTCTTGAGTAACTCATATATTAGCATCGCGTTTACTCTATATACAATTGACACATTCCATCACCTCCTTTGACATGTTGTGCACTCTTTCCTAATTTTTTGACTAAGAATCTAGTCCATTAAATGCATGAAAATTACTCAAATTTTGCTCTTACTTTATTTGGATTGATTTCACCTTTCATCGAAAAATATTTATTAGCCGATACCTAAAAATAGATTTATCATACTTTTAGGATTTCAAATGTGATCAAGTTGAGTGAGCCACTTCCTTCTCTTGTTATTTAAATTTTCCTTGAGATTATGAATCACATAGAGAACAACAACTATATTTACACAAAGTTAATGAGCATTAAATTTTGACAGTTGGGCTCAGTATATTTATTCATTCTTCATGAAGCTCAAGTTGTATACTCATCCACAATCTCCAGATAATCGAAACACCATTGATTTTGAAGAACAAAATATCACTTGTCCAAGTTTAAATCAATTATATTGTCCTCGACACTGTCCAGTTCATACTTTCTCATTTCGTGATTTCCTCAACTTCTTTGTTCTTTTCCTTTATATCGTGGCATTATCCTTTGACTTGCAACTTTTTAGCTATCCATGGATTTTTCTTTTACTTCATAGCTTATGCGAGTCTTACGTGGATTTTCTCCTTGTTTTCTACCTTCCCAAGTTTGTTTTGTATCCATAACTCTATCTTCTTCTATGTGTGGATTTTATTATTCTCATGAGGATATTTCCAATCCTTTACGTTATTTATAGGTCTCTGCAGATTTTCTAATTCTTCATGGCTTTCCTTTATACGTGGCTTTTCCTTCGATCTCTCCTTTCTTGTGCAGATATTTCTTCACATCCATGGATTCACCTTTCTCACTCATGGTTCATCCTTTTACTTCCTTTTGTTTTGAGACTTCATCCTTTATCTGCTACCTTCACTAAGCTTTTGTGACTTCTTCTAGATTTCTGTAGACTTCCTATTGATTTCATCGAAACTTCATACTTTGGCACTATCTCTTTATGTCCACAACTTACACAAAACTAATTAAGTCCCTTAGAACTTATCCTTTATCATCTTGAAGCCTTTATGAGTTGACACTACCAATCAACCTTCATCTTTCTCACTTGCTCACTTTACCAATTAATCCTTTTGCCATCAATGTTACTTGACATTAAATATTTTTTCCATCAATGTAACTTGACATCAATGACAACACATATGACAATGACAAAGTTCCAATCGATATCCAAATAGAAAGTTCCACCGCTTCACCTACCAAACCCTTGACAAAATTCACCACACACCGAAAAATCAAGCCACCCCTTATACATCTCAACCAACAAATAATCACACCATCAACACCATCAATCAAGATCTCATCTCATCAATGACTCCACATGTTCCTACCTTAGACATTATTCCCACCCCTTATTCAAAACCTATCATATCCACAACTATCACACCTATATCAAATTTTACTACTTGTCCTATACCAATATATGGTCCTACCCTTACCACATCCACATAAACTTTGAATATACCTCCTACTTCATCCACTTCGATCATGCCTCAATTTATCACATCGAATCATCCTTATTCCCTATTTCAACCCCATTGATAGACACACATATCCCTACATCTCTCACATTTTTCCTTCACCCACATCTATTCATAAAAAAAACATACTACTACATCCACACCACCTATGTCAACAACGATCGCAACCATACCTACTATTACTACATCCCAATCTCCCACATCTATGATGAACACACCTATTATTACATCTATATCACTCATTTCCACATTAATCCCAACTACACTCATTTCTACCACATATAATTATATGACCCCACTTACAACTATCCCAACACCTATCTCGATGCATGTACCTACATCTTTACATATGACTACATCATCCATTCCATCCCAATATTTTATGCCCACTCCTCGATATCCATTCCTATATAAACATATATAACTACTTTTGCCATACTAGTCACATCCTCTTGATTTGAGAATATATCAAAGATTCCCCTTACTGACATTTATGAAGTAAGCACCTCCATCTAAAACAAACAAGAAGGGGATTCATTCTCCCTCTATAAAATCAATTGTTTCTACATTAATTAGTACAAAAATTACACTCCAATCTTCATATTCACTTTGGTTTAAATTAAAGTCATCCCATGCCACGGGTAAATATGCTTGATGAAAATCTAAGACTCTTGGTAAGTGTTGGTTGGATATTTTGTTAGACCAAAATATGAGGTTCAACCACGGTGCATGGGATTAAATCCCTCCTCAAAGATAGGTGAGTGTTAGAGTAGGTATTTACCTTAGCTCATGTTCACCTAGGTAAATTATTGTATTTATCCTCACCCACTTATGTGTGTGGATATTTATTTTTATTTATTTAGATATCGGAGATATTATCTAGTTGTTAGGTATAGTTCTTTCCTTGATCTATGGTATTGACTAGTTCTTTCCTATCTATGACATTGACTAGATCCTTGATGTCTAGTTCTCTCATAAATCTATGGACTTGACTAGTTCTTTCCATGATTTATGGCTTAATCTATGACCTTGATTGGTTCTTAGATTGTTATTCCTTGCCTATATAAGCAAGGTCCATTATTCATTGTATTTCATTGAGTTCCATAATAATATATGATATTGCTGCTCATTTGTTTGCAAATGTTTATGTAAAGTTATTTTGAATTTATTTCATCTTATTGATCGTGATGTTTGATTAGCATATATGTTATTATGTTATTGGCTTAGAATGATTTGGTTATCATTCCTTTTATGGTATCAGAGCAGGAGATTGCTATTAACATTCGTCTGTAAGTTTTATTTTGTAAATAAATTCTTTATATATTCATATATTCAGGATTTGCTTGTATTTTGTTGCTGCATGTATTTTTATGCAAAATAGAGGCTTCCATTGAATCCGGAAGGTAGCAAAACCCTAAGATCAGGAGGCTCGGCCATTACGGGAGGCGATTTTTCTTGTTTTTATTGTGCGAGAAAACATCTTTCTTAGGATTCACCTTGGGATTCGCGACGTATGAAAAGGAAATAACCCCCAGGTCATATGGTATGGTCATATGAAGGATTAAATATTTTTATTCCTACTAGTAGGTGCTTAACTCCAGCCCCATTTCATTTTCTTTATGTGGTGAAGGCAAGTGCATTTTATTCTAGTTTAGAGGAAACTAAAATAAATAGTAGAGCATATTATTGAAAAGCTTGTAACTTTTGATCGGTAACTCGGTTTTGAGTGCCATTTTTCACAAAAGTTCTTGTTTTTCTGTGATATTTCTATTGGAAATATTTATTTTGAGAATTTCACTATATTTATAAAGTGCCATATTGTAACACACACTCATTATAAAATTGAGTGCCAAAATCTGGGGGGCTCTTGTTGCTCTTGTTGCATTGCTTGGTTCTTCCATTTATTTTGGTGTTTTTTTTTTAGGATGGCATCTACTTCTACATTAGATCATGTTGACCCATTAACAACACATAATTACCAAACATAGAAACCAAGAATGGAAACAATAATTAAGTGGAAAGGATTATGGGCTTTAACTTCTAAAGAACAACCAAAGTGTTCACTAGAGAATATGAGAAATTTCAGTACAATGCAAATTTGATGAGTGTATGGGTTTGATAGGAACTTATGTAAGTGAAAGCATTTTATTTCATTTGGAAAAGTGTGACTCTCCTTTCAAATATATGGGAGAAATTGGAGGATTTATTTGGTAAGGTGGATCATATGAGAGCCATGCGACTTGAAATTAAGATTACCTCTCTTAATCCTGAAGATTTTCCAACAATTATAGACTTTCTTACCAAGTTCAAGCATTTGTTGACATAGTTGAAGGGGAGTGGAAGAGATAAGAAAGATGAAAATTGTGTTTACTTGATTCTATCCAAGTTGAGAGGACCATTCCAAATTTTTGCTTCTACCTTTTTCTTAGCATGGATGCCTTAGGTGACACCTTCAAAATGCCTAACTTAAAACATTTTGTGAAATACTTACTAGGGAAGAATCCAAATTATCTCACCTTGAGTCTTCCATCTCTTAAAAGGCATTAGTTGCATCTAATCCTAAGGGCAAGGAAAACTAAATAGTAAAACCAAATCCACACCTTCTCCATCTCAAAATGCTCTCCCAAAGAAAACCCAAATAGTATTCTAAATCCAAGAATAAGTCTAGCCATTCATGCTCTTTTTGTGGGGTAGTAATCATGAAGAAAATAGGTGTTATAAGCGAATGCAAGCCTTAGAGGATGCAATCAAGAAACATAAAATTTCTATCTCCAATCCACCTCCTTCTAATCAACATGGAAAAGCACTTAATGTTGTTGGGAGATCTCAATCACCACTTGTAGACAATTGGGTTATAGATTCTAGTGCTTCTCATCACATGAATTATTCCAAGGAGTCTTTTGTTTCTCTAGGTTTGAGTTCTACTTCCAAAATTGAGGTTAGAGATTCTTCCTTTCTTTCTGTTAAGAGAAAAGGTGATATACAACTTGATGGTGGCAATATCCAAGATGCATTATATGTTCCTAACATCACTACAAATTTACTTTATGTATATCAAATTTTTCATTCTAGTCAAGGAAAATAGTGACTTTTACACCACATGGGGTAGAAGTAAGAACTTTGTTGGAGCCTTATTCACTTGTTGCTCAGGGTATTGTTGATCATAGTTCAAGACTATATCACTTTGAGGGTTTTGATGACACTTCTTCTATAGGGAACAAGATTGGTTTCTCATTCAGATTTAGAGAGTAAGCTTTGGCATGAAATATTTGGACATCTCAATTACAAATATTTGAAGGAGTTGAACACTCATGGTATGGTAGATGGTCTTCCTAGAGTTTCTTGTCTTGAGGGAGTTTTCATGGTTGTGCATTAGGGAAACAACACCAAGATCCTTTTCCTAATAATTTTTCTAAGAGAGCTTCTTCACCACTTGAGCTTGTGCATAGTGACTTGATGGTTTTTCCTACCCCATCTTTCAATGGAGCTAAGTATGCACTTACATTTATTGATAATTTCTCGAGGCGTACTTGGGTTTATTTTCTCAAGTACAAAAGTGATGTTTTTCACACTTTAAAGTCTTCAAGGCTTTGGTCGAGAAACAATATTCTAGTAGCATAAAGAACCTTCACACTGATAATGGGGGGAGTACTTCAGCAATGAGTTTTCTGAATTTTTGGCAACTCAAGGCATTATTCACTAACATTCTATTCCTCATACTCCACAACAGAATGGATTGGTAGAAAGGAAGAATAGAAATTTGAAGGAAATGGCTAAATCGTATGATGCATTCTAGAGATATACCTCCTATCTATTGGTAAGAAGTTGTTAATAATGCTAACTATATTTAGAATAGCACACCACATAGAGCACTTGAGCATTTGACTCCAAAGGAAGATTGGTCCAACACTAAGCCGGATGTCTCATTTTTTGAGTCTTTGGGAGCCATGCTTGGGCCTTTGTGCCAAGAAGAAAAGGAAAGCTTTGGATAAGAAGAGAGTAAACCCTTGATCTTTGTAGGGTATTGTGAGGACATGAGAGCTTATCATCTTTTAGATCCCGATACACATGATGTTCTTTTTGAACACATGTTCGGTTTGATGAGCGTTTCACTCCTCACGATTCTTCATCTTCTTCCATTCCTTCTTCTTCATCATCTCATCTTGAGGATCCTTTCTTTGAGGAGATTGATGAGGAGGTTATAGATGCCATTGAGGATCATATTCCCATTGATGTTGTCACTATGCCTAAGTGGGATCGTACTTATAGCTTCGAGGTAGCACCTTTCATACAGGATCTTCCACCCACTAGGCATCATCATGCACATTCTATAGGTTCTGGAATTTTGTGTCAGGCAGTTTCTGAGGATCCACAATATTTTTAAAGGCTCATGGGATACCGGAGTGGGATGATGCGATGGCGGTAGTATTCTTCTTTGATGAAGAATCATACTTGGTATTTGGTATCTCTTCCTAAAGGAAGAAAGATGGTTAGGTGTAAGTGGGTATATTGAACTAAATACGTGGTGATGGGTCCATTGACAAGTATAAGGCTCATCTTGTTACAAATATTTTTCACAAGTCGAAGGTATTGATTACTCTAAGACTTTTGCACCCGTTTCAAGATGGATTCTACATGCCTTGTACTTGTTATTGATGCATCACGGGGTGGCCTATATACCGGATGGACATGAAGAGTGCCTTCTTACATGGAGATCTACAAGAGGAAATATATGGAGCAGCCGATGGATTTGTTCGAGGATTCTTCTCTTATTTTTCGGCTCGAAGGTCTCTCTACGGTCTCAAACAAGTCCCTCGGGCTTGGTATGAGAAGATGGATTATTTTCTTCTATCTACCGGTTTTGTTCATTGCCACTCACGATCATACAATGGATCTCCACATGTTGGTGAGGATATTGTGATACTTTTCTTGTATGTTGATGATTTGTTACTCACTTAGTAGCTCTTAACAAGATAAATCTTAAATAAAAATCCATGTTTGCTCTGTTTCATTTGCAAACGTCAATGAAGCCCGATGTTTATTTTTGTTATTAATGAAAGTTAAAAACATTTTACGAATGAAAAACTGAAACTGCAGCAAAATGGATGGTCAATTGAGGGCTTTACAGTGTTAAAAGATTTATATTTCTTCCTAAAATAATATAACAGCTCTTTGAAGGAGCAAATTTTATAATTATTGGTAAGGGCTTAAGTCCTCGATTTCTGGCCGACTTTTCATGGTTTAATGTTTATCCACTTGTAAAGTGCTAAAATTGTTGGATTTTTCCAGTCGTTTAGACGTTTTTAGTCATTTTAGATGTCAAAATACAGCTATTTTAAAAATATGACCGTCATGATTGACAAGGAAATATATAATATAAATGTTGAAATGAGATGTATATTCAAAATTTGACGATTATATATATTACATAGTTAATAAATTAAATATTAAATAGACACTATACATTATAAATTTGTGAGATTCATGACAAATATAACATAAATGAAAATGAAAAGTTTGGGATTTAAATAAAATAAAAACAATAGAATTATCTTAATATATTATTAATGAAATATAAATATATGCATATCTCATTGATAAAATAGAAACATCCATTAATTTTGATTTTTAATAATTTTTTTTTTTTTTATTGGATTTCTTCATTAATTGTATTTTATTGATTTTGATTTGTAATTAGTTTTTTTATTTTTTTATTTTTTTGATTTCTTACAAATAAAGATTGGATAATAAACTACATGTGTTGGATTTGAGATTTTGCAAGAAAGGTGAAATTACAAGATTCGCTCAAACACCACAAATAGAGCCTTCGTGCTCGAATAATATGACATTCACTGGAGAATCTGCGGTTCATCTCCTCGAGTCTTTCTTAGACCACCAATGAGTAGACAATCAAACTCATTACTCGAGGTTTAGATGATGAATATTCGGTGCGTTATGCCGAGGAATGACCAACGTTCTCGAAGTATGTATCCACCTATAGGAGGTTTACAAACACAACCCGAGGTCTCTTTTCAAGAAAATACCTCTATGCCACTGCATATAGGAAATACCCTCGAGGAAGCTTGGCACGATAACGATCAGTTCATAGCACGGTATCATAGACGTATGCAACATCAGAATATACAACAAATGCCACCAAGGCAGAATATCGTGACTTCACCAAAAAAGTCATTTCAACTCTAATAGAAAAGGTTAGAGGGTTAGAACTTGCTCAAGTAAGTCAAAATTCTCAGTTCATGCAGGCAGGAAGTTCCAACCCTCTACATCATCCTAGTCAAGTAGACCTCCTCACGGGAGTAGGCACGTTAGGCATGACTCCTCAGTACTCACAACAAATGCCAACTAGACCCACCATCCCTAACACCGCTCCTCCCGGTCTAGTGCAAAATAACCCCTTCCTGGACAATACCCCGTCGTACTTAAACATGTACTCCAAATCACCACAAGGAGATATATTCTCCTCTCCCGGCATGTTTGCTCAAACACAGGGGTTTCCTTATGCCCCTGCCAATGCATATGCTACGCCGTATCAACAACCCATTCCACCACTGCTCCCTCAACAGGAACCATCAATGGTCGAAACCTATGCGATAGGGACTTACTCAGAATATTTGAAAGAACCCTTAGATTTCACCATACGAAGCGTCATGCTTCCAAGACCCCTTCCTGATTTACCCAAGTACAAAGGTGAGGGGGATCCGAATGCACATATCAAGGCTTACGCTACATCCATACGAGAACTACTCCCTTGGGATGGGGTTGTTGCTAAAATATTCCCCAAAACGTTGGAAGGCATCGCTCTCGATTGGTATTATAGAATACCTGAAGCTTCCATCCATTCGTTTAAACAACTTGTTTCAGAGTTCATTAAGGCATTTGACATGAACAAACTGTTGAGAACAGGAATTAGGGAATTCTTGCACATTAAGTAGGAACATAATGAATCTGTCGCTCATTTCATCCAAAGGTGGCGTACAGTTCTTTATTCTTCGGCAAGTGCTCCAAACATGGATCAAATGGAACTATGTGATTTATTCCTTCATTCTCTTAGTAGAGAAGTGAAGGAAGAAGTCCAGAAGTTTCCACTAAAGACTTACGATGAAGTACTTGAGAGCGCTCTTCGAATAGATCAAGCAGCAATTGATAGTGGTCGCAAAACATATGGAGCAAACGGGAGGTTAATCACCTCCAACCAGAACACTACAACTTATCCTGCTACCACAAGTATCAATCAAGGACCTAAAATCCTTAAAAAAATTGGGGTGTAACAATAGATGGAGTAACCGACCAACCTAAGAAGGTAAATGTTGTCAATACTCCATCACAAATAAACAACTAACGAAACAACAACTTTACCCCGAAAATCAATAAAGTGGATTTTAACCATCCACAACAACAACAACAACAACAACAACGTAAAAATCCCATACGGGGTCCAAGCCAAAATTCAGCTAGGTACCAAAACCAGAATTCAAACCAAAGACAACAAGCGCAAAATTTAAATCCTAGTAGACAACGGTTTGATCAAAATTTTAGACCACAATACGCACCAAACCAACAAACTAGGAGTTACAATCCTAATTCATATTGTGGTTTCCACAAAATTTGGGGCCATGACACTAGAACATGTCGTGACTACAATAAATTCATGCAACACTTGCTAGATGAACAAAGACAACTTTTTATGGATATGTTCTTAACAGATCCTATGTCACCAGCATCAAATACCTTCGTAGGGGCGGTTTCCCCTTAGAATGCACCCCTCAAGATCTTTAATGATCCACTCCCAAATCACGATAACAATAGGATAAATCTAATCCCAGGACGAACAAGGGTGTAGTGAAAGGAAACAATGATCATAAAGCCTCAACCTCGCTAAATCCATTAGTTGTGCCATAACTAGGAGGTCAGCCACGACCTAAGGTAGTCGGTTTAGCGGAGTTAGACGTTGAACTACCCATCAAATCTATAACAAGACGCGAGAGTATTTCTCTTAGCCAAGTCAAGCCACTGCCGCAGGCAGATGACATCAAAATCGTAGTAAAACCTGTGGGTGCCTATGATTTGATTAACGACCTAACAAAAACCTTCTCGCACATTTCATTTTTAGACTTACTAAAGAACTCCCTTGCCCATAGGGCTGCTCTTTTAGAAGCATTAGGTTTAGGTCATTTAATTAACATCACTCCACCTCCTGAAACATAGGTAAATCATATAGACTTTGATGTTCATCCTCCAGGGTAGGCGGATAAGGATGTCGAATTCATATTCGAGATAAACAAAATGCCGACAGATGCTGAGATCACACGTCGAGGTGATCCAGCCTTACATTTACATGTATGGGTTTATAACAACTATGTAAAGCGTGCAATGATGGCGACGGAGCAGAGTTAACATAGTCCCCTTCTCTTTCCTTCAAAAGCTAAGGTATGGAGAAACCAATTGTTCCACAACCCAAAACACACTAAGGGGCTATGATAGCCTTAAATCAACCTCGGTTGGAACTATAATATTTCCGGTCACCTTAGGACCCAAAACCATCTTAACTGAGTTTTATATTATAGATCGGAAAACTAACTATAATATGATCCTCGGCCAACCATGGATACACCATGAAGGCAATCCCTTCTACACTATTTCAAGAAGTAAGGTTTTTACACTTAGGAAAGATATTTTTAGCCAAAGGTGATCCTAAAACATTTGATGTACACTGGCTGACTTAAAGAAAAGACCAGCGTGCACTCGGAGTTTGAACTCCCAACAAATCAACTTAATAAACCTCCCAACGCAAGACCAAAGGAAAAATTGGTGCCTCAACGGATCTTGAGACTATGAGTCTAGCCAAGAAACCCCAACCTCTAAGGACGAGGCTAACACCGTAGAAATAGTATCATTAGGAACTACCACAAAAATTGTTGAATTGCTAGAAAGAGATCTACCAATGTTCTTACCATTTAATTCTCGTAGGCGTGGGACATTCCCTGGGTGTCGGTTCTCTCCCAACATTAGATCTCTGCATGGTAGAAGTAGAAGATATTAACACAACAAATGTCCCAACATCTATACTTCCGGCTAAATATTGGACTCTCCATTTTGATGGGGCTAGATGTCGTTATGGAGTGGGGGCGGGTGTGATCTTTACTTCCCCGAGGGGAAAGTCCTACCATTTGCCTTTAAAATAAATTTTGAATGTACAAACAATGACACTTTGAGTACGAAGCCCTTCTCCTTGGCCTCATTTTGGCCAAAAGGATCGGCGTTAATAACATCGGGTATTAGGAGACTCACATTGGTAGCAAACCAAGTATCTGAGGTATATGAAACCAAAGCGAGCACTTACAACTTTACAAAATAGTTGTATTAGATTTAAGCAAGGATTTTGAATTCATATCAATTGAAGCAATCCCGCGAGAACAAAACCTTCTCACAGATTCTATAGCAACCTCGGCATCACGCTTCACTCCAAACAGTAAGTTAGAAGATACCCGCTTCATGGTATCCCTTCGTGATGAACCATTGATAAAAACAATGACAAATCCTCTTTTAAACGGAAATGAAAACAAATCTACTGTCCTAGGCCACATCGATAGTGATACAACCACTCTTGATTTCTTAAATACCTATGCGGCATTACATCTCACCCATCACACAGTAGATTCATCCTTAATCCCACATTCGTCTTCCTACTTGGGAATCCCATGATGGAGCTTCCCTCACAAATGGAACCTAGCGTATACACGGTAGAAAATGGGGACGATTTGGATTTTCCTCGGCCCCGAGTTTGAAGAAAGAAGTAATGCCTCTTTGATCGAAGAAACAATTGATATTAACATCGGAGACGGAAGATGAACCAAAGATTTTGAAACTAGGGTCCTCGTTAACCCTTAAGAAGTAGAAATACACACTCGGATCCTCAAGGAACATCAAAAGGATTTCACATTTAGTTATAAAGAAATGACAGAGTTTCACCCCATATTACGATACAAAACCTCGTCACTAAATCAGATGCAAAACCAATCAAACAAAAATTGAGACCCATGAAACCCAAGGTAGCTCTCATGGTAAAAGAGGAGGTAATAAAACTCCTCCAAGTAGGATTCATCAAACTAGTTGATTACTCCTTGTGGGTATCTAATATCATTCTCGCTCTCAAGAAGAATGGGAAGATACGCATCTGCATAGATTTCCGAGACATTAACAAAGCATGTCCTAAGGACGACTTCCCATTACCATCCATAGATGTCATTGTCGATGCAACAGCCTGGGTTTGAACTTTTGTCTCTCATGGATGGATTCTCGGGATACAATCAAATCAGAATATACGAGCAAGATCAAGCTAAAACCATGTTTATAATTCCTTGTGGAACTTCTGCTGCTATGTTGTTATGCCATTTGGTCTCAAGAATGATGGTGCTACATACCAGTGAGCTATGACTTATATATTTCACAATTTAATTCATAAGATCATGGAATCCTACATAGATGACTTGTTGGCTAAGGCCAAGAAGCGTTGTGACCACCCGAAAGTGCTCCGCGTCATTATTTCACACCTAATAGAATACGGGGTCACTCTAAATCTAGAGAAATGCGTCTTTGGTGTAACAAGAGGGAAGCTCCTAGGTTACATCATATTGTCACAAGGGATAGATGTTGATCCACCAAAATTCGGGCTATCCTCGAAATGGTCTCACCTTCGGATGAATCGGAATTAGGTCATTTATCGAAAGCTTGGTGCAATTCAGAGATTCATCCTGGACTTAAGTTTCACCATTCATCCAATCAACAATCTACTCAAGAAAGATTATAGCATTGATTGGACCGAAGATTGAAATGAAGCTTTTAATGTAGTTAAGCATTTCTGTTATCACCACCTACACTAATGCCACCTAAGCTAGATCGCCCTTTAATTTTATACTGCAAGCTATCGATGTCTCACTAGCCTCAGCTGTATGTTGGGTCAAGAAGGCGATGGCAAGAAATAACGTGTAATTTATTTCATTAGCGAACGTTGCTTGACTATGAAACACGTTATACACAAGCGGAGATGAGAATGCCTCGCCATAGTCTTTTGACCAAACACCTAAGACATTATATGCTAAATCAAGAAACAAGGGTCATGGTAAAATAGACCATTTGTGAACTTTTCTCACGCAAGGTCCTTATCTAAAAAGGCTGGGCATTTTATAACCTTAATGGGAGAATCCAAATTAACATTCGTAAATCGGAAGTCCGTTAAGGGAAAAATTATCGTAGATTGGTTAGCTGATAACCCATTAGATGGAGGCGATCTAGTAGATCTATATTTTCCAGGATGAGTGCGTATACTACATCAAAACTTGACCTTCTATCTCACGAGTGTCCACAACACTTTGATATCATTAATTATATCATAGACCATACGTATCCAGAAGGGGCTACACTGCAACAAAGAAGGCGGTTATGTATTATCATAGTTAAATACGTCATTATAGAGCAAGTGCTCTATCGGAAAGTGTTCAATGGAATGCTTCTAAGATGTGTCGACACAGAAGAATCCAAGAAGATTCTCCATGAATCTCATAGTGGAATGTGTAGAGGCCACTTTGGCGGCCATGCCACCGCTCGTAAAATACATCAAATGGGCTACTTCGGCCCACTCTAGAACACGACGCAAAGAGAATTTGTAAGCAAGTGTCATAAGTGCCAAGAGTTCTCCCATGAGATCCACATGCCGGTAAGACAAGCTCTCGTAACCAATCACTACTCCATGGCCCTTTTCTACATGGGGCCTAGATTTAATAGGGAAATTCTCTCCCTCGTCCATGACAGCCATAATTTTATAATCACGGCCACCGAATATTTTACCAAATGGGAAGAGGCTATGCCTCTTACTACAACTGTACTGTTACGTGTAATCGCCAAGTTCATTTTGAACCAAATCGCTTTGCAGTACGGTGTCCCATAAGTAATTATCTCGGATAATGGGACTTCTATTAAGAATGATGAAGTTCGCGACCATTGTGCAATAAATTTAAAATAAGCCATCACACGGCCTCCTATATTACCCTCAAGCCAACGGACAGTGGCAGCAACAAAGAAAACACTTGAAAGCCATTCTCCTTAAAACCTGTGAAATAAAACAAACGAGATTGGCATTTAAAGTTATATCCGGCCTTGTGGGCCCACCGAACCTCAATAAAAACACCAACGAGAGAAAATCCTTTCTCGCTAGTATTCCAGACGAGAAGCGGTTCTCCCACTTGAGGTTGAAATACCCAGTCTCCGTATTTCATTACAAGGATTCTAGATGAAGATGCTTATAGAGAAGCACATCTCTCCCAATTAGAAAGCCTAGATGAAGCTAGGTTAGATGTCTTTGAATAAGCGGCGCACAGAGCTATGCTTTGACCGGATGTGCGGAAGTATAACAAGAAGGTCTATGAACGTGACATATATGAAGGTGATTTAGTCCTAAGGTTGACAACAGATTGGACAGAAGGCTCCACGAAGGAAGGAAATTCCAGCCTAAATGGTTAGGTCCATACCAAGTCATGAAGGACTACGAAATGGTGCATACCTCTCAGGTACACTAGAAGGTGAGGAATTTGGCGAAACAACAATTCCACGCACCTCAAACGATTCTACGCGTGGTAACTAGCACTTCTTAGGCTTATATCTACATTGCATCTGCATATAGACTAGGATCATTTTGTGCTTGTTTCATACACAAATTGTGATCAAGGAATCTATTCTCAAAGCAATTCATTACAAACTCATGATATTGTTGGCATAAACACTCTAATCATACTTCTCCATTTTCACGAATCTTTTATCAAATAAATTTAGATATGACAAAGTCTTAACGGTAACCATACCAAGATCTGCAAGTTTATTCTCACTTTTGGTTTCTTCTTAGGATAGGTGTCTTGCCTATGGTCTATTCTAGAAGCTTCATGGTGTCACATCTATCCCATATATATGTCTCTTTGGAAATAAACACATACTGACATTTTACTCAAGTAAACAAGTCAAACATTGATCAAACAGAAAATTTTAATTTTACACATTTCCTTGCCCCACCAACCTTTGGTGATGAGCTTGCATCTCTTACTAGTGACGTAGGGTTGGGAAAGGATGGAAATGCCCTTACTACTTTATGCCTTGCCCATGGTGATAAACCCACGCTTCTTACTAGTAGCATGGGGCAAAGTGTAGGGGGCCCTCTTGACAAACAAACGTAAAGGTCATAAGCGAAACAATTCCAAATCTTGAAGTCTTGAGTCAAAAAAAAATGAATCGGATGTTCAAAATTCCAAGAGAGTTAATTCCCTAAAAACCTAGATTTTGTCTACTATGTGGCCATCTACGGATCTAAGTCTAGATAAACCGCAAAGAAAGTTACATCCTAAACTATGAAGTCATTCGAGTAGAGTAGGCTTGTAGCATCCTAATTTGGTTCCACTAAAGATTTGTCTATCTCTCATCACTACCATTTCAACACATTTCATAACTTGTGCCCTTTCTAGCTCTCGGTGATGAGCTCTCGCATCTTACTTAGTTGTGTGGAGTTAGGAATAGGGCGGCAGAGTTATCTGCTCATCATATCGATTTATCTTCACCACTTTGCCAAAACAAACATGAAATATCCAAAATTGCTTACGAAACTAAGATTCAAAATCACATTGTATCTACATTATCATATATCGATGATCATGAAACACAAAAGGAAAGTAAAACACTTACATCATTTGTTCACCATTGCATACATCCTAAAAAAACATATAAACATACATCATAGTATACATGAGGAAACTAGACATAGAAAGAAAGCCATGAATGCCAAGATTTTGATCCGAGAATGAATACATATATATAAATAATCAATGTTTATATACAATGCCATAAGCATGGTCAAAACGCTCAAAGAGCCCGGATATAAAAAAGAATATATAGTACAAAATCTACGAGAGCCAAGTGGCCTCTCAATCCCTACAAGACCCCTTTGAAGGTGCACGCCCACGCCTAGGACTCCGGCTACGCTAGCACTCAGATATGTGAGAGGGCTCGGGATCCCGAGGGTAGCCGCAATCTCACCATGAGAATGGCTCCTCATAAGGTGCTCGAACATCCTATACCCCACTAACTCTGTGCGAAGGGTCGATACCATCCTAGCCACTTGCTGATCGGGGTGAAGACATCAGTATGTCTACCGCACATGTTGAAGGCTCCCAAAGCATCCACGAGACTGCTCTGCGTAGGTCCTCTCCATGGGGATCATCGGGGTATCGGTCATGCCCCTCAAGAATCAAATCTCGCCACTCATTGCGGTCTCTGTAAACAAAAGAGAAAACAAATTAGAAACCAAACAAGAAATTAGAAATACAAGATGGCAAATAAGAAGATCCTAGCTAAAAAAACATTAAAAGGGAGAGAGGGTACTTACTCGGATCACCGAGGCCTTCACGATGGGTCGTTTGAGGTCAAGCGCTTTGCCATGGATGCCGCTACCGACCGAGGGGCTGCTCCTGTGGCTGAGAGCAATGTAAGCACCCATGCAACGGACTCATCCTCCCTGTCATGGCCCCCGGAGAGTGGCTCCTCTGAAACCAAAGTCACCCTCTCTGCACTCTGCTCGGCCCTCTCTGCATGTATGATATCCTGAGTATCATGCCACTCAGGATCATTATCCTCGGTCTCCTCCTCTGTCCCTCCCTCTGTGAACTCCTCGGAATCGAGTCAATATAAATAGGGTCATTGCTCTGTGCAGGCGGGACTCGTAGAAATCAAGCAAAGGTGCACTGAGGTGTACTGGCTCTCCCTCTAGCACGAACTATCCTCCCCGGGCTGTAATAGGAACACCAGAGTAACCATTGTCCAACCCAGCCTCTGGCGCCCCTCGCCTCACGGACCGATCTATCTTGGTGCCACTGGAGGAAGCATGCCCGTGTATGGTAGGCCAAACTGTTGAGGAACTCGGCCAAGGGGTGCATCTCCGCTCACCCCACTCTATCCATAAGCTAGCACCGTGGAGCGAGCAGAGATCAAAGTAAGAGCCTCCTCACCCCATATACTGCCATGGCCATGTCACGTATGGTGTGGCCTCCGTGTCGGCATTAGTCAAGAATCAATTGGGCGATGAGGTGCTCTAAGCACCAACATGTCATCCCATCTGGCTAACCTCACGCTCCGGGATCTACCACCTCCACACCCCCCATAGGGATGAAGTGCTCATAGATCCAACTCATGACTAGGGTTGGGTGGCTCAAGGAATGCCCACATAAATGGACCACCTGTATAAGTTGTGGTAGGTGGTCCCAAGAATGTCTCGCCCCCCAGGAATATATCCAGACCGTGTCCCTCTATCCTGTCAGGCATAATGGGGGACCAACAAGATAACAATGTATCTCCTCCCTTGTCCCCGATCAGGTCTTGAGGCGAGGATCCCCATAATGGCTTAGCGAAATAAGGGGATGGGTAAAGTAGGAATGGATCGAACTCTAACCCCCTTCTTCGACCACCCGTGGAGATGACCGCATCTCCCATATATATGTAGCCCACCGTGTAATGTGCCCGTGAACTGTTGTCTCTAGGGTGAGTCGTCTCCCGATGATCGGGACCTCCAAAATGTGATAGACGCGTCCTCCAATGTAATAATCCACTCACCGTGGACCCCAGTAATGGAAGGTGTTCCGATCTACATCCCAAGATGTGAGAACAAGTCACAAAGGATGTGACTAGATGGTGTAACGTGGGGTATGCATGAAATGCGTAGTATCTCACCCACCGAAGAGTGTCCTCCTGGGCCCCTATGAGAGGGCATCTAGTACCCTAGGAGCCAATCACACTCCTCTCTCTACTCCACCGGATATACTCCTCTCTCGCCCGCATACACCCAAAAAACACAAAACAAAGCAAGTTAACATCTCGATTAACACTTTGGAAAAATCATGTAAATGCGTAGAAATGCTAGAAAAGCAAAAACAATTTCAAAAAGATGATCCTTTTGCATTACGCTCAAAACCACCGCCCTGAGCAGAGAGGTGGCTTTTGTAACCACCACCTTAAGGGTGGTGATCATGTAACCGCCGCCTTAAACAGGCGGTAGTCATGTAACCGCCACCACTGGGTAGGGTGGTGGTCATGGTCTGAAAACCCACACAGATTTTTAAACCCGAAAAGCCTAAAAAATGCAAAAATGACCATTTTACCTAAAAACAAAGCCTACCTAAATGGCGCCCCCTAAGTGGACCTTTTAACACTAACATTTTCAAAAATTACCCCGCCATGACAAAATATTTAGCATTTCAAATTTAAGGGGGTAAAAAGGATAAACTGAAGAAAACTAACTTGTGATCTCACGGGTCGATGTTCCGCACATGGAGGCATGATCGCTATCTCGTCACGAACGTTTCGACTCTACTCACACAAGAAACTCGTGATCGTGGGTTCCGAAAGCTCAAAATCAATCAAATCAACTCGTATAAATGAATAGGAAAATGGGCACACTTTCATATATATAACGCATACGATTCATTTTAAATGACTTTTCACAGTTTGGAGTGGCGACGGAGGTAAGTTCCTATCCCCGCACAAATGGTACATTCTCATTCCCTATTATTTTAGTGTTTATTTGTCAAACTATTGTGTCTATCTCGCACTTGAGTTCTCTTTTCATTTTGCAGATAGCGGAATTTTGGACGGCATCATTTCGACAATACGGATGTATTTGGTATAACTTCTAAACTTCCCATTTCGGACTGCCATACTGGACCCACCGTTTTATGCCTCTTCATGGCTAAAAGTATTCTCCAAGGGGCAATATGTATGTACCCAAAATTGTAAGGTATCAGATATCGTAACAACGTAACACATGTGCCAATGATGATACAAGTCTCCTCGCAAGGTGTTAAGGATCCGGAAAATCTCTCAAGTGTGCGTTAACATCCTGCATACCCCACTCGCCCCGCATGCTTTTTTTTTGCTCTCTTTCCCTCTTTTCTTGGCCCTTTTCTCTTTATTTACGAAACTTCCACCTCAGTCGGGCGGCGGTCTCGTGATTGCTGCCCTACTCGAGTAACGATCCTGCACGCATTTTCCGTAACGTTCTTTTGACATAACTCACGTAAAAATCAATGATTCACCAGCTTTTTTCACCGCCTTGAGCTTGCATTTATGTTTTTGGTCCCCTGGAATAGTGTTTTTGCATTGTTTATAGTTTAAGAGTTCAATTTGGTTTTTACCTTGGGTAAATCCAAATGCTATAAATAGATGGCTTGTGCTCAAGCAAATGGCCCCTCAAATTTTCCTCTGAAATTCTCTTTGCAATAGATTTAGTTTTCAATTTGCTTAGAGTTCCTAGTTTGTTTCATTGCATGCCTAGTTAGTGTTATTCTGTAGTTAGAAAGCCACATATCCATCTTGTGCAGGTGTTGTTATCATTTCTATCCAATCCATTGGAGTAGAATAGTTTATTTTCAGTAGGAAGCCATTAAAAGTTGCAGGTTTTGCTCCTCAAACAAGATAGTTTCAGGTTCTGGATGCATTATGTTGCATGACTCGCAATAGATCCCGCTAGGAACTGCATAAGCCAAGCTCTGTACTCTTGCGCTATCCCTCTCCTACTCGCATTCTATTCAGTCTGTATTCTAAAGTTGTCCCTTGTTCCAATATCTACTTCTGTTGATGCAAGCATTACACGCTTTTCTGGATCCACGTGAGCACGAAAGAACGAAGAGATCACACTGAGGGGACAAAGTTACACACACCGTCGGATTTGCCACTGTTCTGCAGAATCCAGGTTCTAGCTTTCAAAGTTCTAGTTAGAATCATATCAAATAGAGTAGTTAATTTCTTTATTTCAGTTATTTCTACTCTCGATATTGCCAGGGAAGTTGTGGGGATTGATAGTTTCTGAGAAACTATGATTCACTCCTCACTTCTGAGGTAGGATCGAGGGTCTTGCAAATAGATTAGATAAGCTATTTCATTGTTTAGAATAGATCTACAAATTGCACAGACAAATATCTACACTCGGTTATTTTGTTTGTTTTATGTTATTATTTTAGCTGTCAATTCTAGATATTTTAAATCGTTGTTTTCTTAAATTCATATAATTCATCAGAAAATACAAAAAGAAGTCATATATGCTATAGATATACTACAAGTAATTAAATTTCACTTTATTACAGTTCGTTTTACATTGTTGCCTTTTGTATGACAATCACGGGACCCAGGGAGCCCAGGGAATATATATTCGAGCCAATCGTGCCTCAACCCAATCTCGTCACTGCAATAGTTGACATAGATCAAAATCTTAGGATCCAAGTCTTCCAAACAACAACAAACTTGCAGCAGATCAACTCTCAGTTGAGGGGATTAAACATAGAAGACGACCAAGCGTACACGTTTTGGTCAAATCAACCAAACTACAGATCACCCTAGAAAAATATCCACATGACTGTAGAAGGGTTTGAAAGAGAGCAATTGTTTGGTTGTGATCCTTTGGTCCCACAACCAGACGCAGGAGACACCCTCACAGACATAGATACTAGCCTAAGAATTTAGGTTGTGAGAAATCTGTAAGGTACTCTGAGAAGATCGCACAACTGTTAATTCTGAATATAGAGGCTGAGAAAGCATATGATTATTGGATACTAGGGATCAGGGACTGAATTCATACATGACCATAGCAGGTCCACAACAACTACGAGTCTACGGTTGTGACCCACAAATCCCGCAACCCAACGAAGCCATAAGTGAATCAGACATAGATGCTGGCCTACGCACACTAGTATTCAGATCTACTCCACTTCCACCTATCATCATCACACAATTATCCCCGTTAGATATAGTAGGGCTAACAAAGCTAAATAATTCTGGACTAGGCCAGAGAACCATCCATAAAAACAACAATAGCCATCATCCACTCTATGACCCTGTCTGGAAACATATACGAAACTATCCCAGGCTATTTTCCACGTATACCACAACCCATAGATCGAATAACGCCAGAGCTCGATATTGATTGGAGCCTTCGAGTAGTCATCCTTGCCGATCGGTCTATCACACCAGCTCATGTTAGGAGGGCCTTCTCTACCTTAGATTCACAAGTTCCATTAGTGCGTGTCGAAGACATCAGATTGCCTAACTAGTTTGTCCGCATCTCACATATTCCATCCCCACCGATCAGCCTCGCACGACCTCGGGAGGTCGGGTACGCGAAAGATTTACTTGTAGATTCCCACACTCGCTTGTCACTTTTTGGCGTCTGATTTCCTTCATGTGCCTCTTTTCTAAGCTTGCCAAGCTACTTCAGGACTACCTTTGGTGTAAAAGTTTTGTTTAGTGGATTTCATCGGGTGGCTTGGGATGTTTGTTGTCTCCCCTGTGATCAAGGTGGCATGGGAATTATTGATGTATACAGGAAAAGTGTGGCTTTATTTTCTAAATGGGTCGTGCGATGTATCTCATGCAATAAAGCCTAGAAAATCCTACTTTGACATTGTATTACTTTTGGTGCTCCCTATGGATTTTTTTTGGAACAATATCAAGCTACACACCTTAATTATCAAAAGGATCTTGGTCAAAATTCTAGGCACTTTCATGGCCAAAAGCATATAGAAAGCATTCAAATTTGTGAAACCCTAATTATTTGGATTGGTAAAGGATTTCATACTGGGCTCTCATTCAATTCTTATAACATATGGTGGTCTCCCATCATCACTAATGATAGTCTTCCACTTATGGAAACTCCAGGAATCAAAGCTCTCTGGATCTCTCGCAAAGGAATTCACACCATTCTGGATTTGATCTCTTGTAGAGACTGGATGCCATTGAGTAATCTCAAGATGAAATTTAATCTTTCCAATTCATACCTCCCTTCTATCTATAGAATTCAAGAGTTGATGCCAAATATTATGCTCCATAAGCTTGGGCTTAAATCTTGAATGGATGATGGGAAGACTGGAGATAGAATCAAGAGACTGTATTCCTTCGCTATAATACGAGACACCATTTACCAGCCTTCTAAGATCTCTCTGTCTATCATTGCAAAACTTAAATCTCGTTGAGGCATGTACTCTACTCATTCCACCTAGCTTCCCGACTTTCCCATGCTTTGGAATTCTTTGCTGGAGCCCAAAGTTAATCATTTTATGTGGTGTCTTATTTATCAAGGCCTTCCCATCAACAAAAATTAAGTCACATTGGCATCCCGATCCTAAATGCCCTTTCTATTCCAACCCTAAATCTCTAAGCATTTATTTTGGTCTTGTCCCCGTACCCAAGCCATCTACTCTTAAATTCATTCATTTTTTCAACCCTTTCACCTTGAATTCTTCCATTGGCATCTAGACCTTGTTTGGGGATTTCATCATGTGGTGTCATTATATTGATACTCTATGGAAACTATTTAGATCTTGCATTTTATTTCATATTTGGAAAGCATGAAATTTTATGTTATTCCGAATGATCATTCTAATTCTTTGTTTTCCACTAATGACAAAGTGATTATCTTGTCTATTGTGCACATATAGATTCAAGATCAAGTGGAGAAATTTGCCTTGAATTTTTCTCATTTATAGAAGCTGCGCTTTTGCACGTGCTAGGGGACTAAGTCATGTACGATGAGTCGAGGTTCCTCTAGACCCTCTACCTCCACCACCTTGTCCATCTCCACCTTGATTTCCTCCACCAGAACGGATCATAGGATCTGCTCTCGTAACCACTATTCCCGCCTCTCCTTGGGGTCACCCTTTAGCTCCATCCTCTTCTAGTCTAGGTTGGAGCTTGCCTCCAAATGTTAAGGGCACCTGCTAGCTCTTTATGGTGGGATTCTACTCCACATGGTGTTCAAACTCTTCTTGGCTCTTCAACCCCTAGTTGGGGGATAATTTTTCCATTGCGGATGCGATTCTCACCAAGATGGTTGTGGGTGGACCCTCTTTTAGGCTGAGCCATCTAGTGGAGTGTACATCCCTCCCCAATATGATCCTACCCTCCTCTCAAAGTGGTGGCTTGTGCCTAGTGCTCATTTTTCTTATGTAATTATCATGCTTTTTATTTTCCCTTTGGGAATTTTCGCCTAAGTGGCATTCTCGTGGGACTGTGAGTTCTCCAGTCGCCCCTGCTAATATAACTCTCTTATATTTTTAATATAATGGGTGTTAGAGTTCAATCCAATTCCTTAGATTAAAAATGGTCTGTTTCAATAGACTCCCATGTATTTAACTAATTATGTGTGTTTCCTATTGTGCCCCATGCTTTAAAGATCATTTTGAGTCAAGAAAGAGCCTCAATTTGTGATAAATTTCATGCCTTAGTGAAATAAATGAAAGGATTCAAGTAAACTGTTGGGGGATTGGTTTAATGGTTTGGTTTATCAAATAAAAAGATTCAGACAAATGGGTGAAAGGGATTGTGTCTACATATTTCATAAGGACTTGTAAATCAACACTAAAATGACCCAAACTGCTCCAAAAGTATGAAGCTTTGAATGTCCAAAAACATGTAACTCGACCACAAAGTATAAAACTCAAGGAATGGTTGGAAAATTCATCAAAATGGACTTGGCCATTTAAACATGCCTGAGATGTTAAAAAAATTGTTAAATTCCATTTTCTGAAAGCATTGACCATCGGCATTAAAAAACCCATGAGAAGCATAATTTAAAACATTGGCAAGTTGTTTATAAAAGGAAGAGTGACATTCATTTTCCTATCAAATTCAATATCAACATCAAAGTAGGGGGGCCACATGGTGGTAGATCAACAACCAGAGGTAGGCTACATGTCAAAGATTCTCGATAATTCCTAAGGTGATGGGCTCATCCAGACTCCAAGCCCTAGATTAAACCTAAGTTCATAATTTGTCGGTTTGTATCATGAACGGGTTAAGAAAAGGTCAGTGAGGTCAAAAGAGGATAGGTGACAGTCTTCAAAGAGAATTGTTTTCTAAGTTTGAAAAATTATAGGGTTGTGACCTGAAGCCTTTAAGGAATGATAAGTCCGACAAGCCCCAGGCTACGTGGAACCTTTTATTGGCTCTTCTTTCACAGGTGTGAAAAATGTGAAGGCTAAGACTAGTTTGACAAAGTTATGACAACATGAAGGACATGGAGCTTTCCTATTGGCTCACACTTCATAGTTATCATTCAAGAGATTCAAAATTTCTGACATTGTGAAAGGCATGGGGATTCCTTATTGGTAAATGTTTCGTAGAGGGAAGAGGAAGATAAAATAAATACTGACATTGTGAAGTACATGGAGCTTTATCATTAGCTCACACTTCACAATTGTCAGATGAGCCTATCATGAGTTTGAAAATGCATAAAGGCACAAAGCTTCCTTATTGGTTGTTATTTCGTGGATGTTAAAGGGAGCTATCAGAAGAAATGACATGCAAAGTACGTAGATCCTTCTCATTGGCTCATACTTCATAATAGTTAGTTAAAGGGCTTTGGAAAGGAAAATTACAAAGGAACATGGCAAAGTCTTATTGGTCTGTATTCTTTAATAAAAAAGTTTAATAAAGCCAACATAAATGAAGGAAAAATGGGAAAGTAAATCCCAATCCCAGTAGAGCCAACCAAAGATAAACACATGGCGGAAGGAATATCAATGTACACATTGGAAGAGGTGGTCACCAAGCAATAAGGCTGTCAGGTGTCATTCTCTTATTCATCCTGACAAATAAAAATTCTGAGAGCAACATCTATCAATTCCCTACTCCAAATATCACAAAATTTATATCGATGGAAAGGTCTTCTTATGATATTAATTTTGGAATCATCAAAAATAATATTTTGATGGAATTTCAAGGAAGAAAAAGGGAAAAGATGGCTCAAGCCATTAATGTGTAGATCCAAATGCTCAACCACCCATAATTTGATCTGATTTATCTTATTTCCTTCTTTTACAATCAAAAGGACATTGGGGGACGATTTTGATAGGGTGCCCATGATGTTTTCCAGGAGTTTAATGCGTCTTGTTGGTGGTTGAAGAAATAAATCAGTATTTTTTTCTTTCTCTTATTTTCTATATATTGTAACAATCTGCCATTTTGTGAAAGGAGGCGGATTGGGGGTAGTTGTTGAATTTCATATTAAAAGTTTTAGGTTCTAGTTTGTAGTTTCTTACAAAACATTTGTATGTATTGAGTTCTATAAGGAAGAGCTAAGGTGGTTGTGTTGTACAACCATTAGCAAGTTTTGAAGGCATTTTTATGTCCCCTAGCCAAAACTTACATGAATAAGATTATGACTGTTTTGATCAAGCTATACTTTCATGTTTCTCATGCTTTGAATGAATGAAAGAGGCAATATTGTTTATGTTACTATCTTATAGTGGCTTTACTTTGTCAAGTACACAAGGGTCTTTCTTAGTCATTGTATTCTTTTAGTTACTGTGAGATTATTGCAGAATAGTGTATATTTTGCAATGGTTAAAATCAGTTGTAAAATCCTATAGGAAACATCACTTTTAAAGAATTATTGTAATTCCCTTAAGGTTCTTTTGGGTTTATAAGACAAATATAGCAAGTTATTTATCTCACCTCTAACTCCATGATTTGTAGTTAGGATTGGGAATACTGTAGACAACATTTGTGCTAATTGAGTATCAATGAATATAAATGTTATTTCACAGATTGTGTCAAATTGATTGTTCCTTTCAAGCATTGTAGTCAAGGATGGATTCTTTCCATGGGAACACTATTATACCAAGGTCATAAAAGAAATTTCCCTTTCCCCTCCAAATCTCAATTAAATAACAAAAACCAAGTTATCTACATACCTACTAAGCATATCATACCTATAAACCAAACATATACTTATTTTGCAAAGCTGAGCTTTAAATTTTTCCATTACTAGTAAGCTTTGCCAAAAATCCTACCAAGTCTAGTGATCCAATATCATTAAAATAAGCCTTGGTCTTAATTATTATGCAAAATGCAATATCTGAAGTTGTTCATTATCTACCTTTGGATATGTGTTTGATTGTCAAGTGCTTACAATAAATCAAGTGACAACTCTTTTGAGAAGTATTGTATCTATGGCTGCACTTGTTTCAAATTGATTTACACCAACCATAAAGGAAACTGAGCCTTGAAATCCTTTCCTTTATTCAAATCCCCCATCTAGATCCTCTCACCTTGGTCCATGCAGAGCCAAAAAGTAACAGGGGTAAAGACATACCACCGTGTGAAGGTGCCTCCTGAACACCTCCTTGATTTGAGTCATTGAGTTGAGTGTTGAACAAATCCCTAGCTATCAACGACAAAAAAATTTCATTGTTCATAACTCTCTCAAAGCTAGCCCACTCAAGTTAGTGCTCATTTCCCGTGGGTGTTATTTTAGGAACCAACAATGGGCGCTTCAATCGTAAGTCAATTAAAGACCAAAAATTTCTTTTTGATTGACATAATTTCTTTTTCCCTTATTAATACTATTATTATTGAATGTTACTTATATTTAACAATATATTTTTCTTCAATTTTCGACACTGTGATATACATAACAATAATCAAACCACACAAAAGAAAGATTTTATAGAGGGATACATAACATATGTGGATGTTATCATCATATTAATGCGTCTCTTTAGTTGTAGTACCTTATAAAAGATTATTGTAGGTGAATTTTAAGAGGGATAGAAAGAAGGCCTAAGTAGATTAAAGTTGGGTGCAATAAAGACTAAGGTATGTCTCATTAGATCAATTCCTATTTTTGATACTGTAGTAACCTAACGTTCTTACATTGATGAAGCTCTTATAAAAAAGTTAGTTTTGAGTTATAAAGTGGTGGTACAAAGAGTAATAGAAGGAAATAAAAAGTGTTACAATGATCTCTCATGAGGTGTTACGACCGATGGAAACCCTTTCTCGGTAAACCCCTTGATGCATGCACTTTCAAAAGGCTCAATATGCGAACATACTATATTGATTCGGGACCCCTATCTAACTATATGGTGCTTTAGAGATGAGTGGGATAATAAACCCTGCTATTTGTGAGCTTACTGGATGATCCGCCTGGATCTTAGTTATAACCAAGGCGAGTGGAAGTATGCCATCCTATCTAGGAAACCTAAATTCTCTTATTTATCTTTACTTTGATTACAATCAACTAATTGGAAGCATTCCACCTTCTTTGGGGGTCTCTCTTTTATAAATATATTATCCCTTTACGGGAATAAATTGAGTGGTAATATCCCCTTTTCTTTGGTAAATCTCTCATTGCCCAGCTCCTTAAATCTTGATGACAATCAATTAGATGGTCAAATCCTATATTCCATGGGAAATCTTTCCTCACTAAAGAGTTTGGATATTTTGTATAACCATATAAATGGTGCTCTTCCCTCAACATTTGGTATGCTTATCCTCCCTAAGAAGACTCTATGCATATGACAATGCATTCAACTTTTCATCATCAATATTTCCCCCTTATTTGGTTACTCTAAGTCTCTCTTATAACCATCACTTGACAATTTCAAGTTTTTTCCCACAACCTTACCAGATTATATGAGTTGTCATTATCCAACCGTGTATTGAATATTAGCGAGCACTGGATTCCTCCATTCGATTATCTGCTTTAGATGCTTTAGATTTGACATCATGTAATATTAATGGACAAATTACACCATGGATTTCAACGCATTTCTCAATCTACAAGACTTAACAATGGCTAACAACGAGTCTTGTCGAATAGATTCCATCTTGGATATGGGATAATTTTATTCCTTCACCGTATGCGATAAATCTTTTAGGTAATTATCTAGAAAGTTTCTCTCTTCCCAACACCTCAAGTTGGCACTCGGAAATGGACTAGGAGTAGTGGACTTGTCTAAGAATGCACCGAGGGGAAAGATACCTTGAATGTGGCCTAATAATAATATAATAATACTTTTTCTCAATGAAAATTTGTTGATTGGAAATATTTCTCCAAGTTTGGGATTTTTTTCGATCTTCAAATGTTAAATCTAGCCAATAATAGTTTAACAGAACCATCCCTCTGAGTTTAGGTAATTGTTCTTCCTTTAAAATACTGAATTTGGAAAACAATGATTTTGAAGGATCTTTACCCTTTGAACTTGGGAAGCTCGAGTCTTTACTCACTAGTCATTCATAATAATAACCTCGGTGGAATTTGCCCTTCCTTTAGTAAATTCTATAGGATTGCAAATACTTGATATTGGGCACAATTCATTTCACGACCGAATTCCAAAGTCGATTAAAAACTTGTCAAAGTTGAGAGTCTTTGGTGAGGAAGGGAAATTGTTTTTAGTGGTAGCATTCCTTTAGAAATAAAAATATTGAAGTACCTCCAGGATCTTGGACCTCTCGGTCAATCACTTATCGGGTTTATTCCACACGGCATTTTATCCTTACAATGCATAGCAACCACAACAACCTAGCAAGCCTCTATGTGTCAACCATAAAATTCTATCTCTACTCCCAAATATATTCCACTATAGTAGATTTGATGGACAATGGAATAGAAGAGCGCTATCTCGATTTTGAGAAAATCCACTCCCAAATCTATTCCATCTACTCCATTCGAATCTATTCCGCTAGAGTATATTTTATGGCCAAGGTAAGAGAGCAACACTACACATATATTCTTTCCACCCTCACATCTATAGATTTTTCACACAATGAATTGAATGGAAGTGTTCCTTGAGAATTTGGAAAGTTGAAGGGGTTAGTGTTTCTCTATCTCTCCATGAACCATCTCGAGTGGAATTATTCCACATAGTCTTGGTGAAATGCTTGGTGGAATCGTTGGACCTCTCTACAAACAATTTTTCTAGACAAATACAGAGGAGATCAATTCTCTAAGCTCTTTTGGTGTCTTAAACTTGTCTAACAATAATTTATCAGAAGATACCACAATGAGAGCACATGACCACATTTGGAGAGTCAACATACTCGGAGTAATCCCAATTTATGGAATTGTCCACTTCGAAAGAGTTGCTCTTGGCCAAAATTTGGTCCTCATTTATTATTTACTAATAAAGAACAAAAAAACAAATAAATTCCATGGTTTGAAATCACGGTGGGATTGCTTTATGGAGTGGGGTTGGGAGGGTGATTGTGTTACTTAGTAACAACAAGTAGGTGGAGCAAGAAATACTTTGAAGTCATTGACTATATTTTGAAGATTGTCTTCCCTCCATTTCGCAACCTCACATTGTGATGATTCTGAATTGTAATTTGTCTACTTGAAGTGTGAAATGTTGAGATTTTTGTATCACAATTTGACAATATAATTTGCAAAGTACCTCATGTATCACATCTATTAAATTCACGTTTGTTGAATGACCTCTTGTAAGTTGTTCTCATCAATTCTATTCAAAGTGTTATTACGATGTAATATATAATTGTGATTATATTCTCTTCTCTAACCTCTAAATCTCAACATGCAAGTTTTTTTGAAGTACCGACATAGATTCAATTATAATATAATAAAAAATTACATTTAAATTTTTTTTTAATTAAATTTAAATCAAATTAACTTCAACATAAACATATTAACACAAAAAATAGGAAGCCACATTATAAATCTCTATTCATAATTGAGACAATATGAAAGAGTATATATAAATGTGCATCTATGTAATTTTTTATTTGTAATGCAATCCCAAATGACAAATCTAACATGATCAAAATATAATACAATTAACCTTTACAAGAATAGTGTCCTTTCTTCAAATAATGGAATTGAACTACATCTCTCACAATACTTTTCTTGCATCAATATTGGAGATAAATTTGGTTGTAGTGGGGTAGTCAATACGTATTGAAGGGGTATTACCCCTTCCTCTTATCAGCGCTCTAGAGGAACCAAGAAAATGCATCCACACAATCACCACAAATTTAATTGGCTATTTGATGATAAATTTAGAGTCTCTTTGAGATACCCAACATAGCCAAGAATGTCAACCATGCAAACATAATGATCTATTCTATGCATAATGATATTACAGCCATTTATGTCATTCAAGTATTTACAAATCTCATCAACTCTATCTACATGGTTCCATGCTAACTTTCTTGCAAAATAATTTTTCCCATATCTTGAGTCACGGGATTTCATTTGACCACATCTTTTTTGAGTCATTTTTGTCAACAATCTTCAAATCCTCATTTCGGCACAAACTAGGAATATGGTGACCAACATCATGGAGTCGACATAACACCTATTTAATGCATTGGCTTAAATTTTTTGAAGACCCTTTCAAAAAAATTATTTTATGCATATCTCATGAGGGACATCAATAATAAAGTAGAATTTTAGGCTTTAATTATAGGCCTCAAACTTATTATACGTCGAAACATTGATCTATTAGGAAATGAAGGAAACTCATAGATTTTGGTAAATTCTTAATCCAAAGGCTTCATTGGTAGTTGGACATTGAATGTTGTTCGTCATCTATCAATTTCCCACCTAAAACACTTCTCTCAAACTTTACCTAGTCATTGTTTCAAGGAATCTAACAAGGCTATATATTATTTAGCTAATATGAGAACCAATATTTTGTATTTTTAGCACAATTGAGAACATTAATGAATCATAGTTTTAAGGGTTTGACCATTTTTGTTTGACAAAATTTTGCCTCTATTCCCACAAGCAAACCTTAATTTTCCATCTATCCACATAGTGCTTTGATCTGATGTTATTATTGGAACTTTCCCTATGCCACTTTGTTTCCAATCATCTCTTTCACACACTTCTCATTTACATACTAAGCATGACAAATCTAGAGGAGATATTTGGTTGTACATATTTGCTTCATCTTGAATTCATCTCTACTACTTAGGCATTTGCAATTATATATGTACCAAAAAAATCTTTTCATTAAGTTTTGATGGATTTTCATGCCGTGTTTTGCGCATCCAATTTTGATAGAGGTTATGTGTTTGCTAATAAAGGCTAGAGTGTTTTACTTTACACCTACCAATCGGATTTGGTTCATTTGCATACACTTTTACTAGGATTCTTGTGATTATATCTTCAAAAAATATACTTTTCATTACGCCTAATGGATTTCCACTCTCTATTCTTCATTTTGCATACACTTATACTAGGTCACTTGCAATTATATCCACTTAAAATAGTCTTTTCATTACGATTTCATGGATTTCCATACCCTATTTTAGAACTTCAATTTTGACATGGGTTAGGATATTACCGACAAATGGATTTCCATGTGTATATGTTAAAAATATTAGATAAAATTTAGAAACCAAAAACAAAGTAATTGATTCCTAAATCTAATCTATTCAACAATACTTTAGATTGAGCTAGATGGAAGGGAGAAAGAAGTGCAATACCTTCACTTACCAATGAAGAACTCCCTTGATGCTTTGGATGTGCTCTTGATGGTGGATTGGATGTTCTTGCTTCAGATTTTGGAGACACTTGGGAAACACCTCCCTTTTGATTTGCTTGGATTGATTGATGTTTGATGAAGGATGAATTGATTGGAGTGGATTGAAGATGGATTGATAGAGTGGATGGATTGATTAGATGATAAAAATGAAAAGTTTGGTTATGGATTCTTGAGATCTATGGATTGGCTTCCATGGAGGGTGGCATGCCAATTTATAGTTTTTGGAAGAGGAATTGGAGGGCTAGGATCTTTCCAAGTAGATGGAAGATCAATGGTTAGTATTGAATGAGAAGATATATAATTCTAGAATTAGAAAATTCTAGTATTATGGAGACATATTCATTGAATTTAAAATTCAATGGAGAAGAGTAGAAAGTTATAGAAGCTTCTAGAATTAGAAGCTTCTAGAAATAGAAGAGGTGGGATTAATTCTAGAATTAGAAAATTCTATAACTATGGAGAAATATCCATTAAATTTAAAATTGAATGGACAATTAGAAAGTTATAAAAGCTTCTACAATTGAAATATTTTGAAAATAGAAGAGGTGGAATTAAACCTAGAATTAGAAATAGAAATTACGCATAAGAGGTAAAATTTTGAGAATAAAAAACTGCATATGTTGTTGAAGGAAAAGAATATTAGTTATATGGAAAAATATAGTGCGTTCACATGGTCTATAAGGATGTCAAATATGTACATAACAAAAGTGCAAGTAATATTCATTTATTTTCTTAATAGTACTTTCAATCGACATAGTAGTAGGAGGCAATAGTATGTCAGTGTAAAAGGAAATACAACAATTTTCTTTTGAAACAGAAAAAAGTGAAACATTTTCAGAAGTGCTAATGGATGATCGTGGAATAGGGTGAAGGCAAGATAGATATGAAATAACTAACATAGCGTTGATAGTTCAAAGTATAGAAAGGGATGGGGGAGGGTGTCAAGTTTGAAGGGATGGGTGCGTTAGAAAACTTTGCATAAAGAAGGTTATGAAGGAGATGTACATGATGCATGAATATAATGGTATAAAAAAGATAAGATACATGCCGCAATTACAAATTTTGAACTAACAAGGAAAGCACAAATTACGACATAATTTCAGGCTCAATTCCAGGGAGTTGGTCAAATCGGGCATTACGTTGAAAGCATTTACCAAAAAAATAGAAAAATCAGTTTGACAGGTACTCCGACAATCTGTATCTTCCCCAGATCAAACGTATCTTCCCCAGATCGATGGTCCAAATACTTAAAGTTCACAAGTGACTTTATCAAACAACTTGTGTGCCTTATGAATGCATCCACATTTTGCATACATATCGATCAACACATTTGAAACTACAACATCTGACAGAGATCCACTCTTGATTATTTTTTGATTGATCTCCATGCCCTGTTCCAAAGCTCTGATTTTTCCAAATGCTAGAAGGATGTTGGAGAAGTTTGTGGGGTTTGTATTTTTACGTTCATGTTGCATTTGCTTAAACAACTCCAAGGCTTTTTCAGCCAACCCATTTTGTACATACCTCGCAATCATTGCAGTCCATCACCAACAGCTTGCCGTAAAATTAAATCTAGAAATGTTCACACTGTAGTACACGATGCATGAATATAATGGTATCAAAAAAGATAAGATACATGCTGCAATTGCAAATTTTGAAATGGTATTTGTGTTACACATTATTGTCACTTTGCATTCCCCCTTTACATTTCTTGAATTGTAGCATAATTCAAATTTAAAGAGACTTCCACCAAGTTTTCTGAACTTGAATCTCACGTCTTGTTTGATGCAAGTGATTGTAATCTATTTGATGGTCTTCTTGAAGAGATTGGAGATTTATCGGTATTGGGAATGCTGAACCTAGAAATTTTTCTTTTTTCTATAATGCCTCTGAGCATTTATAAACTTGTCCATTTAACCAAGCTCAATTTGAATAAATACAAGTCCCACATACTTTTGTTTACCATGTAATCATAAAATAGCAAGTTTCCATGTGGAGAAAGTGAATATCCATGCAGACATTGAAAAGAAGCACACTAATTTACAGTTTCCCTTGAAACGAAAATACATAGCATATAAATCCAAAAACATGACCTTGTGAGTTAAATAATCATATTTTCAATATAAAGAACTTACATATCCATTATATTCCTCGGATTTCCAAACTCCTCTGGCAAAACCCATTCAGTCTATTTACGCTCAAATTCCTTGATTTTATAATTGTGATGAATCGTCAAGTCAATATAATGTTCATTCATAGAAACTAGACGTCTTGTTTATGCTCTATAAAATCCTATATGGACAAGACTTACAAATTTCATAAGATGTTCCAAATCCCCCATAGCTCCTAGAATGGGTCCACAAAGTTTAGATAGTGTCCGCGTTTAATCCATCGAAGGAAACATCCATGCACCCACATCAATAATGGTATCTCAACTTCCATTTATGACAACATTTTATAAGCCTAACTTGTAGCTTAAGTGAAATGAAAATGGAGCAGTTTTTTTTTTTTAAATTAAAGATAAAGCTCGTAGCATGAAGAAAATAGATATCCCCTTCTTATGTGACAATATTACAGGTCAATGGTCAACATAACGTGTATTATCAGTATGTATGGCTTTAAGACAATCTTTTATGTTGGAACCAGTCATCCCAAATTAGAATAATTTCAAATTTCAATACTCTTTCACAGACGTATAAAAATTTGCCTAGAATGTATGTCCGACTCCCAACAATCCCAAATTTGACCAGCTTCACAAATTTTGGTGTTCATTGCGCATCATGAGTATGTTGTGGTCTTCTTTCAATATGCTTATTAAGATGGCAATTACTATTTTTAGGAACCTAGCAGAGCAGTCCTACCTATTATAGTTGAACAAAGTGTTCATAGAAATGCAATTAAGCAACCAACTACCGATTGTTACCTAGAACAGAACAATCTTGATTCAAGTTAATATATATACCCTTCACAAAATTTATACAATAATCAACTACTATACCTTTTTTTTTTATATCAGACCTTGCCTTTTTTGTTTTTTTGAGATGAAGAAACATTTTCCAATGGACGAATTTCAGACTATGGATTCAATTGTTCAGGAGAGAGAATGAAGAAATCCACACAGTAAGATTGAAGGTATTGTTGTCATAAAGAGTTGCTTTTTTAGTTGATGTCAATGCAAACTTGGTATCATGTTCAGAAGCCAATTATGACATTGGGTTACATGAGCTTACATGAAGGAAGAAGAATAGGCACTGACATTGATTGCAATGGTATCAATTATGGATCAATTCCTAAGATGGCAACAAAATATGATTTCATTAGTGTATAGGGGATAAAATTCCATGGTAAGTCCTATGATTTTTCAGAATACCGGAATTTAATTCTGCAATTTTGTAATATATTGTCTCCTTATCCATAAAATATTTTGCTTATTCAAAAATTGCATCTTTGGACCTTACTTGCTGAGGATAACAGTTTGGGGAATTTAATCAATTTTAAAAATTGTATGAGAAGAGATCTAATCATGATCTTGGGTTGCAAGAGGTCATTTGTATGTTGTACATGTTTATATCAGTTCAATCCTCCAACCAGGTGGAAGTTCATCACAAGATTAATACTAGACCTACTACATTTACGTATTTCCATGTCAACATGACCTGGGATCATGCAAGAAAAGAATTTAAAGAGAACATGAACCCAATAAGCATATTATTCTTGTCATTTATCTGTATTATATCTACAATAAAGTTTATCTTGGTCTGAACTACACACAATGCTCTCCATCCAATGTAGAAAAAATTATATCAACATGAGTTTGGTTGATTTCATTTAATCCAACTATTTTTCTTGTGGAACCTTATATAATTAGAGAAATTAGTAGTATAAGGTAAAGTAAGGCTATAGAGACAAACAAAATGACTTGCTCATTTACTTGTAGAAAGACCAAACCAGATTTTCTACATGAGACTATAGCCTTAATGGGCCAAACCCTCCATGAAACTATAGTCTAGAGCTGTAATAATAGGGAATAAAGCAATTAAAACAAATAATTTATAGACCAATGCACAAGCATACAACAACCAAAGAAAGACCAACAAAACAAAATGAAAAAAAAATTGTGATACTCATATAATTCATAATAATATTATGTTTTTAAGTAAACAATATAATCCATAGGGTTTCACATATTATTGGGTACTTCATTAAATGGTAGATTAAGTTTGTAACATCAGGTCCTTCCATCGACAAGTCGAGCGATTCCTCCCATAATTAGGTGCAATCCCCAAAGGAACATTAATAAAGGGCATATTATATTATTGCAAAGTTAAATCACGATTGATATAATTTAAGTGAAATGAAGCCCATATTTTCACATAAAAACAACACAATACTTACCTCGCATAAATACTAAGTGTAGTTACACAAGATGAGATAATTTGAAGGATTATCCTCAGCATTCTTTGATAATACTCCTCAATATTTATATGATCCAAAGACACATATCCATCTCCTCCACCACCACCTCGGTCGGTAGAAATTGGTTTGGAAGTTGAGAATTTCCACACGCTCCTCCTATATTCATGGTGCTCATGACATCTTTCCCAAGGCCCCATGCCATGAACATATACTCTACAAACACCATACCCTATTGGTTATGTACAAGATATTGCAAAACCATTCAAACTACTTTTCATCACGCTTTCATTTCCAAAGCATCGACAAAACTTTCCAAGATTTCATCTTGATTGACTTCTTCCTTGACTTCTTCCTTCCCATTGCAGTAATAAAATTGATGAAATAGATTTGAGGGAGGGTAATATTTTACTGGCAGACATCCTGTGATAACATGGCTTGTTCGAAGAAGAACCAGGGTTCAGGGAATGCTGCAAAAATTCCTGGAGCTTATTCTTGGACAATCATGCGAGTCTATTTTTTCACCTTCAATTGCATATTTTTCTGCTTGATCTGCCGCTGAAATTTGGGTAAAACCATGCAAAAATGAATTATCTTTGTTCTTTCGTTATTGGTGCAAAAATGAAACACAAATCCTATGCCTTGTGGAGTGAGACACAAAAAAGACCTATATATTCATACAAAGGGGAAAACATTATCAATAGAAATGAAAATCATATAAAAGAACAACACAGGTAGAAAAACCCTACCTGATTCACACTTTCTACATCTGCCACCATTGATCAAAGGAAAACTGTGAGGACTGGCACAATGATGGATAGTGCCTTGGTTGGAATCCGCGCATATGAATATCTAGTCTAGCCTGCACATAGTGAAATGAAACCACGTCTAGGTTTAGAAATCAAAAGAAAAATATTTTACAAATTTTCTCACGGATCTGATCCCCTATTGAAAAATCCACAAAGAATGATTTTTGCACAAAAATATGTTTATTGTAGATATATATACATGTACATATACACAGATGTAACCATGCCATATCATATCCTACAGTCCATGAAAAACTACTATATTTCTAAGTCCTGGAACTTATGGCAGACATTTATGCTTATCAATTAATGTATATGCAAGCCCTGTTATCTATTCCGGCCCTATGATAAAAATGATTATGAGTTGTACGCAACGCTTTTCCTTCAACATCGTCTAAGCCTACTATGTAACTTGGGGAGTCTGCTTCTTTACGATGCAAGCTCAATGATATCTTTACTTGTATCCTCTTTGGAGAAGGAGATCTAAGGGAATTGGAGAGTTTATAGTACATCACTAACTCGGAACCTGTGACAATATATTTTAAGGAAAAAAATGTTGCACAGTGATATCAGGGGTTACAGAGAAAGTTGAAGGTTAAGAGAATATTAAGGTGAATGGGGTCTTGAGGATGGTTATGATAGAATCTAAAGGAAAGAGGAAGAGATAATAGGTATTCTAAAGAGTTACAAGTATGCCAATTATTCAAGAGGCACAGGGAAGGATAGTCTAGCAAAGGTGGGTGAATATATGACTTTTGACTGAATTAGATCAAGTTGAGGAAGGAGATGGTTAGATTAGAGGTATAAGGACATGAGTGACTATTTGTTCAGGTACAGTGAGGTCATAAGGCCAAAATTGGGATTGAATAGAAGGTGAAATCTTGAATGTACAGAGCTTGTGAAGCCAAAATTTTTTGATCTCTATTTCTATAATAATGAGGTTTCTTGGAATAAGTTCATGCCCTGTTATTCCATTTGAGTGTGCTTGAGTCTCATCTTGCAACTAGGATAAAGAATGTTGTTGTTCTCTTGTTGTTATCCCTTGGAAAATTGATTCTTTATTTAGTGTAGCCTTCAAAGACTGATGAGGACACTATATGTTGTCTTTGGTTAACTTCTCATAGATTTACTAAAGGCAATGACTCAAATGCATCACCACTGAGAAGATTCAAATTATCAAGAGTCTCAGGGAGTGAAGTATTGACCCTCGGGCCTAGAGGTGGGGAAGGCTGAGCAGTTGGCTGGTTTCTTATTGTAATAGTAACCTCCCCTTCAGATTGTGTGTGAATTCTTAAAGACCTATGAAATAAGTGTCCCTCGTGGTTTTCTACTTCATCTTCTTCTCGTTCAATGTTCACTTGAGGGAGTGAAGGAACAAGTTTTTCTTTAGAGGGATTATAGGATCCAAAAGAAATTACATAATGCTTTGCAAGAACATGTTGCAACTATTCAACGAGGTCCATAATTACATCCTCTTTACACCCTCTCTAGTGACAAGATCTAGAGCAATCAACATCTCCATTAATACATCCACAATACTCCTAGCCTTCTGAATATTTCAATCCTGGAATATTATAAGCCGTTAAAGACTCAACAACTTCTGAGTTATAACTTTGAGAAGTAGAATATTGAGGACTCAAATTAGTTGATTGGGTGTCTTGATTTTCCAATTCCACAGCAGACCTATCCATATTCTGAGGAAATTTTACTCCTGCACGAAATAATTCTTGTTATGCCTCGTAATGTTGTGGAAATTTTATTTTGATCCCTCAAAGGATCCTTTCCATTCATTTAGTATGACCAATATTTTCTTGCATCCCCTTATCCAGATTTTTCTTCACTATCTTGACCATTCCATTTAGAACTCCTCAGGTAAGTCTACCTTCATATCAATTGTTAATTGAGTCACTAACAAACTTCCATTGGGAGAATTTGTGCCCATAATAGCCCAAGAATCACCAACATGTGCAATCACAAGGTCTTGAACTTGTTTGAAAATGGTCACAACAGTAGCACCACTGCAGTGATAGTCCAAAGTAGGATGCAACTTGAGTTACTTATCCATCACCTTGAAAGCTCTCAGATGAGATTCCTTTCACACTTGAAACATTTTGGGTTCCTTCTCCTGATGATCTTGGGAATCCTGTACATAAGACATGTAGAGCGGTTTCTTCAAAAATTCATCAGCTTTAAGAGTCGTGGGTGGGAGAAGCTCGAAGAAGGAAAAATAGTTCAACAATAGCTAACAAGAAAAGTTTCATATGCATCTACAACTTCTTTCCAAAAAGAGGTCTCCTAGTTTGCTACAATGTAAATCAACCTACGTGTTAGAGCATTCTGAATTAGACTATAGATTAACGATGTACTCTATCAAGATACGATTAAAGACCTCCATGGAATTTCTCCACAGTGAACCATGTGGAAGGTCTCTCCTTGTTTCCATGCATCTAAAAACTTTTAAAACACAAAAACGTCCCAAAAGTGTTAAAAAGCAAAAATGTCTAGATGACCGTCAAACCATCAAATTTAAGACAGTCATAGGAACATCCACAAGGGCCTTTCCCATAGGGGAACTCCTTCGGTGTAATTATTGGTCTATAATTGACTTGAATTGGTGTAGAAGATAATGAAAAAATGCAAATTACTTGATTTTCCACCATCATAAACTTCGGTGATTATATTATGATAAGATTGACATAAAGTGGTTTGATTGACCACCGTATTTTGGACATTGTTTTCCAAGTAATTTCCAAGTTTACTATCTTCATTCAGTTTGAATTCTATCACAAACTCTAATTTATGCCCTTTCACAACATTGATTGATGTGATTTTTATGTCAGAAATGAAAGGAAAAAATTGAATCATATAAGAAATAAAAAATTTGAACCACCCAATTTCCGTTGGAATCAAGGCACTTTGTTTTCTTGCTGCATGAAAAGACAACAATGAAAACACTACAATTTCATTCTAGCTTCTTTTTTCATGATAATCCATCACGCATACATAAGCAACACATCTAGGGGAGAGACACCAATAGTTGAGCAGGGTCTAATTGTGGATATAGTGTCTTGAATACACAACACCCAATAGTTGTCATAAAAGTACCTAGTGATTAGTCATTTTTGACATGACAACACTCAATCATATCATGACATGTAAGATTTGCCTTTTTGAAAATTTAAATGTTCAACCATTTTCACCCATGATCAAATATGGGTCCCAATCAAAATGTAGTGTAACTAAAATTTACTATTTTAAATAAATTCAAAATATATTTTTCCCTCCAATTCAACATTCAAAAAAATATATGTAATTTAAAAAAATATTAAACTACATGCTGGTGAAAAAATCAGGTTCCCACATTTTATAGAATTTATTTTGTGGCCCCCCTAACATAGGGTACACCACTATTGGTGTCTCTCCCTTAAATAGAATATTAACTATTTAATTATTTACTTTTTCAAGTATGTTTTAAATTTGATGTCCATGTAGATGTATTTTGTTTTTAATTTTGCATTATTTACAATTTTTATATGATAATTATAAGTCTTCACCGATTTACTTATTTTAAATATCATTATCATTTTTAGTGGAACATATCAATAGAAGATAGTTACTGCAATCACACCAAAGGAGTGCAATAGAAATGCCGATAGTTGTAGAAGAAGCAATAATTACATGTGCAAAGGAGGATATAGTAGCGAAGTGAGAGTTAGAAATGCACCATGTAGTGTATTTGAGTGAATATTTATCAAAGTAAGCACGTAGGAGTAGTATTTTGAAAAGGAGGGAACAACAACTATTCAATCCGAAGAGGGTAGCAAGTATCGAATCAAAATATGGTTAGTTTAGTCTCCTACTTTCCTATGGTCATGTTGTTGGTTATGATTTGTAGTGGGAATGTTGGCTAATGAGATGGGGAGTAGTTGAATTTGGAGATCTCATTGCATAGGAACACTGACTCAAGGGCTGCACATCGACAACTCCAAGGACAACTTTGATTGTTTTGTTGATTTTTTATCTCTTAAAGAAGAAGGTAAGCTAGATGACGAGGATGAGTTGGAGGGCATGACGAGTAAGGGAAAAAACATGAGAGACTCAAACATGATGAAGCTTCCTATCTGCAGGTGTTGGTGAAGGAGACTCGTTGAAGTGTTTAAGGTAATCGAGAATATGAACAGCATAAACAATGGCACAAGGCTTGCCCTTTAGATAGGGGTCATTTTGGTCCCTCAATGGCCTATGTAGAGCTAAGGTTCAGATTCATATAATAATTTTGAAACTATTTTGCCTCCTCTTCGAGTATTGTGCATTGTGCAAAGGCCTATTCTTATCGGTAGGAATGATGGCGAGGCCATTCATAGGATGGCATGGTTTTGTTTGAGGTCATGCTACTTCCTTACGAGATAGTACCTATCTTTCATGTTATTTTGTTAGGGACAAAATTGTATGAAAATGAACACGATTCCATCCAAGAATTTTTGGAATGCGATGACATCCCTACAACTGTGTTATAATGTGAGTTCATAATAAGGCAGAAGAAACCATCAATGCTTAATGAAAGGTGGATTTTGTTGATGTTGTTGCCAGTCAAGTGGTGGCAAGACCCATGGTGTAATATTTTTTCCCACACAAAGCACAAGGTTATGGAGGTAAAACTAAAGGAAATACCATCCAAAGAACAATAGAAACAAATTTTTCTTTATGGAAAAGAACACCAAAGAAAGAATATTTTATTTTATTTTCTTCAAAGCTTTTGGGGTTGCATGTCAACATCAACAATAGTACAATATAATAAGGTCCATTCATTGCAATATTTTGGGAATGAAAGATGATGTTTGAACTTATACAACACGACATTAGAGTTATTTTAGAAAGTTATCAATGAAGTGGAAAATACGTTATCCACTATGGGTTACACTTTACAATTGTCTAGACACATTTCATGATTCTAGCCAACAAATACTTAAAATAATTAATTTATACGATATGTAAATTTTAAATATGAACATCATTTTTATTTATACGTATTACATTACACATGTGTATATAAATAAATATGTAATAATATTACATTTATTTATTAATGATATATAAATAACATTATGTTGTATTTTTTAAAAGACAATATAAAAGTATTTTGTTTATTAAAATGTTAAAATTAGAAAATAATATAATATTTTAAATAAAAATAGTATGGTTTATTATAACATACTTAACTCATATCGTAGGAATGGAGGATAAAAAGCATTTGGTTTATTGATTAGACGTATTATGTTTGTTTGTTTCTTTTTGTGTACAAGATTACAACAAATTTAAAATGACCGAGTATGGAGAGATTCAATGATGGATGAGTGGCATGTATTAGCAGAGATGAGTAGATGGTTTTGTGTCCTTATTCAAGGCATGGATTTATTCTACCTCATTCCAAACAATACAAGAGAATGAGGAAAATACCATTTGAGAAATTTCACACAATTATAACGAAAGACAAGGAAAGGGAAGAAATACTATGAGTAGCAGACAAAGAGTTAGAAATAGTCTCCTCACCTTTATAAGTTCAGGAAAAGATGATGGATGCAATAAATTTGAGTTTAGTGATCTTTTCTAGCGTGCTCCAAAGGCTAGTGTTAAGTCGAGAGGAACCCAAGGTTGTGGTTAGAGAAGTCTCATGCAGAGGAATTTACAACACAAATTTACTCGATGTCATGGTGAAGGATGCAGAGAAATCTCTTGTGGAGGAATTCCTAGAACAATTTTTTTTCGGTAATTTGAAATTTTTGTTTTAAATTGTATTTCCCTCTGTAATTTGAAAATCTTGTTTTAAATTATTTTGTTCTCTATAATTTGAAAATCATGTTTTGAATTATTCTAGCATCTGTGATTAAAACTATTTTTGACATGTTATTAAATATTCATTAGTGCAATGCAAAATGCTCTCAAAGTTGTATTGGACCAGTTTGTACAAGTGAAGGACGAGTGCGAGATAGAGGAAAATAGAAATAAAGGTGCACAAGAAGGCATATAAAAATTTTAGAAGAAGGTTAAAGAAGATTCATCATCCTCCTTTGAATCGAGTGATATTGAATGTGAGGTGGTCGATATGGTACAACTCTACATGACTCGGCATGACATTGTGTCAATGGCTCATATTTTATAGCCACTTGAGATAATAGGAGACAAAGAAGGTGTCAAAACCTCAGAGACGAAAAAGTGTCGATATCGACATGCATATTAAATCCATGCTTCGTCGCATGTCCTCGGTATCAAATCGGGGCATTCCATTTCCCGAAGGTTGACAATACGAAAGCAAGGGTTGAGCCGGTAGAGGGAACGCCTATTGACATAATAATATAAAGGTTTTTAGAAAAGAATGACAACCCAATATTTATGTTGGGAAAAATATGACTAATCATAAGATAAAACATCACTTTTGAACAAAAATATGACTAAAGATAAGACAAAACATTATTGAAATATAGAAGGAAGAAATTCAAGTAGTACAAGACACCAACAATATTGTAGAGAGGTGACATATCATTCAAATGATTAGGGTATTCAATTGAAAGATCTAGGATGTACCACCTATACAAGATATAAATTACATTAACAAACATAAATATATATAATTTTTTTTACTAACATAAATGAAGGTTGTTACTCATATTTTTATTAGTATTATATTTATAGTATTATTTTCCATAATTTAAAGGACAATATTGAAAACTATTGTCACTAATAAAGTGTTTGATGAGTATAAATACCACACCCTTTTCTCCACTTACATATATGCATTACAAGTCCCGGACTTTCGGTAGTCCCTTTTCTTACCCAAATATCCCAAGGCACAATGGCACTTCACTTATCCCGAACTCGAGTGCTCACCCGAAGTGCGTAAGGGTACCAAGTCCCTATTTATGTGAGTGTAGACAAGAGATAGCCATGATGATAGAAATCATAACATATTGCAAATCCATAACATTCATTCAAGTATACATCATAAACCTAGATATAGATCTTAACAATCATGTGTGAATACTCAATAAAGGAATTAGAATCAGATTTAGCACATGATAACCAATCATACTCATCAATTACCAATATCCAATGAATAATGATCCATTATATTAATCATCAAAACATGCAGAAGCTTCATACATATGTAACAATGTCTCCATATTCATGCATGCTTACAAAACTAACAACATAACCTTAACAATAATCCATAATATCTAAATAGTGCAAATGAATACATATTTATAGGGGTGAGAATTTCCTTCACCACCCATGCACCTCTCAAAATATACAACATGTAAATAATATCTACACATATTCACAAAATAGATACAAACACACGCAAGCGCTAATAATAGATCTCCTCTAGTTAACTCATACTTCAAATCCTATTTATAGCTCCAAGCTCTGTATGGTGCTCAATCTTCTGCCTCTCCAAAAAAAACCTAGAGTTGGCTCCAAGTCTCATGCCCCACACTCCATGTCAAAAATTGCCTACTAAGTCCCAATTCCTTCTTCTAAACGTATTCACAAAATAGATACTCCAAGCTAATAATAGATCTCCTCTAGTTAACTCATACTTCAAATCCTATTTATAGCTCCAAGCTCAAAATCTTACCCTCTCCAAAAAAAAAAACCTAGGAGTGGGCTCCAAGTCTTCTAAAAACATGCCCCACACTCCATGTCCAAAATTATCCCTGCACTGGAAAATGGCTAAGTCCCGAAGTTCCTTCTTCTACACGTGCGCCTTGTCCTACCATTTGCACAGAATGTTTCCGTTCTGGAATAGATTTTCTTCTATCCTTTCATTCTCTTGAGAAATAGATAATGGTTAGGGCTAGGAGGAATACCTGTGAATGTTGAGAGGGTGTGAGCGTATCAGAAAGAGATAAGATCGATCGCAAAGAACTCCTTTTTATCCGGGAAGGACTACTTGCAAGTAAGAATACAAGACCACTAGATTTTAGTTAGACAATAAATGAGGGAACTACCTTGGGCCTAGGAAATATTAGAATTCCTTTTGAAGGTGGTCAGTTCCCCTTTTAATACGAATTAAGACAAATGATAATAAAGAAGCTATTGTGAAATCATGATTTAGGTACCTCGTTACAAAGCAATAGAGACTAAACTACCAATAATAAAACGTCACGTTGTTTGTTTGGTCAATGGTCGTTGATACATTCAGCTCGAGTTATAGGGATAAACCAGACTAGATCTGAGGTTGTTAGGGGTAAAATAGGTGAGAGGAAGGTTTTGGGTATAAGTCACGTGTGACCGATGTCGGTCACTGGATAACCGACATGTTAGAGAACCTCTACCAAGAGAGGGGATAACCGACACCGGTAGGGTCGAAGAATCTAGGTGCTCTGGATGGAGGTTGGTCAGGGTGATTGTGGGGTTTTTAAGACTGGTGGATGGTTGAGGGGAATAGTGAGATGACAGGGAAGACTCAAAGTGTGATAAAACTATCTTTTGGGCAATACAAGGCTGTATGGATGAAGGTTAAGTGTAGGGTGCTGGTAGGTGGTAGATCTAAGAGTGGAATTATAATTACTATCAATCAAAAGACTCAGAAATGGTGCTTAGAAACATACAAAACACTACTTACTCGTCCTTAATGAAGATTCAGGTCCTAGGAATGTGGTAGCGGGCAAAGAAGGCTCGGGCTTGGGATGATCTCGGTATTTGAAAACGAGCCGATGAAGCTATCCTCGAGTGTTTTCCAATGCTTGAATGGGGTGGCAACGATCTAATGGCTCGATTGCAGATCTTCGGCTCGATGCTCTTCTTTTCTTCACTTATCTCCACTCTCGCCAAGTGAATTTTTTTTGGATCCTTCAAATGAATTCCCCTCCTTTGTTTTTGGTTGGGGGAGGTCACTTACAGAGGAACCGATGGCGGTTACGTAATCCGTTGGCGATCGAGTAGAACTGATGTCGGTTAAATCAAAGTGGGCTATTTTTAGTAAAATAGCCAACTTTACCTCCTTTTCTCCCGGGGATTAGTTGTGGGCTTGGTCAAGTCATTATTAGGTTGGTTTTGGCGTGGGTGAGGAGTAACTAGTCATGGGTGTGGATGTAGACCAAGTTATAGGTCTTAATTAGGTTAGTTTAGGGTTAGGGCTAGGTCATGATGAGGTGGTAAAATGAGGTGGCAAGTTTGGAGATGTGGATTTATTAATTATAAGGTAAGTAATAAATAATTGTGTAAGGTTTAGGTGGTGAGGTTAGGTTGTGAAATGAGATGCGGGGCACGGGGTGTCGTAAGACACAAATTTAGTTGGTTGCGGCCTTGGGTCGGGCCAAATGGTTGGTTACGGCCTTGGGTCGGGCCAAATGGTTGGTTGCGGCCTTGGGTTCGGGCAAATGGTTGGTTGCGGGCCTTGGGTCAGGCCAAATTGGTTGGTTGCGGCCTTGGGTCGAGCCTAATGGTTGGTTGCGCCGTGGATCGGGCCAAATGGTTGGTCGCGGCTTGGGTCGGGCCAAATGGTTGGTTGCGGCCTTGGTCGGGCCAAATGGTTGGTCATGCGGCCTTAGGTCGCCCGATTGGTTGGTCAGGGCCTTAGGTCGGGCCAAATGGTTGGTCATGGCCTTGGGTCGAGCCTGATTTGTTGGTTGCGGCCATGGGACGGACAGCCCGATTGAGGTCAAAATAAGGCTAGTCAGCAAAGCCAGGGGTAGGTGATGGGGAAAAAGTGGAGATTGGTGGATAAGGGCGGGAGTTAGGTGAAGGAAGTAAATAACCGATATCGGTTATGTGTGACCGATATCGGTTAGAAGACCGATACCGGTATTCTAGGGCGCAAAATAACCGGTATCGGTTATAGGTCAAAACCTATAAAAAGAAAAATACGGCCTATCATTGTCACTTTGTGAATTTGAGCACCCAAATTTAGCTGTCTAAGGTGGGAAGTGATTGTGTTGAGTTTTTGGGCTGAGTTGGCATTATTTGAGTGGAGGAGTGAGTGCTTGGTAGACCCCAACGATCAGGAGGCAGAGTTTGATTGGTGGAGAACCCAGCTGAGGAGATTTGGGGTCATGGCACAACCAGGAGGAGCAGGAGGTGCTGGACCAGCTGGACCACCGCCACCTATCCCACCACGATGACGTGTAGTCGTACCGGTAGGCTCTGAGCTCTTACCTATGTGAATTTAATGAGTTTAACTTAGAATGTGGGTTTTGGGTAGGAATCCTAATTTTAATAAAATAAGGAATGAATGGAGGTAATGTGTAAAATGGAGTGGGTAGGTAGGCTAGTGAGGCCAAAACACAGGTGGGTAGGTTTTTAGGGTTTTCTTGTGGGTAAAAGGGGAGAAATAGGGAAAAAGGGGTTTTGCGGGCCGTTTTGGGTTCGGCCCCATGCAATCGGACAGTGACCGATGTCGGTCACTGGGATGCCGACATCGGTCACAAAAATAGTTTGTATATGTTGTTTAGGTAAAGACCGGCGTCGGTCATAGGTCGACCGGCGTCGGTACACATAATTTGCTTGGGGGGACCGATGGCGGTTGAGGGTGACCAATGGCGATGTGGTGACCTGCAGTCGGCATGGATAGGAGTTATGGTTTTTGTTTGTTGTTAGAATTTTGTCATGTTGTTTTGTTTGTTTGTTTGGGGGTGAAGGGGAGGGAGTAGAGTTGATAGGAAACGTGATTGGGGTGGGGGAAATGGGGTTGTTGGGGGCTGGTTTGGGTAGGATAGATTAGGTGTGGGTGTAAAAGTAGGAATTGCTAAATAGGTGTTGGGTATGAAGTAGAAGGTGTTAAATTGGCGGGGGTATAATTAGATGGCTAGAGTAGATCTTAAGTGGGTATAGAGAGTTAAGGTAGTTATTATTGTAAAGGGTAGGCCTGATGAAGTGTTTGTTTTGCAGGCATCGCCAAAGACTTACGATGCGGATCGATGCCCCGCTATTGAGGCGGATGTGGCCACATGTGTCCACAGCGCAGTGGGGCATCATGCGAGAGGTTGGACTCGGCGGAGTCCAGCGGTATAGGGCTGTGGATAGGGACCACAGCCTGATGGTTTCCCTCATCGAGAGATGGGATCCGCAACCAATGTCTTCCATCTCCCTACTGGAGAGATGACGATTACTTTGGAGGATGTATATCACATCTTGAGACTGCCGATCATAGGTGAGGCAGTGTTCCAGGTGGATGCGAGACAATGATGGACATCATCCTACATGTATTCGGGGATGCGGCCCCATTGTTGACATATCATAGCGCGAGCATTGCCTATGGTGACATGTATCGCGCACACCGACAGGAGACATGGCTTGCCGTGTTGATGATGATAGGTATCACCTGCTTCACCCTCCCAGACTCAGAGGGAGGCCACTTCCCACGGGCTTTGATGGGAGTTTTACACGAGATGGTAGAGGAGCATACATGCTATGCCTGGGCACCAGTGTATCTGGTGCAGCTATATAGAGAGTTGTGGGGTTATCACCGTATGAGGTGATTCGGTATTTGCTCGACATTTTTGTTACACTACTGGGCATACGAGCACATCATCTGTATACGACCAGTAGGGCTGCCCCAGCAGCCAGGGCCACAGATTGTATATAGATATGGATTTCAGAGGTGGTTGGGGGTCGTGGGCCAGCCACGAGCGGTGCTCGCAGGACGGGATGTGGCCTACTACCGTCATATGTTGGAGGGCTTGACCACTGGACATTATATGGAGGCCCTACAGAGGCCATCAGCCCCGAGGAGGAGCCCGAGCACAGATGCGCTGGATCCAGTATAGTTTCTGGATAGCTGGATGGAGGCCTGGGAGTATGAGCGGATACCCCTAGAGAGGGTACGACGGCAGTTGGGCTTGCGACAGGATGAGCCACCTCCCTTCCCACAGTACCGGAGGGATGATGTAGAGGCCCCACTACCTGCACCGCAGCCCGTTGACCCAGATTGGGTAGCAGAGAGACCGGCTGACGATACAGTGGATGATGCCGAGTGACAGGGGCCTTTTTGGTTTGGTGGGCAGGGGAGAGAGCAGCCAGGAGAGCACAACCCGCACAACCAGATTTGGTGGCTATTATAGTGGAGAGGGACCGACTCTTAGGACAGGTGCAGTTATTACAGGGGCAGCTTGCTCTGCACGCAGCATAGATTGGGGTGCTACAGGGGCAGTTAGCCTAGAGCACAGCTCGAGCACAAACCCCGCGAGCACCCAGTATAGCCACAGGCACTACCACGAGCACAGCACCACCGCACCACGTGCACGAGTATAAATGCGCCACAGCACGGGGTGTGCACTACAGGGACAGGGGCCACTACTATTAGGAGTCGGGGACCAGCCCCAGCAGCCATGGTGGCACGGGCCCGCTATATGGAGGCGAGAGCGAGGCCCGGTATTATCAGGATGTCCTCGATGGTACCGGGGCTGACTATCAGCCATACGCGCATACGCAGGCCAAGACATCTCGAGCCAGAGATCCCAGGGAGGCGCAGCCACAGCCGGTGGGTCTGTTACAGGGAGGAGGCGAGAGCCAGCACAGGGACCAGCAGGGAGACAGGCCGAGGGTGGTGGAGAGAGCTGAGACATCCTGGAGTGGCGATGGGTTTTTGATATTGGATATAGACACCGGTCTGTGAACCGGATATGTATATAGAGGCCTGCGTGCCCACATATGATTTATTTATTTATTCATTTTTGTTGTATATACCGGCCTGCGAGCCGAGTACATGTTGTATAGTTGATACCGGCCTACGAGCCGAGTATATTTTTGACATGAGAGACCGGCCTACGAGCCGAGTCGAGATTTTGACAGGGATAGCGGCCTGCGTGCCGGCTTTGTATTATTTTTAGATCACAGAGGCCCCCATGCAGGGCAAGTTGTATATTTTGACATTGATATATATAGATGATGATTTTGATCCACATGGTGTGTAAAAAAATGTCTTATGTGTTTTGTCGATGGTTTTTGAAATTTAATGTATATAGATGATGAGTTTGATCCACATGGTGTGTATAATGATGGGTTTGATGTATATATTAAAATGTCACATGTATTTTGTCGATGGTTTTTGAAATTTAATGTAGATAGATGATGTTGATGAAATTGTGATGATATGTATATGTGTTGATGGGATTTTGATGACAAATATTGATAATGATGTCGTTATGCAGGAAAAAGAGGCGGCGCCACCAAAAATTTGCAAAAAATGAAGAAAAGGCCTAGGTTTAAGCAAAGGGAGATATATGACCAATATCGGTTAGCTAACCGATGCAGAGATATATGACCGATACTGGTTAGGTAACCGATATCGGTTATGCTAAAACAATATTTTCTAAAAATAGAAAAGCTTGGGAGACAACTTGAGTTCTTATTTTTAGAGGCATGCAATAAGTTAAATACGAGAATGCGACATTGTTTGGCGACAATCGATACGAGTAATTGTATGGGAGAATTGAGTGATAAGGAGGAAAGAGACAGGTAAAGTGATTGTGGGCTGAGATTAAGAAGGTAGAAAGGCAAGTTATATTGAAGAGGGTGGTGAACATGGCTGGACAAGGAGAAGCATCCAGCAGGCAGAGACGAGAGGGAAGACAGGTTCCACCGCAAGCTGCTGCGTCCCAAGAGGTAAACTGTTTGGTTGTAATTTAATTCTTGCATGTTTTATGAATAGGATGAGAGAAGGTAAGTGGATAGAGACGAGAAAGAAAAGGTGATAGGTAAGGGTTTGGGATGGGGTGAGTGTTATGGGGTAGGTAAGTAGGGGTTTCGCGTATGTTTGTAGGTGTAGAGAGGAGTAAACGAGCAAAATAATTATCATAGGGGATGTTTTTAAGCAGGTTGTATATGTTTGACAGTGACTCGGTATCGTTTAGAGATAACCGGTATCGGTTAGGCAACCGGTATCGGTTATCTATAACCGATATCGGTTACTGTATGAAATTCTAGAATGTGAGAAAAAACACTTGGGGATTTGATTTATTGAATGGTTTGTTTGTTGATTTGATGTATGTAGGCAGAGGTAGGGTTGAGGATGAATGATAGTGTGCCAGCTTTATTGTCATGAGTCCGAGCGGATGTAACACCAGCTGAATGGGCATTGATAAACCATGTGGGGTTAAGTGGAATCCGCTATTATTCACGAATCACACGCAATCATGCTATGTTGCAGGCGTTGATTGAGAGGTGGAATCGAAAAGAATACCTTCTATCTGCCAATAGGGGAGATGACAGTGATGTTGGAAGATGTGTTTAGAATTTTGAGGCTCCCAATTATAGGAAGACCAGTGTATCAGGTGGGGCCTAGCGCAGCGCGGAGTGATAACAACAGTATTTGGTTCAGCTGCACGAGATTTGACACAGCGTGGTTTGACATTCACTTATGGTATAATATATGCAACACACCCTGAGGAAACAAGGTTGGCAGTGGTATTAATGATAGCGGTGGGGTATTATGCATTACCGAGGGCGGATGGGGAAGATTTCCAAAAGCATTGATGTGTATTATTTGGGAAATGATAGAAAGGAGCGTGAATTTCGCATGGGCACCCGCATATCTGGCGGAGCTATACAGGGGTTTATGGGCCTGCAGGTGAAATCACAGGATGACACTGGATTGTGCATACTTATTACATTGTTGGGCCTATGAGCACATTGTGTGTGTGCGACCAATAGGCCGACCAATCCAGGAAAGAGAGACAGGAGTGCAGAGGTTGGGATTCAGACGATGGGTCCAGACAGAACAAGAGGCAAGGTCCCAGGCCGTGATAGATGACATCGAGTATTATAGGCAGGTATGGGAGATGGTGACGATTGCGGATATTCATTGGAGGCCTTACGAAACTATATGGTGACAGAGAACATAGCTGAGGAGTTGAGGGGTGTAGAGCGATTGAGGTGGATCGCAGGGCACAGGCCAGGTGAGTATGAGAGGATTCCTCTAGATCGTGTGTGGCGACAATTTGGATTTGTTCAGGATATACCCATGGCTTATAGACCATACATGAGGATCGATGCCGAGGCATCATTCTCACCTCCCCGGCCGACACCTCCAGAAGGGCCAGAAGAGATAGCAGCCGATCGCAGGGTAATGGATGCGGGAGCGACAGAGGCTTATAGATTATGGTGGGTAGTAGAGCTGTGAGGTGTACGTGAGAGGGCCGATCATCCTGACATAGCTGTGATTACAGCGGAGAGAGACCACCTATAGGATTTGGTTCACCAGCTTCAAACACAGGTGAATGAGACAACGGGATTGTTAGAGGTTTCGCAGTTACGAGTGGAGAGACTAGAGGCAAGATTCCTCCACGCGAGAGGGCGTATTCATATGTTACAGGAGATGTTGGTGGATCAGTGGGAGGAACCAATAGTAGTGGCACCTTTGAGGATGGAGAGGCCAGGTGAGTGGTGTCGACGATCACGATCACCACCTGATTCGGGAGGAGGCACAAGAGTCTAAGTGATTTTATAGAGTATAAGAATAAATAAGAATGCCGACTGCGCGTCGATGATAGAGAAGATGTATTTGTTTAACATCTAAATAAAAATGAATATGTATGTTGATTTGAGTCACTGATAATAATAAGAATGGTTGTGTTTTGAATGTTTTTTTTTTTTTTTTTAAAGGATAAAGATGAATGTGATCAAATAGAAATACAAAAAAATATTTATATTTACAACACATGATAGGTTATGGTGGGGATGTTCGAGCTAACCTTGGGAGACCCCATGTCTCCTAAGTGTTGCCTACATAGCCCATTTCTCAAAGCAAGGAGGGGCCTCGGATCGATGTAGTTCTCCTTAGGACCAGGGAGAGGTGAATTCGAGTATTTTGGTTGTGGTTAGACAATTTGTTGGTTGGTAAAAAAAAAATATTGATATTGGTAGGATAATGTTGTTGGTGTTGGTAAGGAATTGGCGATGTTGGTGTAGGTATAGGTGAAGTGAAAGTTAGCTTACCCAAGTAGTAGGGAACCGTGTCCTGATTAAGGTCAACACATAATCCTAGATTCGAGTAAAAGAGGCAAAAAGTTTCCCATAGTTGAAAAGAGCTAAAAAAACCACATATTAACGTAGGATAAGCTTGAATCCCTAGGTGCCTTGCATATGCGAGAAGTCGATAGGTGAAAAGAGTTGTATAACCACAATATATCGGATATATGTCACATCCCTTGAGTTTTGTTGCTTTGACGAATGGTGAGGTGAGGTGGTTGATATAGTTGGGGTGCAGAGAACTTGTTATAAGGTGATTATTCTAACGAAAGAGAACCAAACCTAAATAGACAAGTCCATGACTCAAAAGTGCTTTGGAATACTACTTTTTACTTTTCTGGATATAGACTGATCGATGCGGGAAGTCTACATGGGATATGTATTTTGTTGTTCTTGAGGTCTTCACGAAGCTGATCAATGTGAGAAGCTTCTGATAAAGGCTGACTTTGTATAGCTGTCCTTCAAGGGAGAAGTCTATTTATAGTAGCAGATGTGGTTTTGTGTATAGCTATCCTTCGGGGGAGCAGTCTATTTATAATAGTAGAAGTGGTTTTGCACATAGCTATCCTTCGAGGGAGCAGTCTATGTATAACTTAGAGGTCTAGATGTCCGTTTGGCATGAAGCATCTAGTTTTGTAGAAAGTTTGACTCAAGAATATCCCATAAGCATATAATTGAGAACGTGTTATTTTGATACTTTTAAGTCATGGACCAGACTAAAAAGGGAAGGCATCTTTAAGAGGAGGTGATGACCAAACCATGTGTGCTTGATTCTATTTTGAGCTGCATGAAACAAAGTGTATGAGGTGGTAAACAAGCTCAAGGGATGAGCGCAAGGTAGATAAGAAGTGATATAACACTAAATTCAATAGTAGAATGGTCAAAGATGCAAGGCATTAAGGGGTTCAAGCTCAGGTTTACCATTAAGCGAAGCTAAACGATAAGTGCCTGATCCGTAAGTGTGAGTGATAATGTAAGGCCCAATCCAATTTGGAGCAAATTTTCCACATTTTCTCTTTTCTAGTTTGGTTACATGTTGATTCTCTTTGAGGACAAGATCACCAACCTTAAAGGTACGCTCATGAAGTCGCTTATCATAAGCACGCTTGATGCGCTTTTGATAGATTTGAAGGTGGTCAAGAGTTGTAAGACGCTCATCAAGCTCCATTGGGCTAACCGCTCTTGGCGGAAATCATCATTGGTGAGAATATCCTAAGAGATATTCTTAGGGAGGGTATTTGTATTTCAAGAGGCAAGACAACCTCGGTACCATATACCAAAGAAAATGGGGTGGCATTAGTGGAGGTATGAATGCTGGTACGATAAGCCCAAAGGGAAAAGGGGATGTGATCAGGCCAATTTTTCCCAGAATCGTTAACGACTTTCATGAGAATTTTGGTCAAGGTTTTGTTAGAAGATTCGGCTTGACCATTTGCTTGTGGATAGTAAGGTGATGAGAAGCTAAGTTTGATACCAAAGTTGTCACAAAGGTCTTGTAATAACTTGTTTTTGAAAGATTTTCCATTATCTGTTATCAGGCGATGAGGAACACCAAAATGACAGATAATGTGATGGTTAATGAATTCTACAATTTTTTATTTTTTGGTTGAAATGAGTGGAATGGCCTCCACCCATTTAGTGTAATATTCGGTTGTTGTGATTATCCAACGGTGACGTTGCGAAGAGGGTGGGTGAATCTCACCAATAAGGTCTAAACCCCATTATGAGAAAGGCCAAAGATCTCGTGTGACCTGTAGCGGATGGCTAGGAGTATGTTGAAGGTTGGCATGTTGTTGACACATAACACAATACTTAACATATTCGTAGCAGTCGTTATTAAGAGTAGGCCAATAATAGCCTAGGTGAAGGATCCGTTTGGCCACGGCAAGGCCACTAAAATGTCCACCACAAATACCGTCATGGACTTGTTGGATGGTATATGTAACCTCCGCGCCGGTTAGACATCGAAGGAGGATGCCATCAAAGCCACATTTATAGAGGAGTCCCCCCATGACGACATAATGAGAAACACTTTTAAGAAAAGCATGTTTTCCGTTACTAGTAAGGTCAGGTGGGAGAACAGAGGTTGTAAGGTAGTTGTGAAATTGGTGATACCAAGTATCCTGCGAGTCAAAGAAACACATTATTTACCATACAAACATCCGGGGATGAGTAAGATGGGGAAAAGAGTTGTTGGACCAAGACAAATATGTCAGAGTCGGTTGGTGAGGTAGGAATTTGTGAGGCTAAGCAAGCCATAGTATCCACAAATTTATTAGTTGAGCGGGGAATGGTTTGGATAGAATAATGAGTAAATAAGGTCAAAAGTGAATCCACGTAATGTTTATACTTTTGAAGTTCCTCATTTTTACATTGGTAGATTCCCATAACTTGATTGACTACCAATTGAGAGTCACCGAAAATGTTAATAGATTTTACACCTAAGTGTAACGCAACCTAGAGACCCAAAACAAGGGCCTCGTATTCCATTGTATTATTAGTGCAGGGGAAATCGAGCGGAATGAAAGAGGCATAGGTTTAGCATCCAGAGGAATGAGAACAATGCCGGCCCCTCCGCCGTGCTGGCATTTGGATCCATCGAAGAAGAGGGTCATTGAATACGACTCCTCACTGAGTGAAAGAGTGGCAATGAGTTCGTCAGGGAAAGTAAAATTAGTAAATTGCTCCCTAGGTAAAGGGGCTTCCAGTGAGTTGGTCTACGATAGTTTGTCCTTTGATTGATTTCTGGTGTACAAATTCAAGGTCGAGGTCGGCGAGGAGCATAAGCCATCGGGTGATGCGTTGGTTTAGATGAGGTTTGGCATACATATAATGGATGGGGTCCACATTGGTGATGACAAAATTTTTGTGATTCAGGAGGTAATGTCGGAGTTTGGTGGCCATGAATGATAGGGCTAAGCACAACTTTTCTACATGTGTATACCTAGTCTCGTAATCCACAAGAGTACGGCTTATGTAATAAACGGCTTGTTCTCGATGCTCGGAGTCATGATGTGCGAGCATGGCTCCTACAACATGGTTGGTGGTAGAAAGGTAAAGGTAGAAAGGGTGATCGTCTTGAGGTGGGATAAGCACGGGTGGCTGCAAGAGATAGGCTTTAAGAGCCTCAAAGGCTTGGTGGCACTCTTCGCTCCATTGAAAGACAATGTCCTTTTTAAGGAGATGATGGAAAGGTTGACATCGATCCGAGAGTTGTGAGATGAAATGCTGGATAGATTGGAGTTTTCCTGTAAACTACGTAATTGTTTGAGGTTAGTAGGTGGGGAATTTCTAGGATAGCTTTGACTTTAGTGGATCGACCTCGATGCCACGCAAAGAGACAATAAAACCAAGGAGTTTTCCCAAAAGGACACCAAAGACACATTTCTTTGGTTGAAGACGAACACAGTATTGTAACAGGTGATCGAAAATAATGGTTAAAACATTGAGATGTTCAACTGCGATGCTTAGATTTTCCAAGAAGATCATCGACATAATCCTCAAGGATAGTGTGCATAATGTCATGAAAAATGTAATTCATAGCCCACCCGATAGGTCGCACCAGCATTCTTAAGGCTGAACGGCATGACACGATAGCGAAGGTTCCCCTAAGGAGTTATGAAGGTAGTTTTATGTTGATCGGTAGGGCTACCAAAATTTGATTGTATCCCGAGAAGCCATCCATGAGAGAAAGCATCTCATGGCCCGTAGCGAGATGAGTTAGAGATCAACAAGTTGATCAATACTTGGTATGGGGAAGTCATCCTTTGGGCAAGCGAGGTTAAGGTCCCGTAAATCCATACATATCAAGTCCCCATGGCTTTAGTAACAGTACGACATTAGAAATCCATTGAGGATAGTCAATAGGTAAGATGAAGGAAAGCAGAAAGGAGTCATTGAATCTATTCTTTGACCAAGAGGGTAATGCGTGGATGCATTTTTCTTAGTTTTTGTTTAACTGGTTTGGAATTAGGTTTCGTCCAATGTTATGGACAGCAATGTCGGGATCAATTCCCGCATGTCAACGTAGGACCAAGCGAAAGCTTGGTCAATAGCATGGAGGAAGGTAGTGAAGGCCGTTTGTTACGATGCGTTAAGGGATTGTCCAATCTTCACAATGTGAGGATCATCCTCTATGTTGATGTTGATTTCTATAGTCGACTCATTCAACATGGTTTGAGTTTCTCAGATGGTAAGGTGTGTTGAATATAAGAGTCGTCCAGCACCCGGGTAAGTGAGGATGGAGTCGTCATCCTGGCACTCAACAACATTAATTAAAGGCGAGTCATCTTCGATCATGCTTGGATACGAAAGGGGAAGAGAAGATGGGTCTTCATTATCACGTTGATAAGTGAGAGGACCTAGGAAGATAGCGTTTATGAAAAAAAAAAAAGTTAGGAGGGATAGATTCGGGGTCTATCGACTTACGTGTGTGACGATGGCAAAATGGGTGATGATGGTTCGAGACAAGGGGTGGCTCATTATCAAATCACAACACCCTTGTGTTTATACAAGTGAATATACTTGAACTCACTAACAGTGTGATTGGATAACATGGGTACTATCTCCAAGTTGTGGGACTTGCTTACTTGAGATAGACCTCCGAGAAATTTGGTTCTTGCTCTAAACTACACTCTTTACAATCTACTCTAATGCAGGGAAAATAACTATCCTAATCTAAATTTCCAAGGGACCAGGAGAGAGAATGCATAAAATGAAAGCCTACACTAAAGTGGTGATACACCGAGAAAAGGAGGGTGTGAGTCCTCTCAGTGAGGAATGAATCATAGTTTCTAATCTCCAAATGTGTGAAATACTGGAGGCAAATGTACACTAGAAGAGGTGATGACAGAGCCTCATAATCTAGCAAAATGCATTCTAACGATATTCCAAGCATACAAATGATAATGAATTCCTACAAGATCATAATAAAAGACACAATATTCTTGTAGAAAGATTAAAGGGGTAAGAAGAATGCAAGAGAACACAACAGCGAGGGAAGATACATCTAAAAGATATTTTATTGCTTCATGATATGCACACCAATCTATTACAAGATAAGGGCCCTAATCACCATGCAAGGAGTCCACTACAAGGGCCATGCAACAAATTTGCCTCACAAAGCAATTTTGATAGAGCTTTACTATCTGAAAACTCCTCCTTTGAAAATAGCCCAACACTCCAATTTATAGAAAAATGAGAAAGAAAAGAGAAGGGAAAATGGAAATCCCGAAATCTTTCCTTCAACCACCTCAAAGAGGCATTAAATGGATTAAAATGATTATATATTGCTTGCAAAAGGCTCCCCATCTTGTCCCATGTGCTACAACAGAAATAATGATGACCATGCCTCTTTATTGCACTCCCACTTCACAAATAAAACAAATTATGAACCTGGCCACGTTTTCTTAAAAAAACATTGATCAATCCCTCATCAAATCTTGAATTTATTGATTCCTGTGTTTTGGGATTGGAGCCATGATTCCAACGTGTACCAATTTTGTGTGATTTTGTTGAGAAATGCAAAAGTTATGGCCTTACGAGTGAGCGGGGCGGCTATTTTGGAGTCTAGCAGAGGCGTTTTAGGTCATTTGACGGGAATGAGCATTAAGCGGCTGAGCCAAATATGTTTCTCTTAATTAAATATATCTACCCTCATCAAAAATAAGAAATCCCATTTTTTGGCGTAGAGGACGTCGTGCTCATTCCGAGAAAGTCCAATTTTATGAAAATCGAGCTTGGAGTCAAAAGTTATGGCGTTTGAAGTTTCACGGGTCAAGGTTGACTTTTCTCCTTGTGACACGTGTCATGATTTAGATTGGTCAGCGGGTCTGCCGCTCTTCGCGTCTTTATGTCCCGAGATATCCCAAACTGTTTACTTGGGACAAAATCTTCCGATCCGCCCGAAAAGGTGGGCTTCCTTGTCCCTCATTCGGCCGATGACACGTGGCATGCATGATTGGCTTTTAGTCTCCATTGGGATATCCACGTCCCCTACGGCAAGGATGTCCCAAAGAGTGAAAGACCTTTGATTGACCAAGAGGGCAATGGCGGATGTTTTCTCGTCCATATGGCCCCGATGTCCCAAATTCTCCCGGTATGCAGGAAAATTTTTGGACTAATTCGGATCAATTCGCGTCCTGCGGCCCGGATGTCCCAATTGGTTCCGCTTTCAGAAGTTAGTGATTTTCCTTTCCCCTTTTGCACCTAAGGATTTTCACGTCCCGCACAATGTGGATGTCCCGGCCCTCTGCAGATGCTGATTTCTATAGGCCGATTCGTTCATAGATGTCCCAAATGTCCCGAGATGGTAAGGGCATTGAAGGGACTAGACTTAGCCATTTTCATGATTTTTAAGCTGAAGCTTGTTTCATCCAACTTTTTCACCATTTTCTCGAACTTTCTCTTTTCTTCTTACGGACAGGGAGAAGAAAAAATTTTAAATGAGGGACCATAGAAACATGATTTTGCCCTAAATCAATCTATTTGCAGGGATGACTTGAGAATTTAATGCATGTTATCAAATTTACCAATGGGTGAAATTTGGTAACGGAAGGAGTGACTTCGTCGTCTTCTTCCGGATACAACCCACATGAGGTTTCTTTGGTGTAAGTGTTTCAAAGAAAATCCAAGACCACTACGATCTTTGTGTTTACGTGTAGTCACGGGAATGATTGTATGTCGGCCTTGTTCATAAAGACCAAAACCAAAACCTTTCCAAGCACAACAAGTCAAGAAGGTGAGGCAAAGCGACGATGATTTGTGAGGTATTGAAAATTGGATTGAAGGTAACCACACCAAGGGAGGTTAAGGGGTAACGGAGGATGCGTCAACACCCCCATACGTTAGGTTGGTGTGGAAATTAGGTGGTCTCAGAGAGATTACTCCCCCACATAACGGTCGTAGGTAGGTAGGATGCGCATGTAACTCGTCCCATACTCCTATGGGGTATGGAAAGTGCTAATGTTATATAGGTGATACTCCCCCAGCGTAAGGCGTTGAAAAACATCTACTAAGGGATCTGAGGTGGGGATGTTGTCCGGGAAAGGAAGTGGTATTTGCGGCGGCGGTTTCATTGGTTGAAGGTGTAGGTGCGGTTGAGGTGGATGGTTGAGGTGTGGTTGAAATAGATGGTTGGGTTGGATGAATGGGTGTCTTGACTGGTACAAGCACATCATTAGGGCGATATAACATATTGCAGGTTTTGAAGGGGGGAGGGTCAGCTTTTACGGTGTAGGACTTCCCCTCATACTCGAATTTTATGCATCTATGTAAGGTGGAGGGAACACATCCCATAGCCCGGATCCAAGGGCGGCCTAACAACATGTTGTATTGGAATTATCCCTCAAGGACATAGAAGAGTTCAGGTAAAGTATGTGGCCCTACATGAATGTTAAGGATCACGGTGCCTAAGGTAGAAGTAATAGCATCGTTGAATGAACGCAACATGGTGGGGTTGGCACACATGCAGCTAGAAGGGATATTCATTTGTTGGAAGGCTTTAGAAGAGATGATATTTAGGCTAGCACCCCCATCAATCATAACACGACGTACTCGGATGTCCCGGACGTAAGCCGAGATGAAAAGAGCGGGGTCAGGATCTTCTGCACCAAAGTTGACAATTTCATCTTCGAGAAACTGACAGCAGTGGTTTGTTGTATAGGGACGGAAGTGGTAGATTGTTTGGTGAGAGAAGCAACGTGGTTGGGTGTTAAGATGGCGAACGGGCAAAGGTTTTGTTAGGTAAGACCTCTATCCTTGAAGGATTTCAACGAGATCTTAGCAATGAGATTGAGAGGTTTGAATGAGATCATACAGTGTCATTTTTACGGTGATTGGTGAAGTTGTTTGATCGTGGTTTGGTGGGAAACTCCATCGAGAGGCAGGGTAGGCAGGTCCATGAATAACCACTTTAGGTGGTGGTGTGCGATCGAGATGGTGGACGGAGAAAGAGAGGCCACAGGTGTGCTTTCTTTAGCTTTTCCATTGTTTTTCTCGCCTCAGTAGCAACACTAATCATGTTGATCTCGTGAACATGAGAAGAGGAAGACGGTAGGGATAAGTCATTGTCTTCGAGAGGTGGGGTTGTAATAATGATAGATCTTGGTGAGGAGGGGACAGGTGGTATTGGAGAGGGGATTGAAGCTAAAGGCCTCTCCCTTCGTAAGTTGTCTTTCTTAACCTTTCTATCCGAGAGAGGTGACTGACGAAGTATGGCTCTCAACGCTTTGCATCCCTCTACATCGTGTCCTAGTGTGCGGTGATAAGCGTAGATTTTAGACTCATCATAACCTATAGGTCGAGGTGTAGATGGATCATAGGGTCTAAGTGGGTGTAGGGAAATGGTCGCATTCTCCACCAACATATCAAGGATCTTGGCGTAAGATCCTTTGAGCGGGTCAAAGTTAGAGGAAGATGAGGCTATTGATTGGGTGGGTTTTGGTAATGTTTTGGTATGGTTGGTTCGTACGGGTGGTGGTTTAGACAAGGGTTTTGATAATTGGATTTAACTAAACGTGGCTTCTTTGGTGCAGAAGTTATGTTTAGCTAGTTAGATGATGAGGCCACAGATGACGTGATGGCGGGAAACAACCATGGAGAAAGAGGAGTGACAACAAACAAATCCTTTGATGATGGAGTTTGTTTAGGGTTGATAGGTGGACAGGATACTTGGGGTGACGGTGTTGATACACCCATGGATCTCTGTATGGGTGTAGAAGATGCAAGTCATTTTAAAAAAACGCAGGAGGTATGATGTATTGAGGCAAGGTGGAGGGGTGAGGTCCTAATATAGAAGGTAGGTGTGACGGCGAGGGTTTTAGTTGTGATAGAGGCATAGATTGGACTTGGGCTTTAGGGGATTGGGTTTGTCTCTTAGGTGGATGGACGGCTTTATTTTTGGATAAATCTAACCGTTTAGGTGGGTGTGTTAGGCTGGGTATTGGTAAAGTCCCAAGCATAGGGAAAGGTTTGGTTAGGTTAGTAGAGGTGGATGAGGTGTTCGGTAGAGATGAGGAGGGTGAAGATGAGGACATAGGCATTTTGAGCTTTTGTAAACACTTCGGGTATATGGTAGAGGTGTCTGGATCGGTCATCTGCATTTGAGTAGAGTATGGTGTACTCAAACGCTCCCATAGGACTCGTCTATCTTCTGGGGATAACAGTCTTCACGTGTGAATAGGAACTTTTGTATGGAAGAGAGGTTGGTTGTGATTCCGGTCCACTGTGGGTGTGATACAGGGGGTAAATGAGTCACTGTATCAATGGGCGTTAAGAGGTCAACCGGTCATTTGAAAAGATTTAGGCGATGAAGAAATAATAGGTAGGAGGGCATGTTTGAGAGGATCCGTCATGATTAAAGAATTTGGTGATGTTTTTTCAAGTGGTTTTTCATCTAAGGATGACGAGAAAAAGGGTGAGCCTTCCTCTTGTCTGCAAAAGTGGTAGAAGGAGATGTTTGGGAAATAGATAAGTTAGATAACATCCGCTCACAATCTTGTAGGGATGTGGTGTAAGAAGGCTCATCTATGAGAAGAGAACTCTGGTGGTTAATTCCTTTATGGGTAAAGGAATGGTAAGATTATCATTTTGTCTTGATGGGGGTGGAGGGGGTTCGGATCCCTGCGTTAGTGAAGAGGCTCGATTCAGAATTTCCTCGATGGGAGCTTTTGGTTGGGAGTCGAAGACCGCATGGATTTCATGAACACTCTCCTCGGCTAAGATATCTTGGTTTATGTTACTGTTAGAAGAGTGGTTTGGGAATGGTTTGTTGAATATTTTCAAATTTCAGTTAGCAGGGCGTTAGGATTATCGAGGGTTATATCCCCTACATCAACCATTTCCTGCACTATGTTTTTCAACATCTTGCAGTTTTCATGACTGTGTCCCTTCACGGTGGAAGTTACAGAAGTCATTTTCTTTGTACCAAGAAGGTATAGCGCAGGTGGAATCAAACCCGAGTGAGGTTTAATAGGAGGTAAGGTGATAGCTCCCGCTTTGAGCAATTTTTCCAAAATGACACCATAAGTTTCTCCCAAGGGAGTATAATTGATGGGCTCGGCTTTATACTTATAGGTGGTTTTTGGCGGGGTATTAGATGGTGCTTGGGATTTGACCATCACCGCGTGTACAACTCCTTTTGATTTCGAAGCAGTCGATGCATGAGAATTGGTGGTGTTGGGTTTGTTGGTGGAGTCTTGGGTTCGAAATTAGGTTTTTTTACGCAACCACAATTTCTCTTCCTCTAAGGCTCGAATCTCTAGTTTCTGAGCCATAGTAAAGGCCTCATCAAAGGTGCGGAAAGTTTGAATTTGGAGGGTAGGAGAAATGTGCTTAGCGCAGGCCCATGTAAAGAGTTCGATAAGTTTGGCCTGAGGCAAGGCATAAGTAAGTTGGTTGATAAGGCCCCGCCATCGTCCAACGAAATCTGTGATAGATTCGTCTTCAAATTGTTGGATGGCATAGAGGTCGGTGATAGATACTTTCTTGGCAATGTTAATGGAGAAATGATCCAAGAAAGATTGGGCTAATCGGGTAAAAGAGAAGATTGAGTGTTGGGTTAAAGCAACTTTGTACCACTCCAAGGCGGGTCTTGATAAGGACATGGGAAAGGTGCGGAGTAGTAAGGCATCATCATGAGCAATCGTGATAGCAGAGCATGTCTAAATGATCGCAAGTGTTGTTGAGGATCCTCCTTACTATTAAAATGAGTAAATTTTGGTAATTCCCATTGAGGAGGATATGAATGAAGGGGACGAAGGATGAATAGGCTCCCAAACAAACTTGCTCGTATGTCAGGGTGCTACGGCTTCCTAAAACAGAAGCCTCCAGATTTTGCATCTTGTCCATCATTTGTTTGATTAAATCAGTGGTTGGATGAGATGATGGTGCGGTTGTCATAAATGGAGGAGGATTGGGCCAAGGGCCACCACTAGAAAATGGTGGGGTTAAATGTTGATAAGGTATTGAGGATGAATATGTTGAGGCAACCGAATAGGGATGTCCTATATAAGATGTTGAAGTCACCGGATACGTGTGTGGAAATGAAAAGGTGGGCGGAGCTTGAGAAGGAAAGCTTGTGTGGATAGGTGGTAGAGAGCAAGTTATGAAAGGAGCAATCTGCGAGAGAGACGAGGTAGGAGCAGTCGATGGTAATGATATGTGGGGCCCCAGGTTAACCAAAGGAAATCCAATCATGCCGTATGAACCCCTGAAGCCGCTGAGTTGGGAGACGGGGCTAAGGATGAAGAAGGCAAGGCAGAGTTATCAGGTGGGGAAGGAGCTAAGTGAGTAGCTATACTAATAGGCATACCAACAAGGAGTTGACCATCGGGTGTACGGTCAGGGGCATGAGACAAATATTACTGTACAGCGCTAGGATTAGCGTCCAAAAATTTCACAAATTCCTTATCTCCTACAGGGATTTTGGGAACCTCACTGGTGTCCGTAGGATTCCCCACAGGATGTGAAGGGGGTGATTCAGGCAAAGGCACGGAGCAGGCATGTGAAACCATGGCCGCAGCTTGTTTCCAAGTGATAACAACCATGGACAAGGGTACACAGTAGGGATGCAATCTATCAGGAATAGAAGTAGCAACAAAATGTTGGAATTGGTAGGTTGCTGGTTTTGGGAATTGAAAAGACGAATGATATCGGTCGATAACCGATGTCGGTCGATCAGAATGGCGCATCGGTAAGTTAACCGATGTCGGTAGAATAGGACCGGTGTAAGAAGCTGTAAGAAGTTTCTGATTTGGGGTTAACAATGCTTAGTATACCTACCAAACTATTCTGAAGTGATCACAGAAATAGTGTATGACAGAGAAACAGAACTAAAAACAAGCAAGATGCACAAGCAAATCAAGAGACTAACCCTAGGATTAGTTTTAATTATTGTGGGCTTATGCCTTAGACGCAAGATGATGTCAATCCTAAACAAAATACCTAGGGGAAATGTCAAGTTTGTTTTGGCTTATAAGGTTACCTCAATCGGGCGGAGGAATACCATGGAAAAGGGGGATGTTTGAGCTGTTGTGTTAATTATGATGTGATTTGGTATGTGTTGTGCAGTGAAAGTAAGATTAATTTCTTATCAATACCATGTGGATATCACCCCCACGTGTATGACCTGTTACTTAATCTACGTTCACTAGAATTGAAAACAACAAGCAAGAATGTGATGCACGTGTTTTAAAACCCAAATCGAAAATGATATTCGATGAAGCAAAGAAGATGACTTTCACTAATGCAAAGATGAGGAAGAAAGAAAAATTCTTTTACCAAAATAACAAAGTATCTTGTGAATATTTTAGAAGAAGAAAATAGCAAGTGTGCTCCCTATATGAAAGAAAGCAAGAAAGAAAGAAACCCAAAGTGGGTCCCACCGGGTGTGCCAAAATGTTTCGCATAGAATGTTTCCATTCCTGGAATAGAGTTGCTTCTATCCTTTCATTCTCTTGAGAAACAGATAAGGGTTAGGGCTAGGAGGAATACCTATTGAATGTTGAGAGGGTGTGCGCGTACCGTAGAAAGAGATTAGATCGATTGCGAAGAACTCCTTTTTGTCTAGGAAGGACTACCTGCAAGTAAGAATACAAGACCACCAGATTTTAGTTAGACAATAAATGAGGGAACTGCCTTGGGCCCAGGAAATATTAGACTTCCTTTCAAAGGTGGTCAGTTCCCCTTTTAATACGAATTAACACAAATGATAATAAAGAAGCTATTGCGAAATCACGATTTAGGTGCCTCGTTACAAAGCAATAGAGACTAAACTACCAATAATAAAACGTCACGTTGTTTGTTTGGTCAATGGTTGTTGATACATTCAGCTCGAGTTATAGGGATAAACCAGATTGGATCTGAGGTTGTTAGGAGACAAATAGGTGAGAGGAAGGTTTTGGGTATAAGTCACAGTGACCGATGCTGGTCCATTTGGATAACCGACCGGCATGGTTAGAGAACCACTGCCGGTAGGGGATAACCGACACCGGTAGGGTCAGTAATCTAGGTGCTTCTAGATGGAGGTTGGTTGCAGGGTGATTGTGGGGTTTTTAAGACTGGTGGATGGCTGAGGGGAATAGTGAGATGATAGGGAAGACTCAGAGTGTGATAAAACTATCTTCTGGGAAATACAAGGCTGTATGGATGAAGGTTAAGTGCAGGGTGCTGGCAGGTGGTAGATCTAAGAGTGGACTTATAATTACTATCAATCAAAAGACTCAGGAAATGGTGCTTAGAAACATACAAGACACTACTTACTCGTCCTTGATGAAGATTCAGGTCCAAGGAATGTGGTAGCAACAATAAGGCTCAGTTGGGATGATCTGGTATTTGAAAACGAGATGATGAAGCTATCTTCGATCTTTTCCAATGCTTGAACGCAGGGTGGCAGCGATCCAATGGCTCGATTGCGGTCTTGGCTCGATGCTCTTCTCTTTTCTTCACTTGTCTCCGCTCTCTTGCCAAGTGAATTTTTTTGGATCCTTCAAATGAATTCCCCTCCTTTGTTTTTGGTTGGGGAGGTCACTTTACAGGAACCGATGGCGATTATGTAACCGTTGGCGGTAGGTAGAACCGATGTCGGTTAAGTCAAAGTGGGCTATTTTTAGTAAAATAGCCAACTTTCCCTCCTTTTCTCCCGAGGGATTAGTTGTGGGCTTGGTCAAGTCATTATTAGGTTGGTTTTGGTGTGGGTGAGGAGTAATTAGTCATGGGTGTGGATGTAGACCAAGTTATAGGTCTTAATTAGGTTAGTTTAGGGTTAGGGCTAGGTCATGATGAGGTGGTGAAATGAGGTGGCAGGTTTAGAGATGTGGATTTATTAATTATAAGGTAATTAATAAATAATTGTGTAAGGTTTAGGTGGTGAGGTTAGGTTGCGAAATGAGATGCGGGGCACAGGGTGTCGTAAGACACAAATTTGGTGTCTACACTACCGTCCTTCCACATTTATCAACATGCCATGTTTGCGTGTGCTCTATTATCATGTGTCTTTGTACTTGGGCTGTATTCTATCAGGCCAACATTACCCCACACTAATGTCATTGACACCCTGAAAATAGGTAATAGTCTCTTATCTCTCCATGAAAAAGAATAAAGAATAAAAAATAAAAAGAATTATACTCTACTCGCACCTTGTTCTTCTATAGGATTAATTAATCATGGATATTCACTCTTTATTTTTGCCTCCATCTCATTCCAACTATTCAATGCTTCACATGTTTTGTTAGGAACGCCTCAGTAACTATGCCATCCGAATCATCACGAGTCATGTTTCCCTTTTCATTATGCAATATCCTAATAGTGTTAGCGATGCTAAAGAACATTCCTTCCATGAAATCCATCTTCGCACAATGAGCTTCCCAATCTCCTTTATTATTTTTAAGTGTGGATCCTTGGCTATTGTAAGTGCATCACACTTTTCTTCTACTAGAGAAAGTATCCGAATACACCCAAGTGTTTCATTCTTCATTTCCTTAAGGACCTCATTATCTTCTTCAATGGTCCTTGTCCTTATGATTGCATATGGAGCCACGCACATATTCAAGGAATGATCTTCCTTTTTCAACTCGTCCTTTAATGTCTAGAGAAAATCCTCCTAGCTTGCAATCTTCCACGTGATAGAAACTTTGACTCTCTCTACTTCTTTTGAAACGTCTTTCTGTTTGGTCATGCATATGGGCCCTTCCTCCAATAGGAATCTGAACTATTTTGCACGAGATAGTGCATAACATATTTAAAATCCTTTGGAACCTTTTTTGAAAAGTGTGGCCTATTCACCATTATTTCATCCCCAACTTATTCGAGGCATGGATTTATTGCTACCTCATTCTAAACAATACAAGAGAACGGGAAAATACGATTTGATAAATTCCACACAATTATAACAAGACAAGGAAAGGGAAGAAATACTATGCTTAGTAGTAGAAAGAATTAGAAATAGTCTCCTCACCTTTATAAGTTCGGGAAAAGATGATGGATGCAATTGATTTGAGTTTAGTGTTTTTTTAGCGTGCTCCATAGGCTAGTGTTAAGTCAGAGGAACCCAAGGTTGTGGTTAGAGAAGTATCATGCAGAGGAATTTACAACACAAATTTACTCAACATGTCATGGTGAAGGATGTAGAGAAGTCTCTTGTGGAGGAATTCAAGCACAATTTTTTTCAATAATTTGAAATTTTTTTTTAAATTATATTTCCCTCTATAATTTAAAAATCTTGTTTTAAATTATTTTGTTCTCTATAATTTGAAAATCATGTTTTAAATTATTCTAGCATCTCGTGATTAAAACTATTTTTGATATGTTATTGAATATTCATTGGTGCAATGCAAAATGCTCTCAAAGTTGTATTGGACTAGTTTGTTCAAGTGAAGGATGAGTGCAGATAGAGGAAAATAGAAATAAAGGTGCACTAGAAGGCATATAAAAATTGTAGAATAATGTTAAAGAAGATTCGTCATCCTCCTTTGAACCAAATGATAATGAATGTAAGGTGGTCGACATGGTACAAATCTACATGAATCGGCATGACATTGCGTCGATGGATCATATTGTATAGCCACCTAAGATAATAAGAGACGAAGAAGGTGTCAAAAACCTCAGAGATGAAAAAAGTGTCGAGAGATTGACATACGTATTAAATCCATGCTTCATCACATGCCCTCGGTATCAAATCGGGGCATTCCATTTCCTAACGGTTGACAAGATGCGAGCAAGGGTTGAGCTAGTAGAGGGAACACCTATTGACGTAATAATATAAAGGTTGTTAGAAAAGAGTGATAACCCAATATTTATGTTGGGAAAAATATGACTAATCATAAGATAAAACATCACTTTTGAACAAAAATATGACTAAAGATAAGACTAAACATTATTGAAAGATAGAAGGAAAAAAATTCAAGTAGTACAAGCACCAACAATATTGTAGAGAGGTGAAAGATCATTCACACCATTAGGGTATTCAATTGAAATATCTAGGATGTACCACCTATACAATATATAAATTACATTGACAAACATAAATATATATAAAAATTTGTTATTAACATAAATGAAGGTTGTTACTCATATTTTTATTAGTATCATATTTATAGTATTATTTTCCATAATTTAAAGGACAATATTGAAACACTATTATCACTAATAAAGTGTTTGATGAGTATAAATACCACCACCTTTTCTCCACTTACATATATGCATTAAGTACCCGAGAATTTTGTAGTCAATTTTCTTACCCAAATATCCCAAGGCACACTTTGGCACTTCACTCACCTGAACTAAGCACTCACCCGAAGCGCGCAAGGGTACCAGGTCTCTATTTATGTGAGTGTTGACAAGAGATACCCATGATCATAGAAATCATAACATATTGCAAATCCATAACATTCATTCAAGTGTACATCATAAACCTAGATCTAGATCTTAACAATCATGCGTGAATACTCAAGTAAGAATCGAATCGGATTTACCACATGATAACTTAATCATACTCATCAACAACCAATATCCAACAACAATGAAACATTATATTAATCATAAAAACATGTAGAAGCTTCATACATATGCAACAGTGTCTCCATAGTCATGCATGCTTACAAAAATAAAAACATAACATTAAAAATAATCCATAATATGTAAATAGTGTGAATGAGTACATATTTACAGGGTGAGGAATTTCCCTTCACCACCCATGCACCTCTCAAAATAGACTACATGCTAATAATATCTACACGTCTTCACAAAATAGGTACAAATGTATGCAAGTGCTAATAATAGATCTCCTCTAGTTAACTCGTAGTTCGATCTTATGAATAGCTCCAAGCTCTATATGGTGCTCAATATTTTGCCTCTCTAAAAACAACCTTGGAGTGGGCTCCATGTCTTCTACAAAATATGCCCCGCACTCCACGTCCAAAACTAGCCCTGCACTAGAAAATAGCTAAGTCCTCAAGTTCCTTCTTCTACGCACTTGCCTCATCCTACCTTGCTTCCGTTTATCAACATGCCCTATTTACACGCGTGCTCTATTCTCATGCATCTTTGTAGTTGGGATGTATTCCATCCGTCCAACATTACCCCACACTAATTTCATTGACACCCGAAAATGGGTAATAGTCCCTTATCTCTCCATGGAAAAGAATAAAGAATAAATAATAAAAAGAATTATACTTTTCTCGGCACCCTGTTCTTCTACAAGATTAATCAATCATGGATATTCACTCTTTATTGCTGCTCCATCTCATTCCAACTATTCAATAATTCACATGTTTTTTCAGAACGTCTGTAATTATGGCATCCAAATCATCACGAGTCATGTTTCCCTTTTCATTATGCAATATCCTAACAATGTTAGTGATGCTAAAGAACATTCCTTCCTTGAAATCCATCTTACGCACGATGAGCTTCCCAATCTCCTTTATTATTTTGAAGTGTGGATCCTTGGTTGTTGTAAGCATGTCACACTTTTCTTCTACTAGAGAAATCATTTGCATACACCCAAGTGTTTCATTCTTCATTTCCTTAAGGACCTCATTATCTTCTTCAATGGTCCTTGTCCTTATGATTGCATATGGAGCCACACACATATTCAAGGCATGATCTACCTTTTTAAATCATCCTTTAATGTCTAGAGAAAATCCTCATAGCTTTCAATCTTCCACATGATAGCAGCTTTGACTCTCTCTACTTCTTCTAAATGTCTTTCTGTTTGGACATACGTATGGGCCCTTCCTCGAATAGCAATCAAGTGTTGTGCACGGATAGTGCATAGCATATTTAAAATCCTTTGGAACCTTGTTCTAAAAGTGTGGCCTCTTCCCCATTATTTCATCTCCAACTTATTCGGCCATCTTTAGGACATTTTATATTTCTGCCACAACTTATTTATTTTCCATGAGATGATTTATCTCAATATATGAATCTTTGTTATTCTCTAGTAGTGCTCTAATAGTTTTCGCTTTATCAATATTTATGCGTGCAACCTTCGAAGATATTTTCTTGAGTGCATTACTCACCTATTCATCTAAAATTACCAAGGGCTTAGTTGTCATATGGCATGAATGAGGTGCCTTTTTCAATCTGCGTGACACACAGGTCTCATCGCATACTTCAAATTTAGGCTCATCCATGTGAGTCTTCATCATCCATGATAGCTGTTTTTTTAGGTGCGGGTGTTCACCATTTCCACATCCATGATCTCCCATCTATATAAATCCTTGGGCTCTAAGGTACTTTGGAACCTTGCACCTATAATTATTCTTGCTTCATTAACATACCCAAGAGCTGGAGTCTTATATATTGCTTCCTCCTTTCCTTTTCTAGAGAACTTACCTTTTGGAATCTTGGCACCCAAATCCAATACAGGGCCCTTCACATGCCCTGTGTAGGGAGCACACCAAATGGATCTCCTTGTCTTCACCTATGTCCAAACAAAGGTCCCCAATGTGAATTTTTTTCCTTCACCTCCTCTTCATCTCCCTTCATCTCTTCTTCACCCTTCACCTCTTCCTCTCCGGGCTCTTCTATGACTTCATTATATATTGGAGTCTTGAGTGCACTTTGTCCTCCAAATTCTCATCCTCTTCATATTTCTAAGGAAGATACCTGCACCTTTTCTTCTTTCCTTGCTCTTCCTTCACAAGTGAAATTTAAAGTGATCTCCTAAGGGGTTGTGAAGGCCCCTTGTCTTACATCCTCGTTCTCCTTAGAAATATGCTAAAATGAGTTTCCTTAACACTTTGTTCGACATCTACGTCCATGGTACCTGTCTCTAAGATCTTCTCTAGCTCCTGTAATGGAGGGTCTTCCTTACTTGCCTCTGTTTCCTCAACACTTTTCTGCTTCTGCTGGTGTACCAAACCCACGTTTTCCTCTTTTTATTTTTCTTCCTCTTATTTTTCTGCTCATCCACAAGGGGCTAAATAGGCTGTTCATATTGTAAAGTGCCCACTATATGCTTCCCTTTCGGTGGTCTAGGAAGTTTATGCTCATTTTCAATGTATTTCCCACTCTCCAACTTCGGCTTTAAATAGATATAGATCAGGGATGCCCCTACCTTTCCAATGTCCATGCTTATAGCTTTTATAATTATATCATCGAAATTAACCTCTCAATGTATGTAGAATTACCTGGATAAACATAATTCTTGCACAATGTATGGTAGTCAAAGTCTACCTTGTCAACATTGAAAATCATTTAGCGCGCATCCAAAAATTGTGTATAAATGCTTGAAATTAGCATGTGGTGAAGGAATATGGCAGCTTACACCATGGACTACATGCTCCATCCTTCATCCTGAAGTACCCAATACAAACGTTTTCATATACCCCGAACTATACTTATTTGTCTATCACCGAAGGAAAGTCCTTAGGTATTCTCCACTCTACTTCAAACGCGCACGAAGTCTTCCATACCACATCTATACCATTTGATTGAAGGGTCTTATTGTGTTCCCATCATAGGTGTATTTTTCAAATCTCTTTGCAAGAGATTTCTTCTCCTCAAGATACTACATATCTATTCCTTAGGCCTATCGGGCACCCCGCTTTCTACAATACTAAAGACAATAGAATCGTGCCAAAATGATCTTACTTCTGCATGCACTTCGTCAATGATTTTCTCACTATAAAGTTGGCCAAATTATATGTAACCCTTTTTTGAATTTTTTTAGCAATTTGTGAATCCAAATAACACTTTGCCTAGGACCAACACTCTTGGTTGTTTAGCTTTGTTAGAAGGTGCGCTTCTACCTAGATCACCAAATACTTCTTTAACTCGTCAATATCCATATTGTGCCCTCCCTTTGCATACCTAAGCATTTTATTTGTCACCTCAACACCTTCCTTATCATTGAGGTCCCTATTGAATTATATGCCCGAACTCCAAAGTCCTATCAAGCTCCCAATCAGGGGCGTGGATCCTCATCCTACACCTAACAAAATAGAAACATCCATCATGGAACCTACTCCTCACCATTGGTATAGTTTTTCTAGCTTACCAAAGTATGCGAGCTCATACAACTTCAAAACTCTCAATTTTTTGAATAACTTCTCACCGACATTGTCATGTAGACTATCATATCATCTACGAGTTCTCTTCGACATCCTTACCACGAACAACTTATCCAACATGTCCTTATTATCTATGGTCATATGTTTGTAATCTTTTACTTTAGAACGACTAATGCAAGAGTCCCTATCACAACCCATGCGAAACCCATTATGACTATTACATTTTAAACATTTCTCTTAGGGGCATCTTCCACCTAAATCTCGACTTATTTTTTCTTCTTTGATCTTGTGGATGCTCTAGATGCTATTAGGGGTGTCATATTAACTATAAAAGAGCATTATTTTAACTTCCTCAAGCTCTGTAACTCCAACTCCATGTGCCCTAGCTTGAAACAAAAATCCTAGATTTTAATTCCTTCCTTGCATGCCTCTTCTTTTCTCAAACACTTCTCTAAATGGAGCAATAATCACCCTAGTGTGCAAATCTTGGCAAATCCAACTAGTTCATAGCTCTCCATACTTCACAACTCTTCTACTAGTTTTACCTTCAGAAAATCATTCGAATAATCTTAAACGCAAAGGTGGAAATGATCTCTCAATACACCTTTATATAGATTTTTAAAAATTCTCGAGTTAATTGTTCTCCACCTACCACCGTACTTCAAAATAGAACATTGTCTCTTCCTTTTACGTACAGCTTTCTCCTCCATGCCCTAGTCATAACCTTCTAGTGTTCCAACTACTCTTAGGCCACAAACCTCCTCCACATGTGTTCATGCGATGAAGTACCTAACCTCTCGCACTTTCACTAAGTAGTTTCACATGTTGCTTCCTACCTCACATTATACTACGCATCCCTTTATCTCGTACATGGATTTATCTCATGAGAAAAATTTCCTTTTATTTCCGCACCTTTCCTCCGAGCACCTATATAAATACCTTTGTTATGCATATCAATATTTTTAGAACATTCAAACCTGGTCCATGTATCCTATATATACTCTTTCTATGGTGCAATCCTTTATGGGTGTCACTTCTGCCCATGTTGTAAGATAATCTGCACAAGTGATAATATAACGCGACCTAGTCCTATGCACGGGTGAGTAAATAGGTCCCATAAAGTCAATTTCCCATTTCCGGAAGGCTTATGCACTAACAATTGGCCTTAACTTCATCTTGTCTCTATGTTCCTAGGATTTCTAAGGCATCGACAATGGTCACATGCCTTACAATATTCTTTGAAATCCTTGTATAATGTTTCCCACAAAAATCAGCTAATAAAATCTTTCCCGGTGACATCTTCAACATAGTGTCCACCTGCAATACCACCATGAGCCTCCTCCATAATTGCTTCCCTCATGTTCATGTACGCAGTGGCACAAAAATTCATCCCTTCCTAGTTTGTATAAGTCTCCACTAATCAACATGTAGGGCGTAACATGGATAACAAGTTGTTTCTTTTCCAAAGCCTTCATTCCCTTAGGTGTCGCACCTATGCATAAAAATACAACAATATCCTCTGAGTATGAGGGAACGTGGTTTAATATAAATAGCTAAGAAATTGGCATGGTATCATATATACTATTTGCATCTTCTCCTAATTGAATTCTTGATAAGTGGTATGGACCAAAATTACTCTTTCTTGGCTTAACCATCATAGTAAAGTTAAATTCCTAAAACAAAAGAATCCAACGACATATGCACCCCTGTAAAATGGGATTATTAACTAAATATTTTAATGCCATGTGGTTTGTATAAAAGATGAAAGGAGTAGCTAGAAAAGAATTTTGAAACTTATGAAGCACATATATCATGGAAAAGACCTCGTGCTTTGTAGTTGTGTAATTCTGCTCAGTTGGGGTCAACTTTATATTTACAAAACACAATGGGTGATCCACAATCCCTTCTCAAGGTTTTGCTAGAACTGATCCAATTTGAATGCCCGAGGCATCTACATTCATGTGAAAAGGCTTATCCCAAGATGGAAAGTGCAAGATGGGCACAAAAGTGAGATTTTGTTACCCAAATATCCCAAGGCTCGATGGTACTTTAGTTATCCTAAACCGAGTGCTCACTCAAAGTGCATAAGGGTACCAAGTCCCTATTTACGTGAGTGTTGATAAGAGATAGCCATGATGATAGAAATCATAACATATTACAGATCTATAACATTCATTCAAGTATACATCATAAACCTAGATCTAGATCTTAACATCATGCATGAATACTCAAACAAGAATTAGAATCAGGTTTTACCACATGATAACCAAATCAATACTCATCAACAAAAAGTTTCCAACAAAAACGATCCATTATATTAATTATTAAACATACAGAAGCTACATACATATGTAACAATGTCTCCATAGTCATGTGCAGTTAGAAAACTAGTAGCATAACCCAAAGAATAATCTAGAATATCTAAATAGTGCAAATGAATACATATTTACAAGGGTGGAGACTTGCCCTTCACCGACCATGAACCACACAAAATAGACCGCATGATAATAATAGTAATACATCTTTACAAAAAGATACAAATGCATGCAAACCCTAATAATATATCTGCTCTAGTTAACTTGTAGTTCATATCCTATTAATATCTCTAAGCTTTGCATGGTGATCAATCTTCTGCTTCTCCAAAAACAACCTTGAAGTGGACTCCAAGTCTTCTACAAAATGTGCCCCGCACTCCACGTCAAAAATTATCCCCGTAATGGAAAATGGGTAAGTCTTGAAGTTCCTTCGTCTACGCGCCCACCCCGTCCCTACAGATCCTTCCGCACTTATGAACGCACCCTATCCGTGCACTCTCTATCCTCATGTGTCTTTGTGCTCTAGTTGTATTCTATCACCCAACACTTTCAAACTTGTAATGCATCTAATTTAGTTATTAATTATTCAAAATGGAATTCTCTTGTGGAAACATGGTACTCATTATTGCAAATCATGTTATTATGTTTTATAAACATAACCCATCTCTATGAAATCCATTGCAAAAATGTCCTCATGAGGAATATCATCCTTAAGGAACTTCTATTTTTCAAAACCTTCTTATATGATTCGTACACCCATCTCCCTTCTTGGGTGAATGGAAGTGACTACTATACCATGTGATATGATATATCCTCTACAATCAAATCAATCATGTAGTTGAAGTAAAGTTGAATTAACTACACATGAAATGAGGCATTATATCTAAGAGTTTGTGCAACTATCATTTTTATAATCCTATCCTTTGATAACATTGAAGCACCCTTCATCCATGCCTATGAAATATATTTCACCTCCAAGGATCGTATTTACCCAAATGTGTGTTTATTGAGGTGATTCTCCTACCATTTGTCACCTTATGAGCCTTACATATCTTGAATTTATTCATAATCGAGTCAATGCAAACATACCTTTTTGTTGAGGTACTAATGCAAAGGGACAACAAGAAACTTCACCAATCAATGTATAAAATATATTCAAGATAATTGGATCCCACATATACCTCAACTTATCATGAAAAGAAAAAAATTACTTGTTTCGTTTATGTTTCCAACCTCTTCAACTCATTTGTTCTCCTTATGACAAGTACACATGCTCATACCACTTAAGGTAAAAATTAGTAAATAAACATACATTACAATCCTCTAACATCTTCCTATGTCCATTCCATCAATAAAGTTTTCCATAATCCTTCTCCTCATTATCCTTCACTATTATGATTGCACAAGAACTCCAACTCTAACCCTCATATACCTTTACTATCCTTTATTCACTTCTATGTTCACTTCTTAAGCAATTATGATTTTTGCAATATCCTTGTAGATTATCCTTTTGGACTCAACGACATCCTCACTTGTGTATAATCAATTTATTAAAAATGATTAGGTACCCTATTGGTTTAAGTCCTTATCAAAATATTGATACACTTATACTTTGTTATTAAGAACTTATTGATCATTTCTCCTAAACAAGATGTCTATTCTCACACAGTTTTCTTATTTGGTGCCCTAAGATTTTGATGGTCTCCTTATACAAGATTTACATGTTGTATTTATAATTCTTCCAAAATAGATTCTCATGATTTCTCACACCTTACCTACCCCTATCTCAATACGAAACTCACTAGTTCTTTTCAAATAACATTTCCAAGAACTATGTTCCAATGCTTATTTGACTAGGTTACCAAGACATACTAACAAAACTTATGATCTAAATCACCATAAAAGGGATTTTAAAACCTTATTTCAATCTTCAACAAGTTTTCCTCAATGTTATAGACCTCCCTTGATGATCAAAATGTAAGCTAAGGGCTTATAACCTTCTTTCATCCTTCAACATTGTTACACAACTACTAGCCTCGGGAAACAATTAATTCTTCAATGAATTTCCTTTATCTTAATGTATGAATGAACCAATATATTATGTGAATATGCATTAAGCCATTACATCTTCAACATAACCCTTGTAAACACTTTCTTAAGAGGTTTTACTCAGATTTCTAGTTTCTCCTTTCAAATTAGGTCTCCTTTAGCAAAAATAAGAATGTCGGAGAAATCAAGGAGCGTACGGTGTCAAATCACTCCAAAATTCAAAATATATTTAATGAGAAAGCTAATGTAACATACTCCAATTTTCAATATATTTCAAACACAAAAACACATATTACACCCTTTTGCAATTTTTTTCCCTAGTTTAGGGTTTCAAGTCTAGGGTTTCACACAATAACTGAGACAAAGTTTTGGCCATAACTTGCACAAATGAAGGTTTCAAAACTTTTAGTTTGACTCAAAATATTTGTAAGAGCATTCTCAACTCTCTTCTTTATGCAAAAATTCATGAATCCTTGTATAATAATCCCACTAACACGTTTTGCACACCCTTTTCACTAGATTACCCTATTTTTGTCATGCACGGTTTATTTCAAACACTTAAATCCTACTTTTGGCATTCATAACTCCTAAAACAAAATCTAACACTTGTATACATAATTACCAAGGCTAGAATCAATTTATAGCTTTCCTTTTTTATCTTTTCCTATAGAACTACTCAAGAATGCTCAAGACTTATATAGGTAACATAATGTAGACACTAAATCATGCACTTTGGAGAATATTTAATCCCGTTATCATACTACTATGTATATGGTTTTTGAGTGAAGAAAGTACTAATTAACCCCCATTTCTTGGCCATTTGTATTTGATTTCTACTCATTCCAGACATTCACCGCACATATGTCCACATATGTCCAGTCTATTTTTGGCTTCCTCCATCATTTTAGCCTTAATTGGGGCACCCAAGCTAGTACTTAGGGAACCCATGGGCACCTTGGTATCAGGTCGGAACACCCTGATCCATTTTACACTTTCCCACCACTTTTTGGGTACTTTCTAGCCATTTGAAATTTCTATATTTTTCGTGGTCGGCCTTTTCGTGGTTAATTATGAAATTAAATCAAGAAAACCATATAAATATAAAGTTATGAGACCATAATGAGGGACAAAGAAATAATCACTATTATCATCCACCTAAAGTTACATCCATTTAAGGCATATAGAGCTCATTTGCATCCATCTAGCTCCATCACAAGGGACAAGGTTGGTTCATCTACATCACACAAGCATAGGAGGGAAGTTTATTCTATTTCATCCACTATTCTATTACATTTTCTACACACACGCTTATAGATCGCTTCTTCACAAAGTGCAAATGCACAAAAAAACTAGGGCATGACTTACACACACACAGAACTACATTTGGGTCTGAAATGTAGTGCAACACTCAGTTAGTAAGTCCACCGTTGTGGCCATTAAGTATAGTCTGACCCCATCATTTACATTTTTAATTTTTAGGGTTTGATGCGTGTCTTGGGGTTTTGTAGGTCTTTCTTTCATCATTGATCACTTTGGCAATATTCGATGCAGAGGAGAAAATCACTTGTGACAAATGGAGAGTGCTTCACATAATCTTCGACCCTACAAAGCTAGTTCCTTGACCTCCTATGCAGACTAGGGCACCCACAGGTGCCCTAATCCTCTCCCGGCAGCACCCTAGTCCAGCCATACAACCCATCTTCCCTTTTTAGGACCTCTACATGTTTGTTCCTACTTCTAAATTATTCAGTCTAATTTACCACACAATCCAGATCACCCTCTATATCAACTAAGTCACTTCCTTACTCTTCTTGCATATTAGGGTTTTTATTTTCATTAGATTAGTTACTTGGGTCACTTTCCATATCTCTTTATTGTATTTATTTATTGTTGTTCCTAGTTTAGATAAACTAGAAAAATAGAACATTTTAGCTAATCATTTTGGTGAAATCGATTGCTTTCGGCATAGGATCTTCATTTTCCTCTATCATGGCTCCTAAAGTTGCTTGAGTTTATTTATTTTATTTACTTAAGAGATATCCTAATTACCACGATGTTTTGCAAAAATCCTAGACACCTTGTATGTTGATGACAATACACTACCACATAAAATAAGTCCTATATTCACTCATCTATTTGAGTACCCTAGTGATCATCTATCTAATCAAACCCTAATGGAATCAGACACCAAATTTGTGTCTTACGACCCCTCAGTGACCCGCATCTCATCTCGCAATCTAACCTCATCACCTAAACCTTACACAATTATTTATTAATTACCTTGTAATTGATAAATCCACATCACCTTACCTGCCACCTCATTTTGCCACCTCATCATGACCTAGCCCTAACCCTAAACTAACCTAATTAAGACCTATGACTTGGTCTAGACTCACATCCATAACTAATGCCTCCTTACTCGCACCCAAAACCGACCTTCTAGCCACTTGACCAAGCCCGCAACTGATCTCTCGGGAGAAAAGTAGGGGAAGGTGGGCTATTTTACTAAAAATAGCCTACTTTTTCCTTACCGATGCCGGTTCCTACTCGACCGCCGTCGGTTACGTAACCGCCATCGGCTCCCTGTAAATGGGCTCCCCGAACCAAAATCAAGGGTCGAATGATTTTTGAATCAACAGAGATCATTGGGAGCGAAAAACAGAGTCCAGATCTTCACTTGACCGAGCAGAGACGAGTGAAGAAACCAGAAGAGTTTGCAGCAAAGGAGATCAACTTGCATCTTTGTCAAAACCAGTAAGTCACATCTTGCATGTCCTCTGTTATAACATTTCTTATGCTCTTTGAATCACAGTCCTCCTAAATCCATTTCTGAATCCACTACCCAACGTGCCATTGCATCTAACTGTCATTCTTTTACCTCTCATCATCTCATTTCCTAATATCACCCATAAACCAGCCTTACAAACACCATAGCTACCAAAAACACAAACACCCCACAAAACAACCAACCTACAGATCCTAGGCCCAACCGACGTCGGTTACCAAGGTGACTGTATCGGTTATCCTCGACTACAACCAAACCACCTTCTCCTGCCTGCTTCAACCAAGTAATCTAATTGATATTTTGCAGTCTTTTGTGTTAATTCATATTAGCAGGGGAACTGACCACCTTCGAAAGGAAGTTTCATATTTCCTGGGCCCAAGGCAGTTCCCTCATTTATTATCTAATCAAAATCTTGTGGTCTTGTGTTCTTATTTGCAGGTAGTCCTTCCAAGACAAAAAGGAGTTCTTCGCAGTCAACCTGATCTTTCTCTACGGTACGCGCACACCATCTCGACATTTAACAGGTATTCCTCCTAGCCCTAACCCTATCTGTTTCTAAAAGGAATGAAAGGATAGAAGCAACTCTATTCCCAGAAGCCGAAACATTCCGAGCGAAACATTTTGGCACGCCCGGTGGGACCCATTTTGGGTTTCTTTATTTCTTGCTTGCTTTCATATAGGGAGCATACTTGCTGTTTTCTTCTTCTAAAGATATTCATAAGGTTTTGTATTATTTTGGTAAAAGAACTTGCTTTGTTTTTGCATCTTGCATTAGTGAAAGTCATCTCTTTTGCTTCATCGAATATCATTTTCGATTTGGGTTTAAAACACGTGCATTGCATCCTTGCTTGCTGTTTTCAATTCTAGTGAACATAGATTAAGTAACAGGTCATACACGTGGGGGTGATATCCACAGTATTGACAGGAAATTAACCTTACATTCACTACATAACCAATACCGAATCACTTCACAATTAACACAACAGCTCAAACATCCCCCTTTTTCCGCGGTATTCCTCCGCCCGATTGAGGTAACCTTATAAGCCAAAACAAACTTGACATTTCCCCTAGGTCTTGTTATTTAGGATTCTGACATCATTCTACGTCTAAAGGCATAAGCCCACAATAACTAAAATTAACCCTAGGGTTAGTCTCTGGATTTGCGTGTGCATCTTGCTTGTTCTCAGTTCTGTTTTCTCTGTCATACTTTGTCTTCTGTGATCAATAAATTGACAAATATACTCAACGTTGTTAAAAATCAAATTAGCAGCCTTTTATATCTTGTTATACCAGTCTTCTTTCACCGACATTGGTTAAGCGACCGACGCGTCGTCTATTCTCAGGCCCGACCGACATCGGTTATTAAACGATATCGATTATCGTCTTTATAGCCCGACAAACCAAAGAACCCGCCAAATTCATCATTCGAGGTTGTTTCTGCTTGATAGATTGAAACCTTCTGTGTACTCTTGTCCATGGTTTTCATCACTTTCGGAAGCAAGCTGCCGCCATGGTTTCACATGCCTGCTTCTGTGCCTTTGCTTGAATCACCCCCTTCACATTCTATAGGGAACCCTATGGACACCAAAGTGAGATCCCCAAATTCCCGTAGGAGATAAGGACTTTGCCAAATTTCTGGATGCTAATCCTAGCGGCTGCAGACAATACTATTTGTCTCATGCCCCCGACCATACGCTTTGATGGTCACTCTTTGTTGGCTTGCCTATTAGTATAGCTGCTCATTTAGCCCCCACTCCGCCTTTGATAACACCGCCTTGCTTCTGAACCTTTAGCCCCATCTCCCAATCCGACAGCCTTGAGAGGTTCATACGACTTCATTGGCTTTTCTTTGGCTAATCTTGGACCCCACATATCATTACCACTGAGTGCCCCTACCTCATCTCTCTTGCAGACCACTCCTTTCATGACTTTCTCTCTGCCACCTATCCACACGAGCTTTCCTTCTCAAGCTCCGCCTACCTTTTCATTCCCATACACGTATCCAGTAACCTCAACACCTTATATGGGACATCCCTATTCTGTCGCCTCAACATATTCATCCTCCATACCTTATCAACACTTAACCCCACCATTGTCCATGGAGGCCCTTGGCCCAATTTGCCTCTGTTTACCACAACCGCACCATCATCTCATCCAACCACAGATTTCATCAAACAAATGATGGACAAAATGCAAAATCTGGAGGCTTCTGTGTCGGGAAGTCGTAGCGCCTTGACATACGAGCAAGTTTGTCGGGAACCTATTCACCCTTCTGTTCCCCTTCACTCATATCCTCCTCAATGGGAACTACCGAAATTTACTCATTTTAATAGTAAAGAGGATCCTCAACAACACTTGTGATCATTTAGACATGCTTGCTATTTGATTGCCCATGATGATGCCTTGTTATTCCGTACATTTCCCATGTCCTTATCAGGACCCGCCTTGGAGTGGTATAGTGCTTTAACCTAGCACTCAATCTTCTCTTTTAACCAACTAGCCCAATCTTTCTTGGATCATTTCTCCATTAACATTGCTAAAAAGTATCCATCACCGACCTTTATGCCATCCGACAATTCGAAGATGAATCTATCGCAGATTTCATCCGGACGATGGCGCGGCCTTATCAACCAACTTACATATGCCTTGCCTCAGGCTGAACTTATCGAACTTTTCATGCGGGCATGTGCTAAGCATATTTCTCCTACTCTTCAAATTCAAACTTTCCGCACATTTGATGAGGCCTTTACTATGGCTCGGAAACTAGAAATTTGAGCCTTAGATGAAGAGAAATTGCGGTTCGCAACAAAAACCCCAATTTCTGAACTCCTGATTCTACCAATAAACCAAACACCACTACTCCTCACGTGTCCACTTCTTCTAAATCAAAGGGATCTGTCCATGCGGTGATGGTTAAATCCCAAACACCGTCTAATACCTTACCAAAACCACCTATAAGTATAAAGCAGAGCCCATCAATTACACTCCCTTGGGAGAAACCTATGGTGTCATCTTGGAAAAATTTCTCAAGGCCGGAGCTATCACCTTGCCTCCTGTTAAACCACACTCCGGGTTTAACTCCTCTCGCTTATACCTTCCTCAGTGCAAGGAAAATGACTTACAACTTTCACCGTAAAAGGACATAGTCATGAAAGCTGCAAGATGTTGAAAAACATAGTGCAGGAAATGGTTGACGCAGGGGATATAACCCTCGATAATCCTAATGCCCCTGCCAACCGAAATTTGAAAATCTTCAACAAACCATTCTGAATCAATATTCCAACAGTAACACAAACCAAGATATCTTAGCCGAGGAGAGTGTTCATGAGATCCATGCAGTCTTCGATACCCAGCCAAAAGCCTCTATCGAGAAAATTTTGAATCAAGCCTCTTCACTAACATAGGAGCCCGAACCTCCTTTACCACCATCAAGCCAAAGCGAAATCATTCCTTTACCCATAAAGGAGTTAACTGCCCAGACTTCTCTTCCCATCGATGAGTCTTCTTACACCACATCCTTACAAGATCGCGTGAGCGGATGTTATCTAACCTATCTATTTCCCAAACGTCTCCTCCTACCGCTCTTGCCACACAAGAGGAAGGTACGCCACTCCTTTTGACATCCCTAGACGAGAAATCTCTTGCACCGACATCACCAAATTCTTTAACCATGACGGATCCTCTCGAACACGCCCTCTTACCTATTAGTTCTTCATCACCTAAATCTTTTCAGTGACACCTATGTGACCTCTTAACATCTATTGATACAGTGCCTCATCTACCCCCTGTATCACACCCACAGTGGACTGGAATCACAACCCACCTTTCTTCCGTACAAAATTTACAATTCAACCTGAAGACTGTCATTCTCCAGAAGATAGACAAATCCTATGGGAACGTTTGAGTACCCCTTTTTCCACTCAAATGCAGATGACCGATCCCGACACCTCTACCATATACCCGAAGTGTTTACAGAAACTCAAAATGCCTATGTCCTCATTCTCACCCCCCGTATCTATACTCAGTATCCCATCCACCTCTATCAACCTAACCAAATCTTCCCCTACACTTGGGACCTCACCAACACCCAGTCTAACACACCCGCCTAAGCGACTAGATTTATCCAAAAATAAAGCCGCCCCGCCATCTAGGAGACAAACTCAACCTATGCCTCTATCACAATCAAAACCATCATCGTCACACCTACCTTCCATATTGGGACCTCATCCTTCCACCTTGCATCAATATATCATACCTCCTTCGTTTTCTTCAAAACGACCTACGCCTTCTGCACCTATACAAAGATCTAAGGGGATACCAACATTGTCATCCCACGTATCTTGTCCACCCACCAACCCTAAACAAACTCCATCATCAAAGGATTTATTTTCTGTCACTCCCCTTTCTCCGTGGTTGTTTCCCACTACCATGTCATCGGTAGCCTCATCATCTAACCAGCCGAACGTAGCTCCTGCGCCAAGAAACCACGTTTAGTGAAAACCACGTGTCAATACCCCATGGCTAAACCACCACCCGTACGAACCAACCACACCCAAACATTACCGAAACCCGCACAACCAATACCTTCATCCTCCTCCGATTTCGACCCACTCAATGGATATTACGCTAAAATCCTTGCTATGTTGGTAGAGAACGCGACCATTTCCCTACCCCCACTTAGACCTTATGACCCGTCTAAACCTCGGCCTATAGGTTACGATGAGTCTAAAATCTGCGCTTATCACCGCACACCAGGACATGATGTGGAGGGATGTAAAGCTTTAAAAACCATCCTTCGTCAGTCACCTCTCCCAGATAGAAAGGTTAAGAAAGACAACTTACGAAGGGAGAGACCTTTAGTTTCCATTCCCTCTCCTATACCATCTGTCCCCGCCTCACCAAGATCTATCATTATTACAACCCCACCTCCTGAGGACCATGATTTTCCCCAACCATCTTCCTCATCTCAGGTTTACGAGATTAATATGATTAGTGTTGCTACTCGAGCACAGAAAAACAACGAGAAAGCGAAAGAAAGCACACTGCATCCTCTCTTTCTCCGTCCAAAGATCCCGATTGCACCACCACCCAAAGTGGTTATTCGTGGACCCACTTACCCCATCTCTAATGGAGTTGCCCATCGAGCCATGATCAAACAGCTTCACCAATCACCCGTAAAAATGACACTATATGATCTCATTCAGACTTCTGAATCTCATCGACAAGCTCTCATTGAAATTCTTCAAGGGATCGAGGTCTTACCTAATGAAACCCTACCCGTTGCCTCCATTCTAACACCCAATCACGTTGCCTCTCTCACCAAACAACCCACTGCCCCAACCACTTCTGTCTCTGTACCACAAGCTGCTGCAGTCAGTTTCTCTGAAGATGAAATTGTTGACTTTGGTACAGAAGACCCTGACCCTGCCCTTTTCATCTCCGCTTACGTCCGGGACATTCGGGTACGTCGTGTTATGATTGACGGGGGCGCTAGCCTAAACATCATCTCTTCAAAATCCTTCCAACAAATGAATATCCCTTCTAGCTACATGTGTGCCAACCCCATCATGTTACGGTCATTTAATGACGCTATTACCTCTACCTTAGGCACCGTGATCCTCAACATTTGCGTAGGACCATGTACTTTACCCGAACTCTTCTATGACCTTGAAGGAGAGTTCCAATATAATATATTGCTGGGTCGTCCTTGGATCCGGGCCATGGGATGCATTCCCTCAACATTACATAGATGCATAAAATTTGAGTACGAGGGGAAATCCTACACCGTAAAAGCTGATCCTCCCCCTTTAAAACCTGCAACATGTTATACCGCCCAAACGATGTGCTTGTACCAATCAAGACACCCGTTCATTCAACCCAACCATCCTCTTCAAATATACGTCAAACATGTACCTCAACCACACCTACGCCTTGGTAATCGATGAAACCACCGTCCGCAAACCACTTCCTTTCCCTTGCAGCTAACATCCCAACCGCGGACCCCTTAGTAGATGTTTTTCAGCGCCTTACGCTGGGGGAGTATCGCCTATATAATGTTAGTTCTTTCCATACCCCACAGGAGTACAGACAGGTACATGCACATCCTACCTATGATCGTCATGTGGGGGAAGTAATATCCTACGGACCGCCTCACTGCCGCACTAACCTAACATATGGGGGTGTCGACGCATCTTCCGTTGCCCCTGAGCCTCCTCTTGATGTGGTTCCTTTCCAATCCGATTTTCAATACCTGACAAATCGTCGCTTCGCCCTCACCTCCCTGACTCGTTGTGCTTGGAAAGGCTTTGGTTTTGGTCTTTATGAACAAGGCCGACATACGCTCATCCCCATCACCACACGCAAACATAATGATCGTAGTGGTCTCGGATTTTCGGAAACACTTACATCAAAGGAACCTCGTGTTAGTCTTCTTCTCGAAGAAGGCGATGACGTTACCCTACCGAACCATCATCACCTACTTTGCCATCGTCACCACACCGAGTCGGTAGATCACGAATCTATCCCTCCTAACTTTTTTTTTTCATAAATGCTATCTTCCTCGGTCCTCTCACTTATCAACGCGATAATGAGGACCCCTCTTCTATTCCCCTTTTATATCTAGACATGATTGAAGAGGACTCACCTTCAATTAACGTTGTTGAGTGCCAGGATGATGACTCCATCCTCACTTACCTTGGCGCGGATGACTCTTATATTCAACGCGCCCTACCATCTGAAACCCAAACCATGCTAAACGAGTCTACTATAGAAATCAACATCCACACAGAGGAGGATCCTCACATTGTGAAGATCGGACAATCCCTTAACGCATCAGAACAAGTCGCCTTTACTACCTTTCTCCGTGCTCACAACCAAGCTTTTGCTTGGTCCTACGCTGACATGCCAGGAATTGATCCTGACATTGCTGTCCATAACATTACACTAAAACCCGATTCCAAACCAATTAAACAGAAATTGAGAAAAATGCATCCACGCATTGCCCTCTTGGTCAAAGAAGAGCTTCAACGACTCCTTTCTGTTTCCTTCATCCTGCCTATTGACTATCCTCAATGGATTTCTAACATCGTACCTGTCACTAAAGCGACGGGGGGACTTCGGATATGCACGGATTTTCGGGATCTTAACCTCGCTTGCCCTAAGGATGACTTCCCCCTACCTAGTATTGACCAACTTGTTGATCTCACTTTGCAGGTCATGAGATGCTCTCTCTCATGGATGGCTTTTCGAGGATACACCAAATTTTGGTTGCCCCGCCGATCAACATAAAACTACCTTCATAACTCCTTGGGAACCTTCAGTTACCGTGTAATGCCATTTGGCCTTAAGAATGCTGGTGCGAACCTATCAGCGGGCTATGACCTACATTTTTCATGACATTATGCACACTATCCTTGAAGATTACGTTGACGATCTTCTTGGCAAGTCTAAACATCGTAGTGAACATCTCGATGTTTTAACCATTATTTTTGATCACCTGTTACAATATATTCATCCGTCTTGAACCAAAAAAATGTGTCTTTGGTGTCCTTTCGGGAAATCTTATTGGTTTTATTGTCTCTTTGCGTGGCATTGAGGTCGATCCATCTAAAGTCAAAGCTATCCTAGAAATGCCCCACCTACCAATCTCAAACAATTGCGTAGTTTACAAGGTAAGCTCCAATCTATCTCGACGTTTCATCTCCCAACTTTCCGATCGATGTCAACCTTTCCATCACCTCCTTAAGAAGGATGTTGATTTCCAATGGAGCGAAGAATGCCACCAAGCCTTTGACGCTCTCAAAACTTATCTCTTGCAGCCACCTGTGCTTATCCCACCTCAAGACGACCGCCCTTTCTACCTTTACCTTTCCGCCACCGACCACGCTGTAGGAGCCATGCTTGCACATCGTGACTCTGAGAATCGCGAACAAGCCGTTTATTATATAAGTCGTACTTTGGTGGACTATGAGACTAGGTATAAACATGTAGAAAAGTTGTGCCTAGCCCTATCATTCGTGGCTACCAAACTCCGACACTACCTTCTCGAATCACAAAACTTTCATCATCACCAACACGGACCCAATCCATTACATGTATGCCAAACCTCATCTAAACCAATGCATCGCCTGTTGGCTCATGCTCCTCGCCGACCTCGACCTTGAGTTCATCCACGAGAAATCAATCAAAGGACAAACCATCGCGAGACCAACTTGCGGAAGCCCCTTTACAGGAACAATTTACCAATTTTACATTCCCAAGCGAACTCATCGCCACTCTTTCACTCCGGGGGAGTCATATCCAATGACTCTCTTCTTCGATGGATCTAAATGCCAACGCGGTGGAGGAGCCGGCGTTGTTCTCATTCCTCTCGACGCCGAGCCTATGCCTCTTTCATTCCGACTCGATTTCCCTTGCACTAATAATACAGTAGAATACGAGGCCCTTGTTACTGGTCTCCGGTTGCGCTGCACTTAGTTATCAAATCTATCAATATTTTCGGCGACTCTCGATTGGTAGTCAATCAAGTTATGGGCATCTACCAATGCAAAAATGAGGAACTTCAAAAATACAAACACTACGTGGATTCACTTCTAGCCTTATTTACTCACTATTCTATCCAAACCATTCCACGCTCCACTAACAAATTTGCAGATACTATGGCTTGCTTAGCCTCGCAAATTCCAGCCTCATCAACTGACTCTGACATTTTTGTCTTGGTCCAATAACTCTTTACCCCATCTTATTCAGCCCCAGGTTATTTATACGATAAATACGTGTCTGTGACTCACGAGGATACTTGGTATCACCAATTCCACGACTACCTTACAACCTCTGTTCTCCCATCGACCTTATTAGTCTTGGTAAATGCGCTTTTCTTAAACACGTTTCTCATTATGTCGTTATGGGGGACTCCTTTATAAACGCGGCTTTGATGGCATCCTCCTTCGATGTCTCATCGGTGCGGAGGTCACCCATACCATCCAACAAGTTCATGACGGTATTTGTGGCGGACATTTTAGTGGCCTTGCTGTGGCCAAGTGAATCCTTCGCCTAGGTTATTATTGGCCTACTCTCAATAACAATCGCTACTGAGTATGTTAAGCGTTGTGTTATGTGTCAACAACATGCCAACCTTCAACATACTCCTAGCCATCCGCTACTGAGTCACCCGGATCTTTGGCCCTTCTCACAATGGGGTTTAGACCTTATTGGTGAGATTCACCCGTCCTCTTCACGGCGTCACCGATGGATTGTCACAATGAACCGAATATTACAAAAAGTGGGTGGAGGCTATCCCACTCATTTCAACTAAAAAGAAAAAAATTGTAGAGTTCATCAACCACCACATTATCTGTCGTTTTGGTGTTCCTTATCGCCTGATTACAGATAATGGAAAATCTTTCAAAAATAAGTTGTTGCAGGACCTTTGCGACAACTTTGGTATCAAACTCAGCTTCTCATCACCCTACTATCCACAAGCCAATGGACAAGCTGAATCCTCTAATAAAACCCTAACCAAAATCCTCATGAAAGTTGTCAATGAGTCCGGACGAAATTGGCACGATCACATCCCCTTTGCCCTTTGGGCTTATCGTACTAGCATTCGTACCTCTACTAATGCCACACCTTTTTCTTTGGTATATGGTACCGAGGCTGTCTTGCCTCTCGAAATACAAATACCCTCCCTCAGAATATCCCTTCAGGATATTCTCACCAACGATGATTTCCGCCAAGAGCGGTTAGCCCAATTGGAGCTTCTTGACGAACGTCGTCTTACAGCTCTCGATCACCTTCAAATCTATCAAAAACGCATCAAGCGTGCTTATGATAAGCGACTTCATGAGCGTACCTTTAAGGTTGGTGATCTTGTCCTCAAAGAGAATCAACATGTAACCAAACTAGAAAAGAGCAAACGTGGAAAATTTGCTCCCAATTGGATTGGGCCTTATATAATCACTCACACTTATGGATCAGGCACTTATCGTTTAGCTTCGCTTAATGGTAAACTCCGAGCACAGAGCCCCTTAATGCTTTACATCTTCGACCATTCTACTTGTTGAAATTAGTGTTATATCACTTCTTATCCGCCTACTTGCTCATCCTTGCGCTCACATACCACCACATGCACTTTGTTTCCTACACCTCATAATAAAATCAAGCTCACATAGTTTGATCCTCACCTCACCTTAGCAATACCTTCCCTTTTTAGTCTAGTCCATGACTTCAAAGTATTAAAATAAGCCGTATTCTTATGGGATTTTCTTGAGTCAAACTTCTACTAAACTAGATGCTTCATGCCAAAAGAACATCTAGTCATCTAAATTAAATATAGATCGCTCCTCGAAGGACAGATTATACACAGGTCGACCTTTATCAAAAGCTTCTCGCATTGATCGACTTCGTGAAGACCTCAAGAATAAAACAATCAATATCCTTGTAGACTTCCCGCATCAATCGATCTACATTCCATAAAATAAAAACCTCATTCAAAAGAACTTTTGAGTCATGGACTTGTCTATTGAGGGTAGGTTCTCTTTCGTCCAAACACTCACTTTGTAATGAGTTTTCCGTACCTCAACTATACCATCCACCTCACCTCACCATTTGTTTCAACTCGGGACGTGACGTACACGATAGGTTGTGATCATACAACTCTTTTCACCTATTGACTTTTCGCTATGCACTTTGGTACCTAGGGCTTCAAGTTCATTCTATGTTGTGTGATTTATTTAGCTCTTTTCACCTACGGAGCAATCTTTCCTCTTTGCCTCGCATCTCGGATTGTGTGTTGATCTTAATCGGGACATGGTTCCCTACCACTGGGTAGGCTAACTTTCGCTTCCCTTCTACCTTTTATAGCATCTCCATTAGTTACCAACACCATTAACCTTACCTTACCAATATTACTATCAATACCTTTACCACCAATCAATCGCCTAACCATACCTAAACTGCTGAATTCACCTCTCCACGGTCCTAAGGGAGAACTACATCGATCCTCGAGGCCCCTCCTTGCTTTGTGCAATGGGCTATGTAGGCAGCACTTCGGAGACATGGGGTCTCCCAAGGTTAGCTCGACCATCCCCTACCATAACCTATCATGTGTGGTAAATACAAATATTTCTATTTAATCACATTCCTCTTTATCCTTTTCAAAACACCAAAAGTCAAAACGAAAACATTCTCATTATCATCGTAACTCAAATCAACATACATATTCAGCTTTATTTAGATGTTAAACAAATACATCTTCTCTATCATCGACACGCAGGTCGGCATCCTTATTTATCCTTATAACTTGCTAACATTTATTTAGACCCTTGCGCCTCATCCCGAACTAGGTGATGATCGTGATCGTCGACCCCTCTCGCCAGGCCTCTCTGTCCTCAAAGGTACCACGGCTATTGGTACCGCCCACTGATCTGCCAATCTCTCCTGTAACATATGAATACGCCTCTCACATGGAGGAGTCCACCTCTAGTCTCTCTTCCCGTGACTCATGACCACTAACAATCCCCTTGTCTCATTCACCTGCGTTTGGAGCTGCTGAACCAAACGCTGCAAACGATCTCTCTCTGCTGTAATCACCGCTATGTCAGGATGATCACGTACACCTTGCAGCTCTACTACCCACCATAATCTATAGGCCTCTATCGTTCTGCGTCCTGCGATCGGCTCTTACTTCTTCAGGACCTTCTGGAGGTGTTGGCTGGGGAGGTGAGAATCTTGGCCTTCTGCATCGATCCTCATATATGGTCTATAAGCTGTGGTATGTCTGCACGAATCCAAATTGTCGCCGCACGTGATCTATAGGAATCCTCTCATATTCACTCCGGCACGTGCCCCGCGATCCACCTCAATCACTCTACACCCTTTAACTCCTCGGCATATGCTCTCTGTTACCATATAGTTACCGTAAGGCCTCCAGCCAGATATCCGCAACCGTCACCCTCTCCCATACACTGTAATACACAATATCACCCGTCACGGCACGGGATCTTGCCTCTTGTTACCATCCGGACCCAGCGTCTGAATCCCAACCTTTGTACTCCGGTCTCTCCTGCTGGATGGGTCGGCCTATTGGTCACACACAAACAATGTGCTCATAGGCCCAACAGTGTAATAAGTATGAACCATCTAGTGTCGTCTGTGATTTCACCTATAAGCCCATAAAGCCCTCTGTATAGCTCATGCCAAATATGCGAGTGCCCATGCAAACGTTACGTTCCTTTCTATCATCTCCCACATAACACACATCAATGCCTTTGGAAATCTTCCCCCTTCCACCCTCGGTAATGCATAATACCCTACCGCTATCATTAATATCACTGCTAACCTTGTCTCCTCAGGGTGTGCTGCATACATTACCCCATATGTGAATGTCAAACCTCGCTGTGTCAGATCTCGTGCGTATGGACCAAATACTGTTGTTATCGCTCCTGTACCGCACTAGGTAATGCCCGATATACTGGTTTTCTTATAATTGGGAGTCTCAAAATACGAAACACATCTTCCAATGTCACTGTCATCTCCCCTGTTGGTAGATAGAAGGTATTTTTCTCAGGATTCCATCTCTCGATCAACGCTTTTGTAACATAGCATGGTTAAAATGCGATTCGATAATAATAAGCGGATTCCACTTAACCCCAAACGATTTATGAACCGATATCGGTTATACACCTATCTTTTACAACATGGTTCTTTTCTTCATTTTCTACCTAATTTTTTGGTCGCGCCCGCCTCTTTTCTGCATCACAAAGCACCATTGTCCACATTTGTCCATCCAATACGCATATCATTACAATTTCATTAACATCATCTATTTTACAAAAACAAACAAGCCATCAACTAAGGATATCAAAAACTATCAACCTACACATCATTTGAATCCAACTCATCGATACATATATAACAATGTCACAAAACCAGCCCAAAACATACAAAATTTCATCATATAACGTGTCATCCATATATACATGCAAAAGAAAACATCAACATCATCCATATATCAACATGTCAACTAAACTCATCATACATTCTATATCACAAACCATTGACGCAATATTTAAACACATTTTGAACACTGCATGTGGATCAAAACATCGTCTCTATATATATATACAAGTTTCAAATGTACAATGCCCTCAGCATCGGGGCCTCTGTGATCTCATCATCATAAAGCCGCACGCAGCCGCAATAAATATCAAAAATCTCGACTCGGCTCACGGCCTATCCCTCATATCAAAAATATACTCGGCTCGCGAGCCGGTATCAAATGTACACCCATTACTCGGCTCGCATGAGCTTGTATATAATGAATAAATGAATCAATACATGAATAAATGTCGACGCGAGCCTCTATCAACACAACCGGTTCGCGAGACCGGTGCCCATGTCCCTATACAAAACTATGTGGGATTGGTCAGCTCTCCTCACCACCCTCAGCACCTCTCCCTGCTAGTCCCTGCAGTGCCTCTTGCCTCCTACTTGTCACGGACACACCAGTGTAGGCCATGTGCCTCCTTCCCGCACCTCGGTATGCGAGGTCTCCGCTCGGTGTGCCGCATATGGCTGATACTCAGCTCCGGTACTATCAAGGACATCCTGATAGTACCGGGCCTCTGCTCTCACCTCCATGTATCTCTCCCGTGCCACCGTCGGTACTGGGGCTGGTCCCCGGACTCCTACTACCCATTTCCCTGTGTTGGTGCGGGCCTGGTGGTGCTCTGGCCGCAGGTGGTGCTCAGTGCACTATGCTTCTTTGGTTTCTTTGTACACTGCCACTGCGCACTAATTTGTGGTCTTTGGTGGTGGTGCTTTGCCAGCACTGTGCTGTGCTCAGCTAGCTGCCCCTGTAAGACCCCTATCTGTGCTGCGCTGCAGCAGCAAGCATCCCTCGTAATACTTTGCACTGCCTGAGCTGATCTCGCTCTCGCTATCACAGAAATGTAGCCAAGCACAGTTTGTGCCGGCGTCTATCTAGCTGCTCTCTGACCAGCCCACCAAACCATGAATGCCCCCATACACCCAGCATCATCTACACCCTCACTTGCTAGCCTCTCAGCTACCCAACTGGATCCAAAGGGCGTGGCGTGGCGGTGGGGCCTCTACATCATCCCTCCTGTACTGAGGGAAGGGAGGTGGCTCGTCCTGTCGCAGCCCCATCTTCCTGCGTACCCTCTCTAGGGGTATCCTCTCGTACTCTCCCGGCCTCCGTCCTGCTATCCAGAATGTGTACTGGATCGGCACAGCTGTACGCGGGCTCCTCTGCCAGGGTAGTGACCTCTGTAGGGTCTCTATACAATGTCTACTGCTGTCAGGCCCTCTAACAAATGTCTATAATATGCCACATCTCGACCTGCAACAAATGCTCGTGGCTGGCCCACGACCCCCAACCATCTCTGAAAGCCATATCCGTATATGACCTGTGGCCTGCTGCTGGGTAACCCCTACTTGCCTCGATGCATATGGTGTGCTCATATGCCCAACAATGCAACAAAATGTCGAAGTATACCAGAATCGCCTCATCCGACGATAGCCCCATAGCTCTCTATATAATTGCACACTGTATACCGGGTGCCCACAGCGTGCACAATGTATGCTCCTCCACCATCTCAAGCAACACCCCCATCAATGCTCGTGGAAAGTGGCATCCCTCACGAGTCTGGGAGGCGCGAAGCGGGTAATCCCGATCATCATCAAGCATAATGGCCGTGTCTCGTGTTGATGCGCACGGTACATGTCACCATACCCATACTGTGGCTGCGTGATAGGTAAGAAAGCATGGCTGCATCCCCAAAAACTCGTAGTATGCTGTCCATGGCGGTCTCACGAATCTACGGAATACTACCTCTCCCTCGATAGGTAGTCGAAGGATGCGATACACGTCCTCCAACGTGATAGTCATCTCCCGGTCGGGAGATGGAACACATTGTCACCGGATCCCATCTCTCGATGAGGGCGACCATCAGCCGTGATCTCTCTCTATCGCTCTGTACCTCTGGACTCCACCGGAGTCCCACGTCGTGCATGATCACCCGGTGTGCTGCGGACATGTGTGGTCGTATCCGGCTCAATAGTGGAGGCATCCTATCCCGCATCGTCAACTCACCGACGCGTGCTGCAAAACCAACCCACATCCTTAAACCTAATCTTTATCACGACATCTACTTTCTTGTCTAAACCCCCTTTTATCCCCCGACCACACCCAGACTCTCTCTGACCCCCTCTGGCACCTACCTTCCACCACCCAACCCAAACCCCTACCCGACCTAAAGCCCTAAATCTACCCTAAACTCAACCCATACCCACCCCACCCCAACACAAAACAAAACCACCCAAACCCCTACCCGACCTAAAGCCCTAAATCTACCCTAAACCCAACCCACACCCACCCAAAACCCCAACACAAAACAAAACCACCCAAACCCCTACGACCTAAAGCCCTACATCTACCTTAAACCCAACCCACCCGAACCAAAACCCAACCCTAAAACAAAACCCACCCCAACCCATACCCACCCAAAACCCAACCCAACCCATACCCATACCCATACCAACCCACCCGACCCACAACCAACCCCACACAAATGCCAACCGACGCCGGCCGATATACGACCGACGCGTCGGTCAATCCCGACACGCTCGCCTGCCCATAAAATTTGTGACCGACTGCGAGTGCCGGTCGAGCATGAAGAACATCGACATTGGGTACTTCTTCGGGAGCCGAACCCGCGCGCCCCCTACCCACATTTTACATTTCTCTACTTATCTACCCACCCAAACACCCTAAAAACCTACCCACCCAGCCGCCTTGCCCTATTTTACCCATCTATCCTCTTCGTTTTTCAAATTACGTCCATTTACTCATTATTTCCTAAAACATGTAAATTCCTACCCAAACCCCCAATTTTGCTTAATACAACCAAATGCATAAAATAAAGAGTTCGATCTTACCCGTCGACGACACGTCGTCGTGGTGGGATGGGTGGTGGTGGTCCAGCTGGTCCAGCCCCTCCAGCTCCTCCTGCCTGTGCCATGGCTCCAATCCGATCTGCTTTGGGTCCCGCCCAATCAATCGCTGCCTCCTCCTTACTCGGGCCCACTAACACCTCCCTCCTCCCGATAATAGCTACACCTCAATCAATAAAACCTCCAATCTCAACTCTCCATGTCGAGACAAGTCAATTTGGTTTACAAATAACAAAAGTGACAATGACAAGCTGTATTTTTCTTTTTATAGGTTTTTCCCTTAACCGATATCGGTCATGTAGAATCGACATCGGTTCGTATCCCAACTTTCCCCCAATTTTTTTCCCTTCTTTACCATTTGCCCCTTTTTCACCAACATCGCCTATATCCACCTTTGCTGAACACCATTTGTTCACCTCTCCGGCCCGACCCAAGGCCTCGCCCTAACAAACCGGCCTGACCCAAGGCCTCGCCCTACCCATTTGGCCCGACCCAAGGCCTCACCCTAACAAACCGGCCCGACCCAAGGCCTCGCCCTAACAAACCGGCCCGACCCAAGGCCTCGCCTAACAAGTCAGCCCGACCCAAGGCCTCGCCCTACCCATTTGGCCCGACCCAAGGCCTCGCCCTAACAAACCGGCCCGACCCAAGGCCCCGCCCTAACAAACCAGCCCCCGACCTAGGCCTTGCCCTACCCATTTGGCCCGACCCAAGGCCTCGTCTGCAGGCAAACCGGCCCGACCCAAGGCCTCGCCCTAACAAGCTCAGCCCGACCCAAGGCCTCGCCCTATCCATTTGGCCCGACCCAAGGCCTCACCCTAACAAACCCAGCCCGACCCAAGGCCTCGCCCTCTACCCTTCTCGGCCCGACCCAAGGCCGCAGACTCAATAACTTGGCCCGACCCACACTGGCTGTACCACTTCAATACCTCACCCAAAATCGACACCATACACTTTTATCCACCCATCATGTAGCTTTTTGTTCAATCAAGCTCACTGTTCGTGTTTTAGCATGATTAGGGTCCTTGACTTGATCTGTTGACCAACTTTGCCCAGGACCTGAGACCGTGACATTTATCTCAACCAAAACAACCTTTTGGTGCTTCTGCCGCGAACATGCCTAAACGTTCTGTACCTTACCTTATAAACCACAGGGCTACTTCTATGCCTTGGATACTAGGATTATATCACCCTTGTTTGGATAAACTATCGACCTTTGCCTCTGATCTTGGTTTGCTTGTCAAATCATGTACCTACTAGTCGTCTTATTGCATTTCAACATGCTTACGCTTCCTTGGACCTACCCCACCATCTTACCATCCCCTCTACCCCATTTACCCTTTATCAACCCTATCCTCGATTTCCCGTTCACTCAATCTGTGATAGATTTGAGGGGATTACCTATACCCTTAACAGGGAAACCACTTCATATTATTGTCCAGTGCGACTTTTACAAACAAGCTACCACGACAATAAGGGGCTAATGTAGACACCAAATTTGTGTCTTACGACCCTTGTGACCCGCATCTCATCTTGCAATCTAACCTCATCACCTAAACCTTACACAATTATTTATTAATTACCTTGTAATTGATAAATCCACATCACCTTACCCGCCACCTCATTTTGCCACCTCATCATGACCTAGCCCTAACCCTAAACTAACCTAATTAAGACCTATGACTTGGTCTAGACTCACATCCATAACTAATGCCTCCTTACTCGCACCCAAAACCGACCTTCTAGCCACTTGACCAAGCCCACAACTGATCTCTCGGGAGAAAAGCAGGGAAGGTGGGCTATTTTACTAAAAATAGCCTACTTTTTCCTTACCGATGCCGGTTCCTACTCGACCGCCGTCGGTTACGTAACCGCCATCGGTTCCCTGTAAATGGGCTCCCCGAACCAAAATCAAAGGTCGAATGATTTTTGAATCAACAGAGATCATTGGGAGTGAAAAACAGAGTCCAGATCTTCACTTGACCAAGCAGAGACGAGTGAAGAAACCGGAAGAGTTTACGTGAAAGGAGATCAACTTGCATCTTCGTCAAAACCAGGTAAGTCACATCTTGCATGTCCTCTGCATAACATTTCTTATGCTCTTTGAATCACAGTCCCCCTAAATCCATTTATGAATCCACTACCCAACGTGCCATTGCATCTAACTGTCATTCTTTTACCTCTCATCATCTCATTTCTCAATATCACACATAAACCAGCCTTACAAACACCATAGCTACCAAAAACACAAAAACCCCACAAAACAACCAACCTACGGATCTGGGCCAAGCCAACGTCGGTTACTGGTGACCGGTATCGGTTATCCACACTGACGAAAATCGGCCACCTTCTCTGCCTGTTTGACCAAGTAATCTAATTGATATTTTGCGAGTCTTTTGTGTTAATTCATATTAGCGAGGGAACCACCACCTTCGAAAGGAAGTTTCATATTTCCCGCCCAAGCCCAAGTGATTACCTCATTTATTATCTAATCAAAATCTTGTGGTTTTGTGTTCTTATTTCGAGTAGTCCTTCCAAGACAAAAAGGAGTTCTTCGCGAGTCAACTTTGATCTTTCTCTACGGATGCGCGCACACCATCTCGACATTTAACAGGTATTCCTCCTAGCCCTAACCTTATCTGTTTCTAAAAGGAATGAAAGGATAGAAGTAACTCTATTCCCCGTGAAGCAAAACATTCCGAGCGAAATAAACGAGAATCAATTTGAGCTTTAAATTATTTGTTTTAGGACAAGTTGCGGCTATGGAATCCATAATCACATATCTCAAATTTTAAATCCAACAGCTTAAGGACTCTTCTCAAGCTCACGTTTTTCTCCTTTACATCTCATCTTCAATATATGTCCATTGCAATTTCATATAGTTGAACCTCGAGTCATACCATTGCCTAAGCCTCTCATATTTGAGCATAATACTAAGCAACATGGCATTCTTACTACGCTCCTTACTTGTCAATTGATCACTTTATCGCCTACTCATTATTATTCTCCTTATCAGCTAGTAAAGTATCAAGGTATCTATATTGCAATTATCATTGAATCAATGGAAATAAAGACCATGATTATTACACTTCACAATGAAGAATCAAACATATTAAGCATTAGGGCTTTATCTCATTCATTGAAAAACATTCTATTACATGCCCACCTACAAATACTACATCTAAATGGAATCCAAAAACTACTCCTTTTGCATCCACTTAGAATCATGCCACCATTTATAATGTTCCTTCTTCGGTTAGTCAAGAGTAGCCTAAGCAACAATCTCTCCAAATTAGTTCACCACCTCCTCCTAATTAGTCATCTACAAGATTACCAAATCAAAAAAAATCTATCACTTCGACTATTTTATCTAAATCACTTCCTACTAAGTCATCTATTGTGTTACCATGTCAAAATAAAAACCCTACTCTTTAGGACAAGCTCCCTACTCCTTCATTAAAGGTATCTACCACATCACCAGGTCATGCACAACAATCACCTCCTACAATAAAACTTGTAATTTCAACCTCTGCTATAGACCCTATATACGATGATGATTAGGACCCAAATGACACTTACTATGATGATGAACCATTTGATGTTCAAAATCTTCTATCATGTCCCATCACTTTTTTAAGACAAATACTCCATACATTGATCCATGTAGTGGCTTTTGACTATACCTCCATCACATGCATATTTAGGGACATAACATACAACACATCCCCCCTCTCTCATATCAGTATCAACACATTTATCATCTTTGCATTATAATACACCAATCCCCTCACATAGGCATACTCATCGCACATTTCAGCATTATCATTACCTACTACCACACTCTTGTGATTTAGTTCACACTTGATTGTTGAGGGATTACTACACATAAGCCCCACACGCACTATAGACATTACACACACTGCGCTACTCACAAATTTCACATCTTAAATCATGCATTCTATAACATTTTGATTATTACGAGGCTATACATCATACTCATATTTATCATACACTTCTATTATTTATGACACTCTATCATTGCATCTCATTGATTTTACATATTACATAGCACACACATAGTACACCTACATATATTGCATTACATATTTCTCATCTTGCATACTACACACACACATCTTAAACTACATACACCTTATTATTTACATCTTATACATTGTATATTACACATTTTACAAATCACTACATACTACATGGTCCTCTTTCATCGTTACATATACTATATCATCTTCTACGTGATGTACTCACTACCCTATGATGCAATTTAGTTCCTCGGTCCATACTTGACTACCGAGGGTTTACAAATCAAATGGACCTTATCATCATCACACGTTCATCATTCAATCTTCCATCATGTGACATTCCTAGGTTAGTGACATACACTATAGGCTAAATGGTCACCTACTCCTTCATCTTGTAGTGGTATACACTTTAGGTTACATCACCACTCCCTCTATTCATCTTGTAGTGATACACGCTTTAGGCTAAATCATCACTCCTTCAATTACCTTATCGTGATATACACTTTGGCTATAGGGTCATGGTCAAATTTCATCTCTAGGTTGCATATCATTACCACTACTCACACACATGCATCACAATGTGCTAGACACAACACTCACATCGACCACTTCCTTCTAATGATGCACTCTCGTTTATTGTTCATTCTTGACTCTCGGTGGAAAACCAAATGAACCTCATTGCATAAATTTACATTTCACTTGGGAGGCATGCAACTTATACCATCCATCTTACATTCCATTCCATCCATCTATATAACATATTGCATATCTTGGTTGTTTTTACTCTTGCTTGCATTTTCTTGTTTATGGTTCCTTTTACACATGATAGTTAGATCTCTTATATGTGATTTATCTATACCATACACACATTCACGTTCAAGCCTTTATCTAGTTATGATCATAGTGAAATCTAAGCTCTCTTTTATGATATTCAAGCACCATTAAAGGATCTATAAAATCAAACAAGAACACTGATATATATAGAGATACAACACAAAATAAAAACCCACACAACAAAAATTATATTACTGAAATAATATACACCACTTCTTTGATTACAAATAACTCCATTAAATAGGAATGGAATAATAATAATCTCCATAACAAATTATGTTCCACACTCTTGAATGGATTAACAAACTAACAACATTAATAATAATAAAACAATATTATTATTTTATTATTATAACACACTAACCATCTAAATTTACATTTTTAACTTTTGCCACTAACTATTACATTTTACTATATATAAATATTAAACATATGAGAAGCACTAAACCATAGAATGCCTAACTTCCCCTAGTGCGAATATGGGGAAAAAAAACATGTATATTGCAACGTGTCACTTCATAGCTTTCTAATGATCTAGATGGGTTCAAGGAGAATACCAATAACCTCTAAATGTTTTCCCAATGTTTTACCAATAACCAAAACTATAGATAGTTTTTTCTAGTGGATTGGTAATTGTTGAGTTGTGGAGCTCAATTGCTTCACAATAGCATGCTTTACTTCCTTGTTGTAATATACAATAACCGACATCGGTCGGGGAGGGACCAACACCGGTCAAGCAGGAGAAACCGGCATTGGTTAGGGTAACCGACATCAGTTTCATGTGCATGGAAGTTTTATTTAACTCACGGGAATTAGATATAACATTTGATTAAAGGTTATCTAATGATTGTAAATGCATGGCTAAGTGCCCTAAGTTTGTATAAGTTATATTTAAGCTATAAAGATAGGTTTAGATGTAAGAGTTGAACATTATTGTGAGAATAATTATGAGAAGGAATTCTTGGAGAGAAAATATAAGCTAGTGAGAAAGAAATTCTTGTACATACAAGAGAGGTGTGGAAGATTGCAAATATTCATTGTATATCTTCCAAAGTTTTGAATAATAGATTGGTTGTTTCTTGGTGGATGTATCCCACATTGGGTGAACCACATTAAATATGGTGTTATTTATTATTCTTTTGTTTTGTATTTTTCTTCCGGTAAAATATCCACTTTAATTGCTTATATGCTAAGATATGATATATTATCTATAAAAGCCGGTGTGCTAACCTCAACAACTAGTATCAAATATTTGTTTGAGGATTTCATGTGTTAACAGATTTAATCACATAGGGATTTCTTATTGAGTGAGATCTATAACAATGGAAGAAGATAGTGGATACAAAGTAGAGAAATTTGACATCCAATTATTAATTATGGAAGATGCAGATTTGAGGATTATCTATATCAAAATATTAGTACTTACCATTGGATGAGAAGGAAAGGTCTATGAAGATGAATGATGAAGAATGGAAGATTCTTTACAGAAAATGCTCTAGGATCTATAAGATTGATCCTAGAAACATCCTTAGCTTCGAATATTACAAAAGAGACATTCATGGTAGAGTTGATGAAATCTTGAGCTAATTTATATGAAAAACCTAGTCCTTCAACTAAAGTTTATTTGATGAAGAAACTATTTAGTTCTAATATGTAAGAAGGTGGATCTACATCTAGTCATTTGAATGATTTTTGATACATTGTAAATAAATTAAAATTGATTGATATTTGGTTTGATGATAAAGTGAAAGAAATTTTATTCTTATGTTCTTTCTTGATAGTTGGGATAACTTGGTTATGGTTATTAGTAGTAGTACAACATCTACTAATAATATTTGAAGTTTGATGATGTGGTTAGTATAATCTTGAATGAAGAAATTCACAAGAAAAGTATACAGAGGAATCATCACCTAGAAATGCTTTTAATTTAGAAAATAGGGGTAGGTAGAAGGAGAGATCCAAAAGTAAGAATAATGGGAAATTAAAGTCAAAGATGGGTAGATCTAAATCCGGAGGAAAGGGAATTACTTGTTGGAATTATGAAAAGAAAGGAAATGCAAAGAAATATTGTTGGTCCATGGATAAAGAGAATCAACAACCATATAAAGGTTAAGAAGCAAATATTGTAGTAGAGGTAATGCAAGATGTTCTTATTATTTCTTTGGATAATAGAATAGAATCATGGGTTTTAGATTCACGAGCTTCTTTCCATGCTACCCCTAATAAGGGTTATTTTAGAAATTATGTCTAGGGAAATTTTGGGCATGTTTATTTAGGAGATGATGAACCATGCAATATTACTGGTAAAGGAGAAGTTCATCTAAAATTACAAAATGGAAATACATGGGTATTAAAATATGTGAGGCATGTACCAAGCCTCAGGAGGAATATTATTTCTGTAGGGGAACTAGGTAAAGTTGGTTGCATGATTACATTCAAAACCGACTCTTGGAAAGTTACCAAGGAAACCCTTGTTGTGGAAAGAGGAAAGAAGGTAGGAACATTGTATTTGTATACTTGTATTACTGATTCCTTTTCCATGCTATCTACTTCAATTCGGATGTATTCATGTGGCATAACCGGGTTGTGCCATATAAGTCAAAAAGGAATGTAGATATTAAAGTCTAAGGGTAAGTTATTAGATTTGAAAGATGTAGATATTGATTTCGTGAGCATTGTATTTTTGGAAAGAAAAAGAGAGTGATATTTCAAAGTTGGGGCAATAAAGAAGGAGTAAAAATTTGAGCTTGTACACTCAGATGTGTGGGGACCAACCTAGATAGCTTCTCATGGAGGATCTCAATATTATGTTACTTTCATTAATGATGCCACAAGAAAGGTATGTGTTTATTGTATTAAATGTAAATCTGATGTTTTTGAGACTTTTAAAAGATTGAAAGATCTTGTAGAAAATGAATCAAATTCAAAGTTAAAATGCCTTAGATCAAAAATGGTGGTGAGTACTTTAACAAAAGGATTTCGATGATTATTTTTAGTGAATGGAATACATAGAGAAGGAGTGGTTCCTAGAACACCACAGAGAATGGTGTGGCGAGAAAGAATGAACACTAAAATCATGTAATGTGCAATAAACATGAGGATACATTCTAGATTACTCTTGCATTTTTGGGTAGAAGCGAGAACACAATAATGTATTTAATTATCTTGGCCTTCAAGTACACTGAATGGTGGAATACTAGAGGAAGCTTGGAATGGAAAAGAGGTAGATCTTTCTTTTCTTAGAGTATTTGGTTTAGAAGATTTTGTGCATGTTGATAAAGAAAATAGAAAAATTTTAGATGTTAAATCCAAGAGATGCACTTTTATTGGTTATGGATCTGGTGATTTCAGATTTCATTTTTGGGATTTAGAGGATTCTAAGATTGTTAGGATTCATGATATTGAATGGAATGAAAAGAGAATGTACAAGGATTCAATTTTGGTACCCAAAGACGAATCGGTCGGAAGGTTTATGAAAGAAAATGTATTATCGGATTTAAAATTACCATCTACATGTACATTTGGTGTCTAATAGCTTGAATGACATCGGTTGTTGAGAACCATCTTCGGTCACTAGGATCGAAATCGGTAGCCAAGGACCAACATCGATTACCCAAACCGATGTCGGTATAGGTGACCAACGTCAGTCATTGTCGAGAAATAGATATGAATGTACAAGAGTATCAAAATGAGCCTCAGATACACCCAGATTTCTTTGAGAAGGTAAAAATGAGTAAGTAGACCTCCAAAAATATTTTCACCTTATTTATCTTATTTATTATTGAGTAATAATGATGAACCGAGAGTTTTGAAGAAGAAATGTAGGATGAAACCCACAAATAGTGGGAGCATGACATGGATAAGGAGATGGAATCCTTGGAACAAAACTAGATATGAGATTTGGTTAAGTTGCCAACATGTAAGAGATCATTGTAGAACAAATGGGCTTACACATGATCAATGAAGAAGCGGGTGGACATAAAAGGTACAAGGCAAGCCTTGTGGTAAAAATATTTACACAAAAATAGGTATTGACTTTGGTGAAATATTTTCTCATGTAGTTAAAATGACTTCCATACATATTGTGTTGAGTTTAGTTACGTACATGATTTGCATTTAGAGAAACTTGATGTGAAGATGGATTTTATTCATGGTGATTTGGAGGAAGAGATATATATGCGAGCACTCACTTGGGTATGAAGTCAAGGGTAATGATAAACTTGTGTGCAGGTTGAAAAAGAGCTTGTATGGGCTCAAACAATCTCCAAGGAACTATATATGAGGTTTCATAGTTTCATGCACGAGCATGGTTATTTGAGATGTGAATCGACCATTGTGTTTATTTCAAGAAGTTTGGAAATGGAAGCTTTATTATTTTGTTATTGTATGTGGATGATATGGTTATTGTAAAATCTAGTATGTGTAGACACCTAAAAATACATACATATTTCTATCCCACTTCTATCCAATTAGAATTAATTAAATTAATTCTATCTCGCCGCAGTACACCCCTTTGGAATTAATTAAATTAATTCCATCATTCAAATATTCCCCTTTAGAATTAATTAAAATTAATTCTATTACCTAAGCTATATTCCTACCCTTTGGAATTAAATAATTTAATTCTAACATGCCTTTGGAATTAATTAAATTAATTCTTACACCCTCTAGCTAATATAATTAAACATTTATTTATTTAAATGGTTAATTATCTCCTCACAATTAAATTAATTAAATTCTACCATTCTCTTGGAATTAATTAAATTAATTCATAACACCTTCTAGCTAATATAATTAAACATTTATTTATTTAAATGGTTAATTATCTCCTCACAATTAAATACTAATTAAATTTAGTTATTTAATTCCACCTATTTCATTAACGACCACATGGACTCCACTTGGACTCCACATCCTCATCCTAGTTAACTACACTTCTAGAATCCTAGAAAGGTGGGGGCAATTGAATTGCATGTACAACCACCTTTTCGGATGTAAATTTTGTATTTAATTCATTTACTACCCCAAATTCCCTAGAACTCTATTGTAGAATTCTCCAATGTTATTTTTATCATGTGCAATCATCATCCATGTTTAACTAATTTCCAACAACATTTGCCTCTATAAATTACAGCTTACTCTCTTACAAATCCTCTTGGATTCACAATACAATAACATTGTTAAATTTCACTATGTTCGTAGCAATTACATCCCAAGTTTGGAGAACATTCAAGAGCACCCACATCCATTTACAAGGTTCAAAAAAAGTTTCTACAACCTTTACTAAGGTTTGCACTAAAGGATTACATGGAGGTTTGCAAAATTATTTGTTTATCTTTCCATTATTGTGATTTTTCCTTGTTTACATTTTGGCACGCCCGATGGGACTCCCCACATTTTATTTCTTTCATTTTAGTTAATCATTTTGTGATCTAACTCTTTCTTTATGTTTATGGTTATTTTATAACCTTGTCAAAAATTTAGCTTCTCGGTGAAGTACATAAGTCAAAAACTAGATAAACCAAATTCTAGGCGTTTTTCTCACGTTCAACTTTTTCATTGAGAGCGCTACTGTAACCCATCTTTTGGAAGCCATAAATTTTGATCCCAAACTTGGAATGACTTCATTTGTTTTTTGACATAAAATTATTGAAAATATCTATACAATGGAAAAATAATTTTCTGATTTGGACTTATAGAAAATTTATGGTTTCATTTCTCCTAACACTTTCTTTTTTCAAAAAAAATATTGTAGTTTTTAAAACTTTAATTTGTTTTTTTTTAAACGTAACAACCTCACATGTATGCTCTTTCCTCGCACTTTCAAAGTGATCTTGGAAATCAAAAACGTGATTATTTATATTTGTATTGGGAATTAACCTTTCTTTTATTTTTTAATCAAAGCTTGTTTTACATGTATGCTCTTTCCTTACGCTTTTTAAAACAATATTGGAAATCAAAAGTGTGAACTCAATTTTGTTTTCTTATTCTCTACCTATCTCAAGTAAACATTATAATATTTTGTTTAGGACCCATTCTCAAGATGATTCATCAAACACGTAAAAACTACTAACTATAGGTTGCCAAATGGTGTACGACTAAACCACATTAAGCTCAAAAGATAATAAAATACACCACATTCAAAACATTGTAATTACAGGTTTGGTTAAGAGCTACGGCTCGACCACTTAACTAGAACATAACCCTATTGGCATAAACCTTAAGCTATAAAAAAGGGGAACTAGTGACGAAACGGGAACCTTTTCTCCTACTTGACTAGTAAATCCTTGTGAGTTAGAGTCATAGATATCCTTAGTGGAAACCCTAGTGTGATTCATTCTAAGCAAGATCTTTTCTCAAGGTTTCAAAGGTGGTAAAGTAAAGACATCAGCTAGCAATAGCGTTGTACTCACTTAGATATACTATTAACACCTAGTTGAGAGAGCCACCTAGGAAGCCAAACATTATCCAAGCCAATCTAAGGTAGAGGCTACAAATAAATGTATCAAAACAAAATCTCTTTATCTATTCTCTTCTTTTATTTTCTTTATTTTTTGTAGTAGTGTTCCACACTCGATTTTTCCCAAACACTCCTTATTTGGGATCCATATTTCATGTTCATATCTTCTCATAGTTTTCAAACACTCCTTGTTTGAATTCTCTCTTCACGTTTGTATCTTTTTGTCATTTTCCAAACACTCCTTGTTTGGATTCTACTTTCATCCTGTTTCATCTTTCAAAGTACACTTTACTTGGATTATTTTTCACCTCCTTTTCGATATCCCAAATACTCCTTATTTGGGTTCATCTTCTATTGTGTTCACTATCTCCAAATTTATCCTTATTTGGACTTGACATTCACTTATTTTTCTCGTCATATTTTCTCTTCATCATCACTTCATCACTTCTCTCTTTAACATATTCACTTTGTGTTGCTTTGAGCTCTCTTAATCAATTACTTCCCCTTTGGCTCTTATCTCCACTTTTGCAAGATTTGGACCTTTTTGTTGTCATTACTTCACTTCTTGTGATGAAATTCACTTTTTTGTTCTTTTTGTGATCCCCTTTCTTTGTTGTGTTTCCTCTTTCAACATACTTTTTTTAAGAGTAAAATATTTCTTTGTCTTCTTAAGTCTTCTCTTTTGACACACTTTTTGTTAAGGGTTGACATCCTTCATCATCTTCTTCAGTCTCCCTTTTTAACACCCATCCTGTTAAAATTCAAGCAAAATCATCATTTTTCCTAAGTATCTTCCTTAACACATTTTTTTAAATATTTGAGCATTGTCCATCATGTTTTAAGTCTCCTCTTGTAGCACTTTATTGCAAGTCAAGCACAATAACTTCTTTCTTCTCTCCCCTCTTTACATTCACTTTTGTAAAGGATCGTAAAGTCATTTAAAAATATTCATATTTCTTAACACTCACTTTGTTAAGAATCATCTAAACTAACATTTCAACCCATCTTCCACCTTAACATCACTCATTTTATTAAGTGTTGTGAAGTCCCTCTTTTCATCACTCTTATCGTTCATTTTGTTAAGAGTTGATTGTCTTCACTTTGTTAAGTTTTGTCTCCCTTAACATTCATTTTGTTACATGTTGAGCACATTTCACTTTTCACCCCTTTGTCGTACCTATTAACACTCATCTTGTTAAGAGTTACCCTTTTTCACCTTTTTCTTACTCTCATCACTCCTTTGATTAAGAGTTGACCACGCTCACCTTTTCACATCTTTTCTCTCTTCAAATTCATTTTTGTTAACAATTAGAACACATCTAACCTCTTTTTGTCCCTTTTATCTTAACTCCCATTTTGATTAAGAGTCGTAATCAACCAACCCTTTTCTCTCTTCCATCTTAACATTCACTTTGCTAAGGGTTGAGCTTTTCAAACCTTTTCGTCACCTCCATCTTAGCATTCATTTTTCTAAGGGTTGAGTTATTCATCATACCTTTCTTTATTCTCCCTCATTTTTCATGACAATAGTGGACTTATACTATTCATCCTTTGGCCGATAATGGTAAATGATGAAAGACACCATTGTGGGTATGCAAAAACAATGAAAACAATTCAATTTTGATGAATTGTGTCCATATCCTTTTAACATGGAAATATTATGCATACCCTTCCCATACTCTTTTGAGACGCTTCAAATTTGAAAAATACAAGGGAAAAATTGATTTGAGATAACATATCAAAAATTTCCCATATCATGCCACAAAGTGGCATATAATGATAGATTTCTCTTATTTCTTTTTCCTAGAAGTCTAGGAGGACAAGCTTTGGATTGGTTCTTACACCTTCCAAAGGGATCTATTACCACCTTCATGGACCTCTCTAGAGAAGTTCGTCAAACATTTTTCTTTCAACCTCACTCGTAATAATCACCATACTAGAACTTCTCACGATGAATCTTGGTACATCAACCACAACCGCAATGTCATCACTGTTGGTGTCATGGATAATCACAATATGCCCAACATACATGACCAATCAATAAAAAATCCAATCATACAACCTAGCAAAGACACTATGCCATGTAAAGTTAAACATAATTTTACACCCCTCAACAAAAGTCTCTCTAGTGTCTTTCATCAACTCAAAGTGGCTGGGATGATAAAATATCCCCTTACAAGACCTTGGATTGAAGGAGAACCTAAGCCATATTGGTACAAACCTCATGCATATTTTGATTTTCATCACATTGATGGCCACTCAACTAATAAATGTGCACGTTTTAAGAACTATGTCCAAGACTTAATCGATGATGAAGAGATATTTGTAGAGCTTGACAACGAAGCTCTCATAATCGACGACATGTCAATTTCCACTTCTACTAAAGAGTTGACTGTTGTCCCCACTTTTGTACATACTAACATTCAACAAGATCATGATGAAAGTCAATTATCTCTCCCTTCCAACCAATCTATTTCTTCTACAAATTTTCTTCCTTTAGTCCAAACAAACATTGAACTGTTTTAGACAACAATCTTCTAACACCTGACGAGAGCTTGAATTTTCTCCAAGAATCTCCAATAACCCTTGACATAATAGAAGAGGGTCCATCGTCAAGCACCATTGAGCTTGATTCTATTCTTTCCATTCCATCTCCTACACCTAACATCTCTAGTATTGTTGTCGAATTACAACAACAAAAATCTTGGACACTTGCGGCAACACAACCTTCTATGTCCATTATACCTCACATGAGTAATCTTACAGGCATCTCATCAACGATGCTTCCTAATTTTCAAGACATCTACATGCATTCATTCTTCAAGGTATGTATACCCAGGAATATCCTTATTCAATTGTTTCAATCTTTAATTTCAAATATTTTTTCCAATCAACTAATTCACAACCTAGAAGGAGAAACATTGACTATTTCCTCTCTATGGCTTATAAGGAACCCTAGGTATCTAGATATCCATCCTTCTTTCCTCGCGCTCTTTCACTCACAGGTGAATATGTATCTCAACATCTTCCCTGCATCAACAATCTTCTTCTAACATCACATATGTATTTTGATCTCATCGAAAACTCATCTAATCACACATACTTTGACTTGGAACCTATCCACCCAAGTCTAGTACTTCAGGACCCATCGAATCATTTGATTCAATCTTTTGAATTGGCTCCTATCCACCCAAGTCTCATATTACAAGACTTATCAAATCTTCATATTCACTCCTTTGACTTGGCTCATGTCTATCCAAGTCTCGTATTTCAGGACTTATCGAATTTTACAATTCCCTCTCTTGACTTGGATTTCTCATATCTTAGACCATTCAACTTCAATAAACATGGACATCTTTCTTGATGAGTCCATTTCAACTCCTCATCCACCAACATTCGAAAACTCAAAAATCATAAAAAGAGAATAAAACTCTATATTAGAGAACTATTTACAAATCGGAAACAAAAAAGTGCGTACAAATAATGCTAAGAATTTCATCTATTGGTAGATATTTTAATCATTCCATTATCATATATTCACTTTCTTCACCTATTTTGACACATGTTAACCTTGTTCCTATTGGGCATTGTGTGTCTTTTCTTTGTTATGGTTCTTACAATTTCAAATATTTTAGCTGTGGTTTTGTCTCAAAGCTTACCGATGGAAAAATCATTTAAAATAAGCTCTCTCTTTAATAGAAAACACTAAAATTCTTTATCTAGTCCTTTTAGCCTCCCATCTCAGTCTACGGTGTTGAACCCTTGCATCTTACTAGTCACATGAGGCTAAGACTTGGGGGAAGAATGTTCCTTCCTAAAAATCACACTATCAACATACAAGGAAAATTAAATCAATTAAAAATATAAAAAAACTATAAAATCATTACACCTTTCATCCTTCATAGTATTTGGTGATAAGCCCATACTTCTTACTGGTAGTATGAGACTGGGAACGGAGAAAGCCCTTACTTGCCTACATTTTGTCTTCGATGTTGAGCCCTTTCCTTTTACTTGATGGCATGGGGAAACATGTAGGGGTCCTTCATAAAAATAAAAAAATAATTAACTAATAAAGCCTTTATGAAATCTGAATCAAAGTGCTTAATCAAAAACATCCCAAGAAGTAATTTAGTTGCTCATGTTAAGAGAGACACTAATTCCTTCAACCGAATTTTTCAATCAATAGGCCATCAATGGATCTAAGTCAAGTCAAAACCTATAAAGTGGAATCATCTTGTAATCAGTCAGATAATCTTGACTAGAGATGAGTTACATTTTTCTCATACGGATCATTGTTACAACTTATGTCATCACATCCATTCTCTTCACAATTCATATCACTTTTCATCTCATTTTCACTTCCTTTTTGACTCTCGGTGATGATTCCTCACATCTTCCTAGTTGCGTGGAGCCACGAATAGAGTGAAACACCCTATCATTTTATCATCCACATTTATGCCAATGGAATGGAATGCTTTTAATTATTTTCACCTGCTTTCAAGTAGTGTACCTTTTATTGAGTTGTACAATTACAAAAAAATTCAAAATATCTCACATACCTTTAAAAAAACAATATAAAATTATTATAAAACACAAAAAAAATATAAAATCACCCAAATCTAAAAAATAGTTTGAAATTGTCACAATCAAAACATTTAGATAATGTTTGACCACTTTTCAATAATTGTATAACACAGTTCAACAATTTCACCATTTGATGATGCTCCTCATGATTGTTCCAGATCATACTCATATTTATTTCCCATGGTGTATATCTATGCTCGAGGAAATCATTTACCCTTTTGCAATATAAATTTTCTTGGGGCACATTTGGATTTTACATTTTAATCCAATACAGATCAAACTTCAATGGGATCCAATAAGAGTATATTTTGGAGTATCTAAGTATCACTCCACTCTTCATCTCGATCCAATCCTCTCGTGTGCTAATCTATCACTTGGGGGCATTCAAATCTGTCTAGTTCTTTAATGTGGAATGCATTCAAAGTGTCATTAAATGTCATTTTTGCATGTTGTATTGTTGTCTGTTACGAGTTTGTCAACATTGGGTCGATGATTTTTCTTCTTTTGCTTTATTATTGTTTTTGTACTTTTCTTTCCTTTACTGTAGACCAATTACAAGAAATTTACTTTCATCTTAGTTCACATATAACTATGGTGTTGTTTCTTCTTTTTCATATTGGATTTGTTTTCAATGCTTGTTTTGTGCTTTCTTGTCACTTGCATGTGTTTTGTTTTCCTCCTAGTTTACTTAAGCCATGGAATGTTTTCCTTTTTTTTGTGTCTTCATGTTTGTTTACATTTTTATATCAAAATTTTTCAAATATGTTTCACAAAATTCAAAAAAATCAAATATTTCAAAATCCAAAAGTCAATATTTCAAAAAATCTAGTTTTTACATAATTATAAAATTCAAACAAACATTCACTTATCATAGAAATCCTACAATTAGAAAACCCTTAAAGTGAATATTTCAACATCTCAATACAATCTTGATAAACATCATACCTTTATCTATTACCCTAGTGATCATGTCAATCTTACAACTATCACTTTCTTCCCTTTGCATGATATGCTAACTCTGTTTGGGGCAAGTCACAAAATTATTTTTCCTTCACAATATAACTTCACCTGGGGAAATTTTAAATCTGATCATTTGCAAATGGATCCAACAAGAGTGTCATAAGGAGTCTCTTTAACTCTTATCTTCCAATTTTATCATATTCCCACTTGGGACAATTTGTATCTACTTAATCATAATTGTAGTAGGCATTAGGGGCATAATTGATTGTCTTCTTTTTTAGAATTTTTGTTGCATTGTTGATGTTTACTTTTTTTAGATGAATTGAAAGTAGTGTAATTACATCTTGGTTCCTTTATGACCTTAATGCCAACACCTACTTTATATATTGGGTTTGTTTTCCTTTTTTATCTTTTCTTTGTTGTTGTGTGTGTTATTTTACACACATCTAGGTTAACCATCTTTAATTCTTTCATAATCATGGTGCCAAATCTATTGTGAAATATAAAAAAAAGGTTGTTCTAAAATTATTATCCAAATAACACTCATGCTATGAGCATAGTCCTTTCCCATCCTTGTTCCAATCCCTTGTTTTCCTTCATATCAAGTGGTTGTCCACCACTTTGCAGCATTACCCACCCACTTGAGGGTGAATTACTCTACCATTTTAATCGTTCTACGTAATCCTAATGTTTCACTTCTTCCTACTTACTGGGGGCATCAAAATGCTTCACTACTTTCCACTCGCTAATTTTCATGTGTGTATTATCTTTAAAGAATTTTAAAGCACTTTAAAGAGGGGAAAATGTAGAAACCCTAAAAATACATACATATTTCTATCCGCTTCTATCCAATTCTAGAATTAATTAAATTAATTCTATCTCTCCGTATTACACCCATTTGGAATTAATTAAATAAATTCCATCATTCAAATATTCCCCTTTATAATTAATTAAAATTAATTCTATTACCTAAGTTGTATTCCTACCCTTTGGAATTAATTAAATTAATTTCTACACCGTCCTAGCTAATATAATTAAACATTTATTTATTTAAATGGTTAATTTATCTCCTCAAAATTAAATTAATTTAATTCTATCATTCTCTTGGAATTAAACAAACTTTATACAACCTTTATTTAGGTTTTCCTGAAGGACTACATGGAAGTTTACAAAATTATTTGTTTATCTTTCTATTACTATGATTTTTCATAACTTACGGTATGCAAGACATTATTGAGCCTTAAAGAAAATTTAGCTCACACATTTGCAATGAAGGATTCAGGAGCTGTAAAGAAAATCCTTGACATGCAAATTCACATAGACAAGAAGAACAATAAATTGTATTTTTCTCGGGAGGATTATATCAATAAGGTGTTGGAAAGGTTTAAAATTCAGAATTCAAAACATATTAGTATACCAATGGATGAACACTTAAAATTGAGAAAATATCGTGTCCTACATCACATGAGGAGGTCAAGTTCATGGCACGAGTTCCATACATGCTTCAGCGAATGGAAGTCTTATGTATGGAATGGTTTGTAAGAGACCCGACATTACACAAGAGGAGCACTCACTGGATATGTATTCACATTAGGTGGGATGAAAGTTATCTAGATTTCTAGATTGTAGAAGGTTGTGGGCTTTGTCTACTACAAATGTAGAGTATGTTGCAAGTACGAGGCTAGAAAAGAGATGATATAGATGAGTAGGTTCATTGAAGAGTTGGGAAAATATCAAGAGGATTGCAGATTGTATAGTGATAGTTAAAGTGTGATTCATCTGAAAATAAGTCAATGTTTTATTCTAGAAAAAACACATTCAATTGAGATATCACTTCATATGACAAATGTTGGAGGATGGAGAACTGAAATTGGAGAAAAATCATATGAGTGAGAACCATGTGGATATGCCAATGAAGTCCGTTGGCAAAGGAGAAGTTGGAGCTACACTCCACTTCTATTGGTCTTTGATTTTGAGACTTGAAGAGGAAGAAAACACACCAAGGAAAGGATCCAAGGATGGAGTTGTGAGGTATAGTGCAATAATTTATCTGCAAGTGGGAGATTGTTGAGATGTGGAGCTTAATTACTTCACAATAACATGCTTTACTAACTTGCTTTGGAATACACACAGAACCAACATCGGTTAGGGAGGGACCATGATCGGTCACTGGGATCAACATCGGTCAAGAGAGGAGGAACCAACATCGGTTTCCTATGCATGGAAGTTTTATTTAACTCACGGGAATTAGATCTAGCCTTTGATTAAAAGGTTATCTAACGATTGTAAATGCATGGCTAAGTGCCCAAAGTTTGTATAAGCTATATATAAGCTAGAAATATAGGGTTAGATGTAAGAGTTGAAAATTATTGTGAGAATAATTGTGAGAATGAATTCTTGGAGATAAGAGAGAAGCTTGTGAGAATGAAATTATTGTACATCCAGAGAGTTATGGAAGATTCTAAATCTTCATTGTATATCTTCTGAAAGATTTGAATAACATATTGGTTGTTTTTTGGTGGACGTAGCCCAAATTGGGTGAACCACATTAAATATGGTGTTATTTATTCTTCTCTTGTTTTTCATATTTATTATGGTATAATATCCACTTTTATTTCTTATAGGCTTAGATTTGATATATTATTTTTAAAACCGGTGTGCTAACCTCAACACTAAAAACCAAAATATCATGATGTTGCAATACATTTCTCATCTATCATCATTTCTTATCTTCAAGAGATTACATATCAGAATCCATGATAGTGCATATTATTCACCCACAAAAAATGAAACAATGTGTCATTCCCCCCCCCCCCGCCACAATGTGAAGTTTCCATAACACAACACAAAGAAATATGAAATCAACACACCATGCATAAAACACAAATGAAATACACGCATGTCACAAAACTAGTGAGGAGGCCCGTCGTACGTAATCGGCGAGAGGACCATATTTTTCCTCCATCCTCCATTACCTCCAACCTCCATTTCATGCTGCTAAATCATCCTAATTTATATTTGAGGCTCATGATGCAAATATTTATGATGATGAGGCTCTAAATATGACAAAAACCAACCTATGATGTTTTGATGATAACTTGAGAACCGTAGCTCTATTTTACAAACCGTAAAATTCATCAAAAAGTTGGTTTCAAGATATTTCTAGTGATGTAAATAATCACTAGTGATTGATAACAAATTATTGGAGCTTAAGTAAAATCAATTGTGATTTCCCTATTCATTGGTGATTGCATTGCATGTCCAAAATCGTTGATGATTCCTATGTGAGGAATTGCAGCAAAAACTTTGGTGATTCCTATGCACAAAATTACTTCCAATCGCTCACTCAATTTTTTTCTCTAATCGTTCAAATCAATGCAAATGGTAAATGCACATACCACACTTAGAGGAGAAATAGACCACCGAGATATTTTGCGAGAAAAAACTATTGACTTATTACACACCAAAAAATAATATTTCTTATTTACAGGGACAAAAGAACATAGCTCTACCCCTTCACTGATATCAAACCTCCATTACAAGTATAAACTAACACTTCTTTGATACCAAATGTGAAGTATGATTCAAAAGTATTTTCACTAGAATCACAAAAGAAGAACAAATTACGAAAAATATAGTACAATAATAATTCATCTTCAATAATCTCTATCTCTTCTATGATTACAAAGAACTCCATTAAATAGGAGTGGAACAATATCAATCTCTATAAAAAATTATGTTCCATACTCCTGAATGGATTAACAAACCAACAACATTAATAATAATAATAAAATATTATTTTTTTATTATTATAACACACACTAACCATATAAATTTACCTTTTTAAAATTTTCCACTAATTATTACATTTTACTATCTCAGTAAATATAAAACATATGAGAAGCACTAAACCATAGAATTCCTAACATGTAGATACATATCTTATTCACGCAAAGATGAATTCTCACCTTCTACCCTTCCTACATTGGTCGATGGGGGCATCCACATTCATCTCTCATAGGTTTATTGTTTCATTTTTACTTAGCACTTTACTTTCTTACTTATACACACTTTTGAAATAATGGTTATCTTTCTAACATGCTAACAGGTGCTTCATGTGTAACATTTTTTTTGCAGGGATATTTTCTTCCATACTTGTTTGTTATATTTCCCGCTATTGTTTTCTAATGTATACAAGCCTTTCCCTATGTTTGGTGTGTACACTTGTTTATTTTTATGTGGTCATGATGGCCTTGTGTGTCTTGTGACATCATGAGTGATGTACCATGTTTGCAGCCCACTTTGTGTGGCTTACTTTGTATTCTTGCATGTTTAATACTTTGTGTGGTAGATTTTACACTATTTGTGTAGCTTACATATTATCTTATACATGCATGATTTTTCATACTAACACTTGTATTTGGCTGGCATCTTATTTGTGCATGCGAGTGCTTTCTACCAAGCACATTCCCTCCTCTCGCAGTCAAAGTTTTAGAGTTCATGCGGTTGATCCTATTTTGGGGCCACATTTTCCTATCAGCGATGTCACATGTGACCCTCAAGAGGTGGGGTATAATTTTGGATTTTTACATACTACACAAATTCTACATTGGTTCGGTTTAGTTATATACAACAAGTGGGTTTAGACAGGTCTGAACTCCATATGTAACAACTTTTACAAGACATGGTTTTCCTTATCATTCAGGGGAGAAATTAATGGTTGGAAGATATAGGGGAATTCCTCTCAATACTTCTTCTACCACTAGCGTCGATTGCCCAAAAACTAGGACAATATAGATATCTCTTCACACACATTCAAGGAAGTAGTTATAGGAAGGATAATAATGCAACTTTCTCCCTACACTCTTTCATCCGGGGTGGTGTGAGATCGCCAATAAAACTCATAGTACAAGATATCCTTCTACACTCTCTCTCTCATCATGGATCAGGTGCACATGTTCCATTTTTCATTTGCATATTTTACATTTACATGTTTTTACATACATATACATGTTTCTTTTACAAATGATTTGACATATACATGCTTATTTGAATACTTGATTGTGTTCTCCTTACAAGTCGATCGTATGAGAAACAAGCAATCAATAATAACAACCATGATAACAAAATTTTATGGTAGCACACACCATACTAACCATGCAGGTACATCACACACATCAGCTACTACACATGTGTTTTCACCCTAGGTTCACTCTCATAGCTTTTTTGTGGTTTTTCATCTTTAATTTCCACACTTCATTATATTTTTTCACTCCACACTCTTTCTAGTCCTTGGCACATTTTCTACATCACTCTATGTGCACATCAAGTATGTATCTCTATCTACTTTATGTTATCGAGTGTTCCACTCATCTACATAAAGTCGTGAAAATATGTAGACACTAAATCACATGCTTTGGGGAATATTTAGTCTCGGTCTCATACTACTATTCATATGGTTTTTGAGTGAAGAAATTACTAAGTCAACCTCATTTCTTTACCATTTTTATTTAATTTATGTCATCATTCCCGACCTTTACCACACACATGCCCAGTCTATTTTTGGTATCCTCCTTCATTTTAGCCTTAACTAGGGCGCTCTGGTCCCAATCAGGGGAACTCGATTCTTTAACACTTTCTTTCCACTTTTTGTGCACTTTCAAGCCATTTGAACATTCTATATTTTTGGTGGTCGGCATTTTTGGCTTAATTACGAAATTAGATCAAGATAACCATATAAATATAAAGTTATGAGACCATAATGAGGGACCAAGAACTAGTCACTACTATCATCCACCTAGAGTTGCATCCATCTAAGGAATTTAGAGCTCATTTGCATCCATCTAGCTCCATCACAAGGGACAAGGATGGTTCATATACATCACACAAGCATAGGAGGAAACTTTATTCTATTCCATCCAACAAAACTCTTACATTTTCTACACATAGTTATAGCTTTCTACTTCACAAAGTGTGACTTGCACTTGCGAGAGAACTTAGGGCATGATTCACACACATACACATAACTTCATTTGAGTTTGAAATATAGTACGAGTTGCTCACTAGTAATTCCACCATTGTGGATGCTTTGAGGAAAGTCTAACCTCATCATTTGCATTTTTCTTTTTTACGGTTTGATGCTTTTCTTGGGTTTTGCAGGTCTTTCTTTCATCATTGATCATTGGTGACATTTGGTATAGAGGAGAGAATTACATGTGATAAACAAAGATGAATTCACATCATCTTCCAACCCTACAGAGATGGTTCGTGGACCTCCTGCGTGAGACTAGGGCACCCAGAACATAGACTTGGGTACCCATGTAGACACCTTGATCCTCTTCTAGGTGCCACACCAACCATACAACTTGAATCTATCCTTTTTAGAACCTTTGTATGTTCATTTCTACTTCTAGATTATTCACCTAATTTACAACTCGATCCCAGATCAGCCTCCGAATCAAATAATTCAATTCCTTACTCTTTTTGCATATTAGGGTTTCTATTTTCATTAGATTAGTTTCTTGGGTCACTTTCCATATCTCTTTATCTTATTTATTTATTGTTATTTATTGTTGTTCCTAGTTTAGATTAACTACTAAAATACCACATTTTAGTTAATCACATATATAGTTGATCATAGACTAAGAATTTTATCTTTCATCACCACTATAAACCCTAGTAAGTTCATTATCCTATCAAATAACCTTCTTTTTTCATATTTCAAAACCAACAGAGATGACCTCCTATATACTTCATTTATTCATAACTATAACAAAACCCACCTCTTATTCCGACTTGAACCCTAATTATACATATATTTCATGTTTAACATTAAAGGTCTTTCGCCATTTGGGGCTCCTTATCCTAGTCTTAAACCTTTAATATCTCTTTTACACCTTCTTATCCTCCATTACATTTGAATTGAACTCTTTTATGATAAAAAGGTGGGTGGAACAACTAATTACTCCCCATCTATGGTGATGACTAACCACTTCATGGTTATACTTGACTAAAGGGTGATATTACCTTAGAAACACTAGTTAAGGTCCCTTTAGGCCTTTTACATCATTTTCATGACCTAAGTTACACCATTACATCTTTTTAACAAAACTTAAAATTCAAAATTTCAAATTATCTTTTTTAGAGGGAAACTACAAAATTCCCATTAAACACACATGCAGGGCTCAAGATAGCTATAAAGGCCTCAAAGACACATGAAAGGACCCCACAACCTATAACAAGGAAAAAACAAAATTTATTATATACACAGTTGATGCTCCTACATCGAGTACGTATATTTCTCATTTAAATTCTTTTAATGTTGGAAGTAAACCACTTAGAAGAAACATCCACCTTCTAATGGGGCCTTTTTTTCTCCAAGAGAATCAGATCTTCAATCTAAAAATCTTAGTGAAAATTTTTATGTATGGATCATGATTATATTATAATTTGTGTAGGTTGAAGGACATGTCAACATGCGGCCCACATATCCCTTACTTAGTTATATGGTTATAATATATGGGTCCAATTAGGTGACTTATGGAATTATTTATGTTGGGCAATGTTTCAGCCTATATTGAAATTAGGTGGTACAATCCAAGTAAGACTAATGCATGCCTATATAAAGGAGATGAATACCGGTATGATGGATTTCATGTATATGCTGATTATTCTACTTAGTAAAAGGATTTGGAGGTATCCCCTTTAAAGTGGAATTCCTATATTGGTAAATTGTGGAGTTACTCCTTCCTCGAAGGAGTATTTTGTAGTGTTGTCTTACCTTAAGGGCAACTTTCTATTTTTTAATACATTGTAAATTACAACATCTTACCAAAAAATATCTCTTTTTGTGTTGATATTCACTATATTTCATCCAAAACTTAGGGGTTTTTTTATTAAAGGAAAAATAATAATTGTTCCATATGTAAACAAAAAATCTATCTCTGAGAAGAGATGTATATTTCTCAAAACATTCTCTAAAAATAGATATATAGCTATCTCTATAAGGAGATGTTTGTATTTCCCTCATGGGTTAAATATACTTATATAATACTTTTAGAAATATGAAGAGACATCTAGAAGAATGTGGAAGGTTATCAATCTTGAGGTAGATGATGTGATTCACCTTCTTTGAATTACATATGCGAAAATTTCTCAAAATAATTATTTTCAGAAAGTTGTGTTTTTAAACATTACAAAACTTGCAATTTGAGGTCTTTAGAAGTGGATTTCAGGGGTCAAAATTTTCTTGAAAAAATTATGCACCCTTTCACCATATTCTATACGTTTCAATATTTTTGAAAAAAAATTCATGGAGTGAATTGGAGCTACAGTGCAAAAGTGATGACTACCTAAAGTTTCCCCACTAGAATTGCCACCAGGATTGTTGTCTAAATCATTCCTCCATACTTCAAAAGAAATGCTCCCCATTGTACAAAAGTGTCCCATCAAGTGTGGAATTTTTATCTGTATCTAGCACATGGTGAGCCACTCACTTTTATGACTAAGATTTACTTTCTTGATCACCTGATAGAGCTGAATATGATGTCCTCTAGTGGTCTTTATCCAACTGTCAACAATATGTTCTTCTTCAACTAGAGAAAATATTTCTAGATTGAGTTCTGATATATTAAATTGTTATGCTATGAATGAGGTGTACAAGATAGGGTGTGATATGGTTTGAGGAGTTCCACATTGAAGATAGGATACAAACCAAGGTAGGGTGGAAGATTTAACTTGAAAGAATTTTCACCTACTTTCTTGGTGATAGTGTAAGGACCATACCATAGAGGTTGAATTTTTCTATGTGGACATACAAGCCTTTCCTTCTGAAGTCTGTAACCAAAATTTATCACCAACCTTGAAATGAAGTGGAACCCTATGTTGATCATGGCATTGTTTATACTTTTCATTCATCTTCTATAAAATATCATGGACCTATTAGTGAGTTTACTGAATCTATTCAACAAACCATGTTTCCTTTACTACTTCATTCATCCCATGAGACGTGTATTTCATTGTATGAAATATAATGCATATGTCAATGGGTGTCATAGGATAGAATATTTTGTGGTTCATTTTCTTCATTTCTGTATTAAATTTGTGGTTAAGGTGGTTACCAAAACTTTCTTTGTATTTTTGGCTTGATCATCGGGATGAACAATTCTACTTTTCTTCTCCACATTACTTGGAACTTACTTGAACTTACAAAAAAAAGTTGGAGGGAATTACTTTAAGTATTTGATAGTGCTGCCTCCTATTGGAAATGGTGACCCTTTGAGGTTATGACTCATTAATGCCATGTTTATCCAAAAGGAATTGTTGGCCCAGGAGCACATCACAAACATTCAATGGAACAACATCACATAGGACTTCATCATGGAAGGTTTTTATTTCATATGGGAGGATATATTATTATGTGACATAGATATATCTTCTTCTTTTCAACCACCCGATACTATATGACCAGGGGATGTGGCTTTACAAGAAGGGTGAAAATTTTCACAACATAAACATAAATTAATTTCTTTTGATTTCCAATTTCAAGAGTAAAATGCAGAGGCTTACCCTTTACCAAAAAATTGGAGTGAAATAGGATTTTATTCATCTATCTTCTTGAATTGTGAAGTGGGAATGATCACATTTGGGCCAACATCTATAATTTCATATTCTTCATCTATAACGTTAGGGTGTGTCTCTCGTGGAGCAAAGTGGGTATTGAAGATGATGACTTAGTGAGTAAGGACTTGATGGCTCAACATTATTCCTTGGAATGATGATTAGTCTTGTGCGAGGTTACTCCACTTCACTATATTCTACTTATTTATTTTATTTTCTTATGATCCCTTTTGTTTCCAACCATGGCCTCATGCTTGGCCTTCCTCGTCATTTTCGTCTTCAAAAGATGGTTCTTAGTATTTATATTTCTATGATTTTGTTCAATCATGATCTCAAAATTTTACACCTCACTGAGGGTATGAAATTTAAAGAGGTATATGTCATCATGTATGTCCCATTGTAGTCCACTATGATATTTGATGACCTTGTGTTGTTTTATGTCTTGAATTCACAATATTGCGGATAGAGAATGAAAATTATAAGTGTATTAATCGTGAATGGATAGGTCCTTACCTTGGCGGAGTTGTTGCCACTGTATGTACATATCATCATATTCTCCAACAAGTTAGTATTATTTCTTTATGGTATCCAAAAATCATCCCATGTGGGCTCCTCTACAATTCCCAGTTATCCCTATTGAGTCTGCTTCTTGTATACCCCTACCAATTTTTCACAGAAGTGATGATTTCAAGAGATAAAATGTAATCTTCTCTTTATCAATGAATTTATTAATATAAAAATAGAAGAATAATTAGTCTAATTAATTTTCTACTTGCATTATAATGTATTTTACTCTAAATAGGAATATCAAAATTTACTTGAACCTGGAAGGGTGTCAAGCAATCAAGGATTGGATCATAGAGGAGTGTGCTAGATTTCCAATTTGTAGTTCTTGAAGATGTTAACATCTTAAATGTTGACACAATTAATTCCAATTATTTTTCTCGTAAATGACCTAATATTATCATTATCTAATTAATTCCTCTCCTATAATATACCACATATACCCTTTATCCTAATTAATTTCATTATTTATCAAATATCCCATCATTATCTCATCATTAATCCCTTTAATTAATTATTATATCCAATTATCCAATCTTAATCCTTATTATCATTTTCTAGGAATTTAATACTCCTACACCTACCTACCCACCTACTCTACCCCTGCCTATACCTAATCCTCATCATCTCTAAATAAACTAAACCCACCTCTATTTCTAAAAGCTTCTAAGTCTAGAAGGCTCTCTAACTTTCTACTCTTCTCCATTGAATTTTAAATTCAATGGATATTTCTCCATAATTCTAGAATTAATCCCACCTCCTCCTTTATTTTTAGAAGCTTTTAATTCTAAATCCTCTCTTACTTTCCACTCTTCTCCATTGAATTTTAAATTCAATGGATATGTCTCCATAATAATAGACTTTTCTAATTCTATAATTATCTATACTCTTCTATCTTATAATTAAATACTAACCATTTATCTTCCATCTACTTGACAAGATCCTAGCAATCCATTCCTCTTATAAAAACTATAAATTGGTATGCCACCTCCATGGAAGATAATCTATATATCTCACAAAATCCATAACAAATCTCTGCCATTTTATCCTCTATCAATCATCCACAATCTTCAATCAATCAATCCATCATTAATCTAATCTATCATCCATTAATCCTTCATCAAACATCAATCAATCCAAGAAAATAAAAAGAAGGTTCTACCCAAGTACCTACTCAAATTTGAAGAAACTTGAGAAAATCCAATAAAAGAAAGGATTAGTATTGCAATTTATTGGTAAGTGCAAGTATTAATTCTCTCCCCTTTTACTTCTCTTGCTCAATCATGAGGTATTGTTGAAACGATTAATATAGGAAAGTATTTTTTGTTTTCTTGTACTCACCACTAATCTTTTCTACATTACATTTCTAGCACCCATCATGTTCACACTTTTGTTTTAGTCTAACTCTTGTCTTATAACATTTGACATTAGGCTCATATTTTGTTCATTACTAATGTTATTTTCCTTCCATCCATCACATCCACATCCGTTTTCCCTAGAATCGAACATCCATGAGAAGATGATGATCCTTTTTTTTCATCTAATCCTCTTATGTCCTTTTTCAACTATCATCATCATGATTTTGGGCAGCCTTACTATCATTTGCTGAGGGAATCATCCATTTGAGACACCCCTCACTTCCCCTACTAACCTACACTTGGGGAAAATCAAACCCATCCATCCCTCCACACATGCCACCCTAATTTACACTTGGGGGACACCACATCTATCCCTCAATCCATATCCCTATACCCGGGGCATATATTATCATCTTCCATATCCCCCATCTTATCCTATACCAAATTCATCATCCTATCTATCTATCTCCCATCCCACACCCCATCTAATCCTAACCTATCAACCAATCCCTATCCAATCCAACCTACCCAATTTCCCTCAATCCTACCTAAACATGCTTTGGGACTTATAGGAGAAATTTCATTCCACCTTACATCCCTTCCCACCCCCATAAGCTTTCAAATCCCGAATCCTTTCATCTTACCTATCCTCAACCATTCCTCCTAATATCAAATCCAAAATCTCAACATCCAACATCAAATAATCTAAAAATCCAAAATCTAAAAAATCTAAACATTAAAAAAATCACAAAATTACACAAACGAACAAAATACAAAAATGCAATGTGTGTGTGTGTGTGTGTTTGTTTGGTTGTTTGCATTTACATTTTGGCCGATGATATGAGGCCTCTTTTTTTTGGTCCAATGATATGAGGACCATCATAATATTTATCTGTCTAATGATACGAGGACAAAGAAACACAAATTACATCATCATTGTCTTAATACCTTGGAGCATCTTGTTCTATGCCATATCATTAATCACAAATACTAATGATGATAATGGTGGAAACTTTATGGTAGTATACCCCCTTCTATCATCATATTTTAACCTTATCATCATCCACACCTAATCCTCATCATCATTTAACTAACTATCTAACCTCCTCATCCTCCTATTCAATCAATCCTTTATTAATCAATTAACATCCACATCCAAATCTTATCAATCAGCATATAACATCAAAATCCTCACTCCTTGGAAGCGAGAATCTTCTAACATCCTCTTATCAATCAGAATCAAAAATTATTTCTCATCTCTTCATCAATAATCATCCCAATCCTCTCCTCATTAATTTCCTATCATCCAAATCCAACATCCTCTAAAATAATACCCTATCTTCCTATCTAATCAATCAAAACTCAAATAATATTGTCAAATCTAGCATCCTAAAATATAAATCCCAAATCCTCCATCCTAACCCTTTGACTAAGGTACCCTAAAATCCAAAATAATCAAATCCTAACCCCTTCACCGGGGCATCGTCTAATCTACCAATCCTAAATCTTCACCCTTGTCATGCATCATTGATCGCGGCATTTAATATCCCATAATCCTCTAATCTTCTACTCCTCTAATCATATCACCTACCTTTTAATCCTCTAATCCCGCATCCTCATGTAAACAATAATTCTATTCTCTAATCCTCAAATCCAATATCCTTAATCTGAACCCCTTGACTAGGGTATCCTATAATCCAACCCCTTCAATCAATCTTCTCATCCTCTAATCCTCTCTCCTCTCCTATAATCCTCAATCTTCTCATCCCGTAATTGATAAAAGAGCATCATCAAGAGGTCATTCAAATTCTAACCTATATAGCTATGAGGCTAAATTGAATGTTTATATTCATGTGGAAATGAGTCTAGGTGGTCGAGAGTTTGAAATTTCCAAAAGGAGTTTTCCCTCAAAAATGTAAATTAAAATTATAAAGCATGTAAGCAAACTAACATGGAATTATAAAGATAAATTATTTATCTATTAATAAATTAGAGGGTTTAAGGTTAAGTATAAGACATCAAATATTAAGAAGTATGTGGAAAATGTTCCATCTTGTTGTACATGAGATTAGGTGGCATGTGAAGAGTCATAAAAGGCAATTACACTTCAAGAAGAAGTTACATACAAATATGAAATTTGAGTATATGAGATGTGGTGAGTGAGTGAGGAGGTATTCCTCAAGGAAGATGAATGGAAAACAAGAAGATGAAGGAACCTCTAAATTTTGCATGAAATTATATCTATTTGAATGAAATAATTTGTTTTGTATGGTAACTTTGTCTTGTTGAAAAATTCTATATTTTTATTTAGGAATTTTTATGTCAAAAAAGTAGCACCCAGGATCTGCTTACTACAAGTCCCCAATCTTTACTAACATGGGACTATCTCTCAATTTATGGGACTTTCTACTTGAGATAGACCTCCGAGAGAAGGATGGTTACTCTACCTATTCCTAATATTAAACTACTCCTAAAAGGTAAAATCAACTACTTAACACTATCATAAAATTCCAAGAGACTAAGGAAAGAGATATGCATGAAATGAAAATCCTAAACTAAGGGAGGTGATAGCACCAAGAACAACGGTGAAACATTCCCATGAGTGAAAATAGAATAAAATGAAGTGGGAGAGGGAAACATATGTGCCATAGATCAAGAAAACATTCGATTAGCATATTCATGGGGCATAACAAATTTAAATCTTGCAACAAGAGTAAAACATGTATAATATAGCTATGAAGTGTAATGGAAGATAAAACCACAAAAACTACTAGCTAGGGAAAGAAAAGAAAAAAATAGGTTTGATTACTTTGAAACATGCATAATCCATTACAAAATAGGCACAACGAAAGAATCCTTAGAAAAATACTCGAACTTGAGGCTTCGACTCACAAAAGTTTTGGAAATTTTTGTGAGACTTCCTTTACATTCCAGAATGTCTCCCTTCAAAATGAGGCAAATTTTACAATATGTAGAGAAAGGAACCTCATAATTGTCTCAACAACTGAAAACTTCATTAAAGAGGTATGTGAAGCCACAAAAATGTGTACTTTTCTCTCACGGGAAGTCATAGTGACATACCTTCATAAAGCCGATAGTTGAACTACCATGTATTGCCTCCATTAAAAATCAACTCATAGCTAATATTTTTGTAGTCATTCGGTTGCATGAAATTTTCCCCGGATGGTAGAATTTCATTACTTACGAGCCGGTTGCATATTCCTTCGGTGCTTGTCAAGAGCGCATTTCATGTCTTCCCTAGCTATCGGATGGTTGCATATTTGTGCAAGCGCTGTTTAGTTCTGTTACTTTACTGTTCCATTCCATAACCATCCGGTACTAACATAATTTGTTGCCAATTTTTAGCGTTAGTATTGCTACTGACCTCTTTTTTTTACCATCTAATGCTTTCCATTGTGTTGTTGTCTAGTATCGTGTAACATGTTACTATCCGGTAGCATCTATATTTCCTATCGGTTGGTAATCGATTAACTAAATATGGGCTAGACTAATGCTAGGAGATAATAGTTAATCTAATCTAGGAGGACATATAACACAGTAGATAAAAATGATAAAAAACATGTAAGTTAATTAACTAAATTAAACTAATTAAATCAAACCCTAATGTGCAAGGAAAGAGAGAGAAAAGAACTCAGCTGATATCTGGAGATTGTCGCAGGTCTAACTAGAAATTCAAAAAGTAGGAATGAATATGCCAAAACCTTGAAAAATCTTGGATTTGGAGGATATGTGTAGACTAGGGGTGCCTAGGGCTGGATCGGGGCACCCACGAGCATTCTAATATGAATTCTAGGTTCCCTAGTTTAAGAGAAAAGTTCGACTAGTTCTTACTAGGGACGGAATCTGATCTGTAACTCTTCCTACCTATTGCATTAAATTATGTGTGCTGCACTAAATGCTTAGAATATTTTAAGATGAGTGAATGACTGCAAGACCCCAAAACAAACATCACACCCTAAAAAATAAAAATGCATATGAAGGGGTCAAACTATCCTCAACTTCCAAAATGGTGGACTTACTAAGTGTTGCACTATGTCTTAGACTCGATGTATTTCTATGTAAAAGTGTGTGTGAACATGCCCTAGGTTGCTCTTGTCCTATTCACACTTTGTGAAGTAGATAGAAATAAATAAGTATATAAAATGTAATAGAATGTGTGCATGCAATAGAATAGAATAGAATACCCCCTATGAAGTGTGATACAGATTTCCTAGCTTGTGCCTTGATGATGATGGATTTATGTGGATGTCAATGCAATAGATGGATGTAACTCTAGATGGAGTGATAGTAGATAGTGATCCTAGGTCCCTCATTATGGTCTCATAACTTTATATTTATAGAGTTATCATGGTCTAATTTCATAATTAACCTTGAAAATACCAACCTCATAAAAGATAAGGATAAAAAATGGCTAGAAAAGACCCAAGAAAAGGTGAGAAAGTTGAAAAGGGACCAAGGTGCCCATAAGCAACCCCAATATGAAATATGGATGCCTTAGTTAGGGCTAAGATGACATGGTATCTCCAAAAATGGATGGATAGCTAGATGCAGATGGTCGTAAAAGACAAATAAAATAATTTAAAAGAACAAAAGGATGGGGTTAATTATTAATTTCTTTCTTTGAGAACCTTGTAAATAGTAGTATGAGATCGGGATAAATAATTGTCTAAAGTGCATGATTTTGTGACTACATTTTTCCCCCACTTTATGTTGGTGATTGGAAAGCTAGGTAACATAAAGTAAAAGATATGTTGTCCTTATGCCTCTGTAGAGTGATGAAGAAGGTGCATTGAAGGACTAAACAAAGCATGGAATGAAAAAAAGGATGGACGAATGTGGAAATTGTAGATGAAAAATGCGCAAAGAAAAAGGGATGAGAGTGAACCTAAGGTGAAACTCATATGTGTAGTTTCCACAATGTGTAGTGTACCTACATGGATAGTAAAGCATGTGTGCTATCGCAAAATGTCATTATTGTGGCCATGTTGTTGTTGTATTTTCACCCATTCGACTACTTTCTTCTCATATGCACTGGACTGCAGGAAAATGATCAAGTAGTCAAATATGTATGTATGTAAGAGTAAAAATGCTATGTAAATATGCATGTAAGTGTAAAATATGCAAATTGTAAATGTAAATGTAAATGGAAATTTTAAATGTAACATATGCACCTGATCCATGTTGAGAAAGAGTGTAGAAGGATATCTTGTACTATAATTTTTTTGGGTGATCTCATGCCACCCTAGGATGAAGAAGTGTAGGGAGAAATTCCCTCTGTCCTCCAAACTCTAATCACTTGTGCTAAAATGTATGTGAAGATATCTTTGTATTGTCCTAGTTTTTGGTGATTTGACGCCACTAGACGAAGTAGTGTAGGGAGGCACACCCACTATAACCTCTAAATCTATAAATGCTTCCTAAAATTCTAAGGACATAATATCCTATAAAATCCATTGTGTATGGGGTTCGTAGATGGGTCTAAACCCACTTAATGTGTGTAATTGTATCGAATTTAACCTTTGTAAGTACGTTGTGTTAGTAGAAAACCCCAAATCATGCTCACCTCTTTGGGGATGCATACGGCGTCACTGAGCGCATGCGATGTTACTAATAGGAGACATGTGGCCCTAAAAGAGGGCCAACCATAGCTATGATGTAACCATGGAAAGTTCTTGGTAAAAACCAAGGCATGCTCATACAAGAAGGATAGCCAAAGACAAGTGTAAACATTCTTGTATATAAAAAACATTGTGTAATCTACGCAAATAGTGTATAAGCTACCAAACAATGTTGTAAACACGCAAAAATACAAGTAAGCATAAAAGTGGGTTGCAAATATGGGACATCACTCATGATGTTGTAAGACATGTAAGGCCATCATGGCATGAAAACAACAAACAAGTGTGCACACCAAACATAGGGTAAGGCCCACAAACAATAAAGAGATAATTTAAACAATAAGTACAAAAACCAATATCCCTACATAACAAATATTGCACATGAAGCACATGTTAGCATGTTAGAAATATATCTAGTATGTAAAAAACGTTTCTAAGACAATAATGTAAAGTGCTAAGTATGAAATGAAACAATAACACCTACAAGAGACAAAGGTGGATGCCCCAGATGACTAGTGTAGGAAGGGTAGAAGAAGAGAACCCATGATGCATGTAGAATACCTATATCTGTGATCAAAAATAGAAGGAAGTGTGAATGCGCATGTGTGTATGATATAGATAAATTGCATACAATTAATAAAACTATCATGTGCAATAAAGTGACCATGAATAAGCACAAGTGAGCAAGAATATAAGTAACCATAATATGCAGTATGATGTCGATGGATGGAATGGAATGAAAAATGGAGTGATAGCAGCCATGTGCCCCCAGTGGATGGAAGTGTATGCGTGAGGTTCATTTTTTTTTCCATCGTAGTCAAGAATGAACCATAAACAAGAGTGTGTCATTGTGAAATGATCGAATAGTGTGTGTATCATGTCTAGCTCATCTGTGATGAATCTGTATGTGTAGTGGTGATGATGTACACCATATAGAAGTAATGTGTGTGGACCCTATAGCCTAAGTATATACCATGAAAAAATGAAATGTGGAGTGATGATTTAGCCTAAGTGTATATCACTAAATGATGATAAAATAGGAGTGAAAATGTAGCCTATAGTGTATGTCACTAGAAGAAGAAATTGTAATGAGTGGTGATGTAACCTAAGGTGTATACCACTACAAGATGATAGATTAGGTGATGATTTAGCCTAAAGCGTATGTCACTAAAAGATGAGTAGATGAGTGATGATTTATCCCTAAGCGTATATCACTACAAAATGACAAAAGGGAGTGGTGATCTAACCTAAGGTGTATACCACTACAAGATGATAGAATATGTGATGATTTATCCTAAAGCATATGTCACTAGCCTAGGAATGTCGCATGATGGAATGTGGGGAGGTGATCACGTGATGAGTTTATGGTCCATTTAATTTATAAACCCTCACCAGTCGAGTATTGACCGATGAACTAAAGTGCGTCATCGGGTAGTGAGCGCAACATGTAGTAGACAATATCTGAATGACCATGTGATGCGTGCGAATGTGTAAGGATGTTATGTGTAGAATGTAATGTAACAAGTGTAGAATGTGTAAAGTGTAATGTGTAGGATAACATGGAATGCATGTAAATAGACTAGTGATGTAATGCTAGACTATTATGTGATGAAATCCAATATGATATAGGATGAGTAAATGTTAAAATGTCATAATATTGTAGCCTAAATGTATAATCTATGATCCACAATTTAGGATGAAATGTGTAATGCCTATAGTGTAGTGTGTGGGGTTCAGTGTAGCGAAAGTAATCCCTCAATAGTCAAGTGTAAACCAAATCACAAGAGTGTTTTTGGGTAATGATTGAATAGTGTAAATCTAGGTGTAATATTTTTAAGATGTACAACATGTAATGGATTAATGATTGGTTTCCCTAAATGAGTGGCGAGGTGATATACACCACCGCCAATTTTATCTATGACGATGTAAGGACCAAGCCAATGGTTTTGAATTTTCCTTTTAGAGGTTCCTTAGCCTTTGTATTTTTGGTTCTCTTTCAAGGCGAGGTTCTGATATTGAATTTTTGAGGGAAATTGTTTTAGTGTAGTTGTTGGCAATGCAATATTGATACGCACGGACTTGATCAAGTGCTTTGACATGATGTGAGACCAACATTTATAATTCATGTAATCTATTTTCATGACATTAATTATCTTTAAGTATACCTTTGAGAGAGATTCACAATGATGGTATTTCAAGTTCAAGTGGGATTATAGCCTCGACACCATGTTTCGCTCGGAATGTTTGAAGCTTCGGGAATAGAGTGGCTTCTATCCTTTCATTCCTTTTAGAGTAAAATATCAATTAAATTGCTTTGTTGAAATAGGTAGGGGAAAGGGCTGATTTAGTTTTGAGTCACATAACCGATCTGGTTACTAATAACCGATATCGGTATGGTCTAGGATCTGTAGGTTGGTTGTGTTGTGGGGTGGTTGTGTTGTAGGGTAACGGTGTTGTTTGTAAGGCTGGTATATGAGTGATATTAGGTAATGAGATGATGAGAGGTAAATGAATGATAGTTAGATGCAATGGCACACTGGGTAGTGGATCTAGGAATGGATTTATGAGGACTGTGATTCAAAAAGTCTAAGAAATGTTATTAAAGAGGACATGCAAGATGTAACTTACTTGGTTATTGAAGAAGATGCGAGTCAACTAACTGATGACAAAGGCGAGAACTTCGGGTAGGATGGCACGACACGAGAAGATGAGATATCTCCTCCCGATGATCAGTGAGTATCACGGGGCTCTGGTTATCGATTGCGATCTTGGCTTGATCTCCTTTGCTGTAAACTCTTCTTTCTCTTCACTTGTCTCTGCTCGGCCAAGTAAAGATCCGGATTCTCTTGATCGCTTCGGATGATCTCTTGATCAAAAATCCTTCGACCTTTTCTTCCACCCTTGTTTTGGTTAGGGGAGCCCATTTACAGGGAACCGATGGCGGTTACGTAACCGACGGCGGTCGAGTAGGAACCGGTATCGGTTAGGAAAAAGTGGGCTATTTTTAGTAAAATAGCCAACTTTCCCTACTTTTCTCCCGAAGGATTAGTTGCGGGCTTGGTCAAGTGACTAGAAGGTCGGTTTTGGGTGCGAGTAAGGAGGCATTAGTTATGAGTGTGAGTCTAGACCAAGTCATAGGTCTTAATTAGGTTAGTTTAGGGTTAGGGCTAGGTCATGATGAGGTGGCGAGGTGAGGTGGCAGGTAAGGTGATGTGGATTTATCAATTATAAGGTAATTAATAAATAATTGTGTAAGGTTTAGGTGATGAGGTTAGGTTGCGAAATGGGATGCAGGTCACGAGGGTCGTAAGACACAAATTTGGTGTCTACATTAGCCCCTTATTGTCGTGTAGCTTGTTTTGTAAAGCTGCACGGACAATAATATGAAGTGGTTTCTCTGTTAAGGGTATAGGTAATCCCCTCAAATCTATCACGATTGAGAGTAGCGTGAAATCAGGGATAGGGTTGATAAAGGGTAAATGGTGTAGAGATGATGGTGAGATGGTGGGGTAGGTCCAAGGAAGCAGACGCACGTTGAAATGCAATAGTGCGACTAGGGTACATGATTTGACGAGCAAACCAGCAATGCATAGGCAAAGGTCGATAGTTTATCCAAACAAGGGTGATATAATCCTGGTATCCAAGGCATAGGAAGTAGCTCCAGGGTATATAATGGGTAAGGTACAGGAACGTTTAGGCATGTTCGGCAGTACCAAATGGTTGGTTTGGTTGAGATAAACATCACGGTCTAGGTCTAGGCAAAGTTGGTCGACAGATCAAGTCAAGGACCCTAATCATGCTAAAACACGAACATGTGAGCTCGATTGAACAAAAAGCTACATGATGGGTGGATAAAAGTGTATGTTGTTGATGTTGGGTGAGGTATCGAAGTGGTACGGCCGTGGGTCGGGCCAAGTTGTTGGGTTGCGGCCTTGGGTCGGGCCGAATAGGTTAGGTTGAGGCCTTGGGTCGGGCCAAATGGTTAGGGTGAGGCCTTGGGTCGGGCCGAATGGTTAGGTTGAGGCCTTGGGTCGGGCCAAATAGGTAGGTTGAGGCCTTGGGTCGGGCCGAATAGGTAGGTTGAGGCCTTGGGTCGGGCCGGATAGGTAGGTTGAGGCCTTGGGTCGGGCCGGATAGGTAGGTTGAGGCCTTGGGTCGGGCCAAATGGTTAGGTGAGGCCTTGGTCGGGCCGGATAGGTAGGTTGAGGCCTTGGGTCGGGCCGAATGGGTAGGAGTTGAGGCCTTGGGTCGGGCCGGATAGGTAGGTTGAGGCCTTGGGTCGGGCCGAATAGGTAGGTTGAGGCCTTGGGTCGGGCCGAATGGTTAGGGTGAGGCCTTGGGTCGGGCCGGATAGGTAGGTTGAGGCCTTGGGTCGGGCCAAATGGTAGGTTGAGGCCTTGGGTCGGGCCGGATAGGTAGGTTGAGGCCTTGGGTCGGGCCGAATGGTTAGGCCTTGGGAGGCCTTAGGTCGGGCCAGGAGGTAATTTGAGGCCTTGAGGCCTTGGGGGCCAAATGGTGGGCCTTGGTGAGGCAGATTAGTTAGTTGAGCGGCCTTGCGTGGGTGAACAAATGGTGTTGAGCAATAGAGGTGGATATAGGCGATGTTGGTGAGAAGGGCAAATAGTAAATAAGGGCAAAAATTGGGGAAAGTTGGAAAAAACCGATGTCGATTGTACATGGCCCGATATCGGTTAGGGACCGATCTTGGTTCTTGGGCACGCGATAAAACGATATCGGTTAGGGGCGAAAAACCTATAAAAAAAAAAATACGGCTTGTCATTGTCACTTTTGCAATTTGAAAACCAATTAAGTTATCGACGTGGAGGTGGATTTTGGATATTGGTGCATTTGTTAGCGAGGTGGCACTATTTGAGTGGAGAAGTGAGTTGATTAGTGGGCTGAGTGAGTAGCGGAGGCAACATTGATTGGTAGAGGACCCAAGAAGGACGAGTTTGACCCATGGCACAGGCAGGAGGAGCAGGAGGGGCTGGACCAGCTGGACCACCACCACCCATCCCACCACGACGACGTGTCGTCGTACGGGTAGGTTCGAAACTCTTTAATTTGTGCATTTGAATGGTATTAAGCTAGATTTGGGGTTTGGGTAGGAATGTACATTTTTTAGGAAATAATGAGAAAATGGAAATGATTTGAAAAAGGGAGAGGGTAGATAGGTAAAATAAGCTAAGGCGGCTAGGTGGGTAGATTTTTAGGGTGTTTGGGTGGGTATGTAGGTAGAAAAAGGAAAAAATGTAGGTGGGGGCGCGCGGGGTTCGGCTCCGGGAAATGACATGGTTTGATGGCCGATGTCGGTCGCTAGCGGCGGCATCGGTCACAAAATCATGGGGGGGTGGTTTTGTGTGTTGGCCGGCGTGTCGGTCGGTAGTAGGCGGCGTCGGTGGGTGGGCATTCTATGGTTGTTTTGGGTTGGGGTGCGTTGTTTGGTTGTGTTGTTTGGTTTTGGATGGTTTGGTTTTGTTTTGTTTTTTTTTTTTGGTTGTGGGTTTTTGTGTGGGTTGTGAGTTGGGTTTGGGTTGGTGTTTGGGTTTGTTTGGGTTTTGGGGTTGGGTTGGTTTGGGTATGAGTTGGGTTGGGTATGGGGTTGGGTGTGTTTGGGTTGTGGGTTGGGTATGGTTTGTATGGTTTTTGGTTTGGTTATGGGTTGGGTTGGTGGTTTGGGTTGTTTGGGTTTGGGTGGGGTTATTTGGGTGTGGGAGGTTATGGGATAGCGTAGAGAATAGGTGGGTTATGGGTTGTGGGTAGAGGGTGTGTTAGAGAGTCGGGGTGTGGTCGGGGGATAAAAGGGGGATAGAGGGTAAAGTAGATGTTGTGATAAAGAGTAGGGCTAATGTAGTGGGTTGGTTTTGCGAGCACGTCGGCGGTGACGATGCGGGACGAGATGCCCCCACTGTTGTTGAGGCGGATGCGACCACACGTGTCCGCGCACTGCTGGGCCATCATGCGCGAGTGGGACTCGGCGGAGTCCGCGAGTACGAGGCGATATTGAGAGATCATAGTTTGATGGTTGCCCTCATCGAGAGATGGGATCCGGCGACAATGTGTTCCATCTCCCACCGGAGAGATGACCATCACATTGAGGATGTGTATCGCATCCTTCGATTACCTATTGATGGAGAGGCGATCTTCGGTGTGATTCGAGAGACGGCCATGGACAACATCCTACGAGGTTTTGGGGATGCGGCCGCTGCTTGACCTATCACGGCGCGAGCATCGCGTGCACGGTGATATGTACCATGCGCACCGACATGAGACACGGCTTGCCGTGTTGTGATCGATGATCACACACGCTTCGCCCTCCCGGACTCGAGAGGAGGCCGCTTTCCACGGCTTTGATGGGAGTTTTGCATGAGATGGTGGAGGAGCACACATGTTATGCTTGGGCACCGTATACAGTGCGATATCTGAGAGAGCTGTGGGGCTATCATAGGATGAGGCGATTCGGGATTTGTTCGACATTTTTGCTTCATTGTTGGGCATATGAGCACATCATATGCATTAGACCCGATAGGGCTGCCCAGCGGCCGAGGGCCACAGGTCATATATAGATACGGCTTTCGAGAGGTGGTTGGGGTCGTGGGCCAGCCACGGCGGTGCTTGCGAGGTGGGACATTGCTTATTATAGACATTTATTAGAGGGCTTGACAGCGGTGGTAGACATCGTATGGAGACCTTACAGAGTCATCACCCTCGCGAGAGCCCGCTTAGCTTCTGATTGCGCTTGATCCAGTACACATTTATGGATAGCGGGAGACGGAGGCCGGGGAGTATGAGAGGATACCCTAGAGAGAGTTCACGCGAGCGAGATGGGGCTCGACAGGATGTGCCACCTCCCTTCCCTCGTACGGAGGATGATGTAGAGCCCCACTGCATGCACCACAGCCCTGGACCCAGTTGGGTAGCGAGAGGCCGCGAGATAATCACAGTAGATGATGTTGGTTGTACGGGAGCATTTTATGGTATGGTGGGCGGAGAGAGAGAGCTGCTAGAGATAACACGCACCTTGCACAGCCAGACTTGGCGGCGGTGTGATGAGAGAGAGGATCAGCTCGGGGTCGAGTGCAGGCTCTTACGAGGGTAGCTTGCTGCTGCGCGAGCACGAATAGGTGTCTTACGAGGGCAGCTAGCCGAGCTCGAGTACGAGCACGGCGGGACCACCACCAGCCCAGCACAGCCACGACATGCAGTAGTAGTACACAGCAGTACAGATGCAGCACACCATAGACACGAGCACGACACCACCACCAGCCACCACCACCACCAGTGGCACCACACACGAGCACGAGCACGGGGTTTGGTATTAGGTGTCGAGGACCAGGCCCCAGCTCCTACGGTGGCTCGAGAGCGTTATATGGAGGCTAGAGCGGAGGCCCGATACTATCAGGATGTTCTTGATGGTACCGGAGCTGAGTATCAGCCATATGCGGCCTATAGAGCAGAGACCTCTCACAGTCAGAGATCTCAGGGAGGTGCAGCCACAGCCGGTGTGTCTGCATTACGAGGCGGGGGCGAGAGGCACCACGAGGGACCAGCGAGAGAGAGTGCTGCTTGAGGGGTGGTGGGGAGAGCCGAGGATCCTGTTGTTTTGTATTTGTATATTGGATATGGGCACCGGTCTGCGAACCGGTTATGTTTATAGAGGCTGCGTGCCTACATATTATTCATTTATTCATTCATTCATTTATTGTATACCGGCTGCGAGCGCCGAAATGCAGGTTGTACAGATTGATACCGGCTGCGAGCGAGTATATTTTGATATGAGGACGGCTGCGAGCGAGTGAGATTTTGATGATTATTGCGGCTGCGTGCGGCTTTGTTGATTATGAGATCACGAGAGGTCCCCGTCGGGTACATTGTATATTTGAAACCTTGTATATATATAGATATGATGTTTTGACCCATATGTTGTGCGTAAAATGTTGTTTTATCGATGGTTTGTGATATTTGATATATGATGAGTTGATTTACATGGTGTTATATATGATGTTGATGTCTTTTGTTGATGGGATGTATGTAGATATTGAGTTTAATTGACATGTTATATTGTGAAATGTTCTATGTTTTGGTTTTGTGACATTGAATGTATGTAGCTGTTAAGTTGGATCCAAATGGTATATAGATTAATGGTTTTTGATATCGTTTGTTGATGATTTGTTTGTTTTGGTAATGTAGATAGATGATATGGATGAAATTGTAATGAGATGTGGATTTGATGAAAATATTATAGCTAACGGTGTTGGTATGCAGGAAAAGAGGCGGGCGCCACCAAAAATTAGATAAAAAATAAAGAAAAGGACTATGTTTTGAAAAAGGTGGGTATATGACCGACGTCGGTTAAGCTAACCGATGTCGGTATAGGATAGACCGATATCGGTTAGGTAACCGATACCGGTTATTCCAAATGAGATTTTTCTAAAAATAGAAAAGCGTAGGTGGCAACTGAAGTTCTTATTTTGAGAGGCATGCAAGATGTTAAATACGCGAATGCGAATTGTTTTAACAGAATGAGACAAGTAATTGCATGAGAGATTTGAGTGATAAGGAGGAAAGAGACAGCAGGAAAGTGATTGTGATCGAGATTCGAAGACAGAATCAAAGCTATATTTGAAAAGGGTGGTGAACATGGCGAGAACGAGGAGAAGCATCCAACGAGCGGCATGGAGCGAGAGGAAAGACAAGTTCCACCTCAGGCTGCTGCAGCCCAAGAGAGTAAACGGTTTGGTTGTAATTTGATTTTTGCATGTTTTGTGAATAAGAGGGGAGATAAGTGGGTAGATATGAGAAAGAAAACATGATAGCAAGGGTTATAGATGAGGTGAGTGTTATGGGGTAGGTAATCGGGGTTTTGGGTATGTTTGTATACGAGAGAGGAATAAACGATCAATTTATTGTCGTAGGTGGTTGTTTAGGCAAGGTGTATGTAATTGTGATGGCCACCGATATCGGTTAGGGATAACCGGTATCGGTTAATGAACTGCAATCTACGATTATTTATAACCGATCTGATCGATTCTTGAGAATTTCTAGAATGTGAGAAAAAACCTTTGGGGATTTGATTTATTGAACGGTTATTTTGTTGTTGTGACGTATGCAGGCAGAGGCAGGGCTGAGGATGAATGATAGTGTACCGGCGCTGTTGTCACGAATCCGAGCGGATGTAACCCCAGTTGAATGGACATTGATAAATCGTTTGGGGTTAAGTGGAATCCGCTATTATTCACGAATTGCTCGTAACCATGCTATGTTGCAGGCGTTGATTGAAAGATGGAATCCTGAGAAAAATACCTTCTATCTACCAACAGGGGAGATGACAGTAACATTGGAAGATGTGTTCCATATTTTGAGACTCCCAATTACAGGAAAACCAGTATATCAGGCATTACCTAGCGCGGGCGGGCAGCGATAACAGAAGTATTTTGGTCCATCCATTGCACGAGACTTAACACGGAGGTTTGACATTCACATATGGGATAATGTATGCACGCACACCACGAGGAGACAAGGTTAGCGGTGATATTAATGATAGCGGTAGGGTATTACATGCGTTCTGAGGGCGGATGGAGGAAGATTTCCAAAAGCATTGATGTGTGTTATTTGGGAGATGATAGAAAGGAATGTGACTTTTGCATGGGCACTGCATATTTGGCGGAGCTATACGAGGGTCTATGGGCTTGTAGGTGAAATCACGGGGCGACCTTTGGATTGTTCATACTTATTACATTTGTTGGGCCTATGAGCACATTGTTTGTGTGCGACCAATAGGCCGACCCATCCATCGGGGAGGCAGGAGTGCGAGGTTGGGATTCAGACGATGGGTCCGAAAGAACAAGAGGCAAGATCCCCAGGCGTGACGGGTGACATTGAGTATTATAGGCAAGTATGGGAGATGGTGACGATTGCGGATATCTGTTGGAGGCCGTCACGGGAACTATATGGTAATAGAGAACATAGGCGAGAGGAGTTGAGGGTGTAGAGCGATTGAGGTGGATCACGGGGCACGGCCGGGTGAGTATGAGAGGATTCCTCTAGATCGCGTGCGGCGACAATTTGGATTTGTGCAGGACATACCCCAGCTTATAGACCATATATGAGGATCGATGCTGAGGCGGCATTCTCACCTCCCGGCCAACACCTCCCGAGAAGGGCCGAGAGGAGATAGCAGCCGATCGCGGGGTAATGGATGCGAGGAGCGATAGAGGCCTATAGATTATGGTGGGTAGCGAGAGCTGTGAGGTGTACGTGATCGTCCCGACATAGCTATGATTACAGGCGGAGAGAGATCGTCTGCGAGTTTAGTTCATCAGCTCAAACGCACGAGGTGAATGAGACAAGAGGATTGTTAGCGGTTGCGAGTCACGAGCGGAGGACTAGAGGCTGAGATTCCTCCATGCGAGGCGTATTCATATGTTACGGGAGAGATTGGCGGATCGGTGGCGGTACCAATAGCCATGGTACCTTTGAGGACAGAGGGCCGGCGAGAGGCGTCGGCGATCACGATCATCACACAGTTCGGGATGAGGCGTGAGGTCTAAATAAATGTTAGCAAGGTATAAGAATAAATAAGGATGCCGACTGCGTGTCGATGATAGAGAAGATGTATTTGTTTAACATCTAAATAAAACTGGAATATGTATGTTGATTTGAGTTATGATAATAATAAGAATGTTTTCGTTTTGACTTTTGGTGTTTTGAAAAAGGATAAAGAGGAATGTGATTAAATAGAAATACAAAAATATTTATATTTACCACACATGATAGGTTATGGTAGGGGATGGTCGAGCTAACCTTGGGAGACCCCATGTCTCAAGTCTTGCCCCTACATAGCCCATTGCACAAAGCATGGAGGGCCTCGGGCCGATGTAGTTCTCCCTTAGGACCAGGGAGAGGTGAATTTAGGCAATTTGGTACGGTTAGGCAATTGGTTGGTTGGTAAAAATATTGATATTAATATTGGTAAGGTAAGGTTGATGGTGTTGGTAACGAATTGGTGATGTTGTAAAAGGTATAAGGGAAGCGAAAGTTAGCCTACCCAAGTGGTAGGGAACCATGTCCTGATTAAGATCAACACACAATCCTAGATGCGAGGCAAAGAGGAAAGAGTGCTCTGTAGGTGAAAAGAGCTAAACAAACCACACAACGTAGAACGAGCTTGAAGCCCTAGGTACCGTGCATAGACGAGAAGTCAATAGGTGAAAAGAGTTGTATGATCACAATATATCGGGTGTACGTCACGTCCCTTGAGTTGAAACAAATGGTGAGGTGAGGTGGATGGTATAGCTGAGGTACGGAGAACTTGTTACAAAGTGAGTGTTCTGACGAAAGAGAACCTACCCTAAATAGACAAGTCCATGACTCAAAAGTTCTTTTGAATGAGGCTTTTATTTTACTGAATATAGACTGATCGATGCGGGAAGTCTACAAGGGATATTGATTATGTTATTTCTTGAGGTCTTCACGAAGCTGATCGATGCGAGAAGCTTCTGATAAGGGCTGACTGTGTATAGTTGTCCTTCGAGGGAGCAGTCTATTTATAGTAGCGAGATGTAATTTTAGTGCATAGTTGTCCTTCGGGGAGCGATCTATATATAATAGCAGCAAAAATTTGGCATATAGATGTCCTTCGAGGAGAGAAGTCTATATATAATGTAGGTAGCTAGATGTCCTTTTGACGTGAAGCATCTAGTTTTGTAGGAAGTTTGACTCAAGAAAATCCCATAAGAATACGGCTTATTTTAATACTTTGAAGTCATGGACTAGACTAAAAAGGAAGGCATTGCTAAGGTGAGGTGAGAATCAAACTATGTGAGCTTGATTTTATTATGAGTGTAGGAAACAATGTGTATGTGGAGGTAAATGAGCTCAAGGGACGAGCAGTAAGTAGATAAGAAGTGATATAACACTAAATTCAACAGTAGAAAGGTCGAAGATGCAAGGCATTAAGAGGTTCAAGCTCAGGTTTACCATTAAGCGAAGCTAAACGATAAGTGCCTGATCCATAAGTGTGAGTGATTATATAAGGCCCAATCCAATTGGGAGCAAATTTTCCACGTTTGCTCTTTTCTAGTTTGGTTACATGTTGATTCTCTTTGAGGACAAGATCACCAACCTTAAAGGTACGCTCATGAAGTCACTTATCATAAGCACGCTTGATGCGTTTTTGATAGATTTGAAGGTGATCAAGAGTTGTAAGGCGGCGTTCGTCAAGCTCCAATTGGGCTAACCGCTCTTGGCGGAAATCATCGTTGGTGAGAATATCTGAAGAGATATTCTAAGGGAGGGTATTTGTATTTCGAGAGCAAAATGACAGCCTCGGTACCGTATACCAAAGAAAAAGGTGTGGCATTAGTGGAGGTACGAATACTAGTACGATAAGCCCAAAGGGCAAAGGGGATGTGATCGTGCCAATTTCTTCCGGACTCATTGACAACTTTCATGAGGATTTTGGTTAGTGTTTTATTAGAGGATTCGGCTTGTCCATTTTCTTGTGGATAGTAGGGTGATGAGAAGCTAAGTTTGATACCAAAGTTGTCGCAAAGGTCTTGCAACAACTTATTTTTGAAAGATTTTCCATTATCTGTTATCAGGCGATGAGGAACACCAAAATGACAAATAATGTGGTGGTTAATGAACTCTACAATTTTTTCTTTTTTAGTTGAAATGAGTGGAATAGCCTCCACCCATTTTGTGTAATATTCGGTTGCTGTGATAATCCATCGGTGACGTTGCGAAGAGGACGGATGAATCTCACCAATAAGGTCTAAACCCCATTGTGAGAAAGGCCAGAGATCTCGGGTGACCTGTAGCGGATGGCTAGGAGTATGTTGAAGGTTGGCATGTTGTTGACACATGACACAACGCTTAACATATTCATAGCAGTCGTTATTGAGAGTAGGCCAATAATAACCTAGGCGAAGGATTCGTTTGGCCACGGCAAGGCCGCTAAAATGTCCACCACAAATTCCGTCATGAACTTGTTGGATGGTATGGGTGACCTCCGCGCCGGTGAGACATCGAAGGAGGATGCCATCAAAGCCACGTTTATAAAGGAGTCCCCCCATAACGACATAACGAGAAACACGTTTAAGAAACGCGCGTTTGCGGTACTAGTAAGGTCAGATGGGAGAATAGAGGTTGTAAGGTAGTCGTGAAATTGGTGGTACCAAGTATCTTGTGAATTAGCAGACACATTATTTATCATACAAACAACCGGGGCTGAATAAGATGGGGCAAAGAGTTGTTGGACCAAGACGAAAATGTCAGAGTCAATTGATGAAGCTGGAATTTGCGAGGCTAAGCAAGCCATAGTATCCATAAATTTGTTAGTGGAGCGGGGAATGGTTTGGATAGAATAGTGAGTAAATAAGGCTAGAAGTGAATCCACGTAGTGTTTGTACTTTTGAAGTTCCTCATTTTTACATTGGTAGATGCCCATAACTTGATTGACTACCAATTGAGAGTCGCCAAAAATATTGATAGATTTGACACCTAAGTGTAACGCAACCTGGAGACCCAGAACAAGGGCCTCGTATTCCATTGTATTATTAGTGCAGGGGAAATCGAGTCGGAATGAAAGAGGCATAGGCTCAGCGTCGAGAGGAATGAGAACAACGCCGGCTCCTCCGCCGCGGTGGCATTTGGATCCATCGAAGAAGAGGGTCATTGGATATGACTCTTCCCTGAGTGAAAGAGTGGCGATGAGTTCGTCGGGGAATGTAAAATTGGTAAATTGTTCCCTAGTAAAGGGGCTTCCATGGTTGGTGCGCGATGGTTTGTCCTTTGATTGATTTCTGGTGGACAAACTCAAGGTCGAGGTCGGCGAGGAGCATGAGCCATCGGGCGATGCGTTGGTTTAGATGAGGTTTGGCATACATGTAATGGATGGGGTCCGTGTTGGTGATGACGAAAGTTTTGTGATTCAGAAGGTAGTGTCGGAGTTTGGTGGCCACGAATGATAGGGCTAGGCACAACTTTTCTACATGTGTATACCTAGTCTCATAGTCCACCAAAGTATGACTTATATAATAAACGGCTTGTTCTCGATTCTCAGAGTCACGATGTGCAAGCATGGCCCCTACAGCGTGGTCGGTGGCGGAAAGGTAAAGGTAGAAAGGGCGGTCGTCTTGAGGTGGGATAAGCACGGGTGGCTGCAAGAGATAAGTTTTGAGAGCTTCAAAGGCTTGGTGGCACTCTTCGCTCCATTGAAATTCAATGTCCTTTTTAAGGAGGTGATGGAAAGGTTGACATCGATCCGAGAGTTGGGAGATGAAACGTCGGATAGATTGTAGCTTACCTTGTAAACTACGCAATTGTTTGAGATTAGTAGGTGGGGGCATTTCTAGGATAGCTTTGACTTTAGATGGATCGACCTCAATGCCACGCAAAGAGACGATAAAACCAAGAAGTTTTCCCGAAAGGACACCAAAGACACATTTCTTTGGTTGAAGGCGGACAGAATATTGTAACAAGCGATCAAAAATAATGGTTAAAACATCGAGATGTTCACTACGATGTTTAGATTTTCCAAGAAGATCATCGGCGTAATCTTGAGGATAGTGTGCATAATGTCATGAAAAATATAGGTCATAGCCCGCGATAGGTTGCGCCAGCATTCTTAAGGCCAAATGGCATTACACGAACGAAAGGTTCCCGAGGAGTTATGAAGGTAGTTTTATGTTGATCGGCGAGGGACCAAAATTTGGTTGTATCTGAAAAGCCATCCATGAGAGAGAGCATCTCATGGCTGCGGTGAGATCAACAAGTTGGTCAATGCTAGGTAGGGGAAGTCATCCTTGGGGCAAGCGAGGTTAAGATCTCGGAAATCCATGCATATCAAGAAGTCCCCGTCGCTTTAGTGCGAGTGCGATGTTAGAAATCCATTGAGGATAGTCAATAGGCGGATGAAGGAAACGAAAAGGAGTCGTTGAAGCTCTTCTTTGACCAAGAGGGCAATGCGTGGATGCATTTTCTCGGCTTTATTTTATTGGCTTGGAATCGGGTTTCGGGTAATGTTATGGACAGCAATATCGAGATCAATTCTGGCATGTCGGCGTAGAGACCAAGCGAAAGCTTGGTTGCGAGCATGAAGAAAGGTAGTAAAGGCGACTTGTTACGATGTGTTAAGGGATTGTCCGATCTTCACAATGTGAGGATCCTCCTCCGTGTGGATGTTGATTTCTATAGTAGATTCGTTCGAACATGGTTTGAGTTTGAGATGGTAAGGCGCGTTGAATATAAGAGTCATCCGCGCGAGGTAAGTGAGGATGGAGTCATCATCCTGGCACTCAACAACATTAATTGAAGGCGAGTCCTCTTGAATCATGTCGGATATAAAGGGGATAGAAGAGGGGTCCTCATTATCGCGTTGATAAGTGAGAGGACCTAGGAAGATAGCATTTATGAAAAAAAAAAGTTAGGAGGGATAGATTCGGGATCTATCGACTCTGTAGGTGATGATGGCAAAATGGGTGATGATGGTTCGGTAGGGGTGACGTCGTTCTCTTCCAGAAGGCAACTGACACGAGGTTCCTTTGGTGTAAGTGTTCCCGAAATCCGAGACCACTACGGTCATTGTGTTTGCGTGTAGTTACGGGAATGATTGTGTGTCGGCCTTGTTCATAAAGACCGAAACCGAAGCCCTTCCAAGTGCAGCGTGTCAGGAAGGTGAGGGCAAAACGACGATTTGTCAGGTATTGGAAATCGGATTGGAAAGGAACCACACCAAGAGGAGGTTCAGGAGTCACGGAAGAGGCGTCGACACCCCCATATGTTAGGTTGGTGCGGCAATGAGGTGGTCCGTAGGGGATTACTTCCCCCACACGACGGTCATAGGTAGGATGTGCATGTAACTGTCCGATACTCTTGTGGAGTATGGAAAGAACTAACGTTATATAGGCGATACTCCCCCAGCGTAAGGCGTTGAAAAACATCTACTAAAGGGTCTGAGGTTGGGATGTTATCCGCGGGGAGGGAAGTGGTATTTGCAACGGTGGTTTCATTAGTTGAAGGCGTAGGTGCGGTTGATGTGGATGGTTGAGGCGCGGTTGAAGTGGATGGTTGGGTTGGATGAATGGGTGTCTTGATTGGTACAAGCACATCATTAGGGTGATATAACATATTGCAGGTTTTGAAGGGGGGAGGATCAGCTTTTACGGTGTAGGACTTCCCCTCGTACTCAAATTTTATACATCTATGTAAGGTGGAGGGAACGCATCCCATAGCTCGGATCCAGGGGCGGCCTAACAACATGTTGTATTGAAATTCTCCCTCAAGGACATAGAAGAGCTCAGGTAAAGTACGTGGTCCTACACGAATGTTAAGGATCACGAGTGCCTAAGGTAGAGGTAATGGCATCGTTGAATGACCGCAACATGATGGGGTTGGCACACATGTAGCTAGAAGGGATATTCATTTGTTGGAAGGCTTTTGAAGAGATGATGTTTAGGCTAGCGCCCCGTCAATCATAACATGACATGTACCGAATGTCCCGGACGTAGGCCCGAGATGAAAAGAGGCGGGGTCGGGATCTTACATACCAAAGTCAACAATTTCGTCTTGGGAAAGCGCGGCTTGTTGTACGAGAGAGAAGAAGAAGTTGGGGCGGTAGGTTGTTTGGTGAGGGAAGCAACGTGATTGGGTGTTAGAATGGAGGTAACAGGTAGGGTTTCATTAGGTAAGACCTCAATCCCTTGGAGGATTTCAACGAGAGCTTGTCGATGAGATTCAGAAGTCTGAATGAGATCATACAGTGTCATTTTTACAGGTGATTGGTGAAGCTGTTTGATCATGGCTCGATGGGCAACTCCATTAGAGATGGGGTAAGCAGGTCCACGAATAACCACTTTAGGTGGCGGTGTGATCGGGATGGTAGACGGAGAAAGAGAGGCGTGGTGTGTTTCTTTCGCTTTCTCATTGTTTTTACTGCGCTCGAGTAGCAACACTGATCATGTTAATCTCATGACACGAGATGAGGAAGATGGTTGGATAAATCATGGTCTTCGAGAGGTGGGGTTGTGATAATGATAGATCTTGGTGAGGTGGGGACAGATGGTATAGGAGAGGGAGTTGAAGCTAAAGGTCTCTCCCTTCGTAAGTTGTCTTTCTTAACCTTTCTATCTGAGAGAGAGGTGGCCCGACGAAGGATGGTTTTAAAGCTTTGCATCCCTCCACATCATGTCTGGTGTGCGGTGATAAGCGCAGATTTTAGACTCATCATAACCTATAGGCCGAGGTTTAGACGGGTCATAAGGTCTAAGTGGGGTAGGAAATGGTCGCATTCTCCACCAACATAGCAAGAAGATTTTGGCGTAAGATCCTTTGAGTGGGTCAAAATCGGAGGAGGATGAGGGTATTGATTATGCAGGTTTTGATAATGTTTGGGTATGGTTGGTTTGTGCGGGTGGTGGTTTAGCCAGGGTGTTGACACGTGGTTTTCACTAAACGTGGTTTCTTTGGCGTAGGAGCTACGTTGCTGGTTAGATGATGAGGCTACAGATGACGTGGTAGCGGGACACAACCACGGAGAAAGGGGAGTGGCAGAGAATAAATCCTTTGATGATGGAGTTTGTTTAGGGTTGATGGGTGGACCGGATGCGTGGGGTGACAATGTTGATATACCCTTTGATCCCTGTATGGGTGCAGAAGGCGTAGGTCGTTGTAAAGAAAAAGCAGGAGGTATGATATATTGATGCAAGGTGGAGGGATGAGGTCCCAATATGGAAGGTAGGTGTGACGATGATGGTTTTGATTGTGATAGAGGCATGGATTGAGTTTGTCTCCTAAGTGGCGGGGCGGTTTTATTTTGGGATAAATCTAGTCGCTTAGGTGGGTGTGTTAGACTGGGTATTGGTGAGGTCCCAAGTGTAGGGGAAGATTTGGTTAGGTTAATAGAGGTGGATGGGATACTTGGTATAGATACGGGGGGTGAGAATGAGGACATAGGTATTTTGAGTTTTGGTAAACACTTCGGGTATATGGTAGAGGTGTCTGGATCGGTCATCTGCATTTGGGTAGAATAGGGGATACTCAAACGTTCCCATAGGACTCGTCTATCTTCTGGAGAATGACAGTCTTCAGGTGTGAATTGTAATTTTTGTATGGAAGAAAGGTGGGTTGTGATTCCAGTCCACTTTGTGGGTGTGATATAGGGGTAGATGAGGCCTTTGTATCAATAGGTGTTAAGAGATCAACCGGTCATTTGAAAAGATTTAGGCGATGAAGAACTAATAGGCGTAGGAGGGCATGTTTGAGAGGATCTGTTATGGTTAAAGAATTTGGTGATGTCGGTGCAAGAGGTTTCTCGTCTAAAGGTGACAAAAGGAGTGTGGCGAGCTCTCTCTTGTGCGTGAAGAGTTGTAGAAGGGGATGTTTGGGAAATAGATAGGTTAGATAACATGCGTTCGCAGTCTTGCAGGGATGTGGTGTAAGAAGACTCATCGATGAGAAGAGAATCCTGGGCGGTTAATTCCTGTATGGGTAAAGGAATGATTTCACCTTGTCTTGATGGTGGTGAAGGAGGTTCGGGCCCTGTGTCAATGAAGAGGCTTGATTCAAAAAAATTTCGATAGAGGCTTTTGGCTGGGAGTCGAAGACTGCATGGATCTCATGAACACTCTCCTCGGCTAAGATATCTTGGTTTATGTTACTATTGGAAGAGTGATTCGGGAATGGTTTGTTAAAGATTTTCAAATTTTGGTTGGCAGGGGCATTAGGATTATCGAGGGTTATGTCGCCTGCATCAACCATTTCTGCACTATGTTTTTCAACATCTTGCAGTTTTCATGACTATGTCCTTTTACGCGGTGAAAGTTACAGAAGTCATTTTCTTTGTACCAGGAAGGTATAGCGCGGGTGGAGTCAAACCCGGAGTGAGGTTTAACAGGAGGCAAGGTGATAGCTCCGGCTTTGAGCAATTTTTCCAAGATGACGCCATAAGTTTCTCCCAAGGGAGTGTAATTGATGGGCTCGGCTTTGTACTTATAGGTGGTTTTTGGTGGAGTATTAGACGGCGCTTGAGATTTGACCATCACCGCGTGGACAGCTCCTTTTGATTTAGAAGAAGTGGATGTGTGAGGAGTGGTGGTGTTTGGTTTATTGGTGGAATCTGGAGTTCGGAAATTGGGGTTTTGTTGTGTGACCCATAATTTCTCTTCTTCTAAGGCTCGAATTTCTAGTTTACGAGCCATGGTAAAGGCCTCATCAAATGTGCGGAAAGTTTGAATTTGAAGAGTAGGAGAAATGTGCTTAGCACATGCCCGCGTAAAAAGTTTGATAAGTTCAGCCTGAGGCAAGGCATATGTAAGTTGGTTGATAAGGCCGCGCCATCGTCCAACGAAATCTGCGATAGATTCGTCTTCAAATTGTCGGATGGCATAAAGGTCGGTGATAGATACTTTCTTGGCAATGTTAATGGAGAAATGATCCAAGAAAGATTGGGCTAGTTGGTTAAAAGAGAAGATCAAGTCTTTGGGTTAAAGCAACTTTGTACCACTCAAAGGCGGGTCTGATAAGGACATGGGAAAGGTGCGAAGTAACAAGGCATCATCATGAGCAATCAAATAACAAGCATGTCTAAATGATCGCAAGAAGTGTTGTTGAGGATCCTCTTTACTATTAAAAGCGAGTAAATTTGGCAATTCCCATTGCGGAGGATATGAATGAAGGGGGACGGAAGGGTGAATAGGCTCTGACAAACTTGCTCGTATGTCAGGCGCTTCGACTTCCCGAAACAGAAGCCTCTAGATTTTGCATTTTGTCCATCATTTGTTTGATGAAATCCGTGGTTGGATGGGATGATGGTGCGGTTGTGGTAAACGGAGGCAAATTAGGCCAAGGGCCTCCGCTAGACACTGGTGGGGTTAAATGTTGATAAGGTATGGAGGACGAATATGTTGGAGCGACCGAATAGGGATGTCCTATATAAGATGTCGAGGTCACCGGATATGTGTATGGGAATGAAAAGGTAGGTGGAGCTTGAGAAGGGAAGCTCGTGTGGATAGGAGGCAGCGAGCAAGTCAAGAACGGAGCCGTCTGCAAGAGATGAAGTAGGAGCAGTCGGCGGTAATGATATGTGGGGTCCAAGATTAACCAAAGGAAAGCCAATCTGTGTCGTATGAACCTCTGAAGCCGTCGGATTGGGAGACGGGGCTAAAGATGCAGGAAGCAAGGCGGTGTTATCAGGCGGAGTGGGAGCTAGATGAGCAGCTATACTAATAGGCATGCCAACAAGGAGTTGACCATCGGGCGTACGGTCAGGGGCATGAGACAAATAGTATTATGTCACGTAGCTAGGATTAGCATCCAGAAATTTGGCAAATTCCTTATCTCCTACGGGAATTTTGGGGATTTCAGCAGGTGTGCAGTAGGGTTCCTAGAGAATGTGAAGGGGGTGATTCGGGCAAAGACACGAGCGAGGCATGTGAAACCATGGCGGCGGCTTGCTTCCAGTGATAAAACCATGGACAAGAGTACAGTAGGGCTTGAACCTATCGGGAATAGAAAACACCTCGAGAATGGTGAAATTGGTAGGTTCTTTGGTGTGCAGAACTAAAAGAACGGAACAGTATCGGTCAGTGACCGGTGTCGGTTAGGCTATAGCCGACGTCGGTCAGTTAACCGATGTCGGTTTAATAAGACTGGTATAAGAAAATATAAGAAGTTGCTGATTTGATTTTTAACAACGCTTAGTTCCTTTATCAATTTGTTCTGAGGTGATCACAGAAAGCAGTATGACAGGGAAAACAGAACTGAAAACAAGCAAAATGCACACGCAAATCCAGAGATTAACCCTAGGGTTAATTTTAATTATTGTGGGCTTATGCCTTTAGACATAGAATGATGTCAGAAATCCTAAACAAAGACTTAGGGGAAATGTCAAGTTTGTTTTGGCTTATAAGGTTACCTCAATCGGGCGGAGGAATACCGCGGAAAAAGGGGGGATGTTTGAGCTGTTGTGTTAATTGTGAAGTGATTCGGTATGTGTTGTGCAGTGAAAGTAAGATTAATTTCTTGTCAATACCATGGATATCACCCCCACGTGTACGACCTGTTACTTAATCTATGTTCACTAGAATTGAAAACAACAAGCAGGAATGCAATGCACGTGTTTTAAACCCAAATCGAAAATGATATTCGATGAAGCAAAAGAGATGACTTTCACTAATGCAAGATGTAAAAGCAAAGCAAGTTCTTTTACCAAAAATAACAAAATACCTTGTGAATATCTTTAGAAGAAGAAAACAGCAAGTATGCTCCCTATATGAAAGCAAGCAAGAAAGAAAGAAACCCAAAATGGGTCCCACCGGGCGTGCCAAAATGTTTCGCTCGGAATGTTTCAGCTTCTGGGAATAGAGTTGCTTCTATCCTTTCATTCCTTTTAGAAATAGATAAGGGTTAGGGCTAGGAGGAATACCTGTTGAATGTCGAGATGGTGTGCGCGTACCGTAGAGAAAGATCAGGTTGACTGCGAAGAACTCCTTTTTGTCTTGGAAGGACTACCTGCAAATAAGAACACAAGACCACAAGATTTTGATTAGACAATAAATGAGGAAGCGCCTTGGGCCCGAAATATAAAACTTCCTTTCGAAGGTGGTCGGTTTCCTGTTAATATGAATTAACACCAAAGACCGTAAAATATCAATTAAATTGCTTTGTTGAAACAGGTAGGGGAAAAAGGCTGATTTCGGTTTTGAGTCACATAACCGATATCGATTCTTATAACCCGATATCGGTATGGTTTAGGATCTGTAGGTTGGTTGTGTTGTGGGGTGGTTGTGTTGTAGGGTAATGGTGTTGTTTGTAAGGCTGGTATATGAGTGATATTAGGTAATGAGATGATGAGAGGTAAATGAATGATAGTTAGATGCATGATAGCACACTGGGTAGTGGATCTAGGAATGGATTTATGAGAACTTGTGATTCAAAAAGTCTAAGAAATGTTATTAAAGAGGACATGCGAGATGTAACTTACTTGGTTATTGACAAGATGCAGAGTCCAGAACTCGTGATGACAAAGCGAGAACTCGAGTAGGATGGCACGACACACGAGAAGATGAGATATCTCCCTCCCGATGATCAGTGAGTATCACGGGGGCTCTTTTATTGATTGCGATCTTGGGCTTGATCTCCTTTGCTGCAAACTCTTCTTGTCTCTTCTTGTCTCTGCTAGACCAAGTAAAGGTTAGGACTAAGTCATGATGAGGTGGCAAAATGAGGTGGTAGGTAAGGCGACGTGGATTTATTAATTACAAGGTATTTAATAAATAATTGTGTAAGGTTTAGGTGATGAGGTTAGGTTGTGAAATGGGATGCGGGTCACGGGGGTCGTAAGACACAAATTTGGTGTCTACACACCATAAACTAATGAAAATGGTGTAGCATTCATAGGTGTACGAACACTAATATGATAAGCCCATACTACGTAGAAGAGTTGATTATGCCAGTTGGTAACTCTAGAATCAACCGTCTTGTGTATAATTTTAACAATAGTTTTATTAGCAACATTAGCTTGGTAGTTTCCTATGGATAATAGGGTATAGAAAAGGATTGTTTAGTTTTGTACTTGCAAAAAAATTCTTGACATTTATATTTTTTTAACGATGTTCCATTATCAGCAATGATAGTAGAACATATACAAAAACATGTGATAATATGCATGGTAACAAGTTAAAAATGTATGTATGATGTTCATCCGGAGAGGAGCTCCTTTAACCCATTTGGTAAAATATTCGGTAGTTGTAATGATAAATTTATGCCTCTAGGATGATTCAGGATTGATCATACTAATTAAATTGAGGCCCCAAAGGGAAAAGGGCCATGTTGTCTCAACAGGTTAAAGGTCGTATGCAGGTGCATGATGGATATTTCCATCCTTTTGACACTTTTCACAATGGGTAATATGGTCAAGGAAATCTTGTTCCATTGTTAGCCAATAATACCTTTGGTGTAGGAGTTTTTCATCATATCTTTCCCTAAGAAATGACCCCCACACATGCTATCATGGATTTTCAAAATGGTCGTGGGAATATTGGGGAGTGAAAGGAAACAAAAATACGACCATTAACAATGTGTTTGAATAAGTTGTTTCCAACAATAACATAATGGGCAGCCTCACGACGTAATCAATGAGCTTCATGAGGCTATAGGGTTTCGAGGATAGTTTGTTTATATAAGTAATTATAGATAGTTGTGAACCACTCAAGTAGTGTCTTGATTGTGCATGATGGTACATGCTATAATAGGTAATGCATAGATAGAGGGATGACATAAGTGTGTGATGATAAACATATCTTGTTCTCCTATAATTTCTTGTGGAATGAGTGAGGCAATGATTGCCATAATTGGATAGATTAATGCTAGGAGATAATAGTTAATATAATCTAGGAGAACATATAATGTAGTAGATAAAAATTCTAAAGCAATATGTAAGTTAATTAACTAAATTAAGCTAATGAAATCAAACCTAATGTTCAAGGAAAGAGAGAGAAAATAACTCAGTGATATCTGGATACATCACAGTGTCATTGGAAATTCTAGAAGTAGGAATGAATAATCCAAAACCTTGGAAATTCTTGGATTTGGAGGATCTATGTGGACTAGGGCATCCACGGGCACTCTAATATGTATTATGTGCACCATGGTTTAGGAGAAAAGTATGTGACTAGTTATTATTGTGTCGGAAGATGATTTGCGGCTCTACTTGCCTATCGTATTAAATTTTGTGTGTTCCACTGAATGCTCTAAATATTTCAAGATTATTGAATGAACTGTAAGACACCAAAACAAACATCAAACCCTAAAAATTAAAAATGCACATGAAGGGGTCGAGACGGTCTTTAGCTACCACAATGGTGGAATTACTAATTGAGCACTAAACTACATCTCATACCCGATGTAGTTCTATGTGCAAGTGTGTTGGAACATGACCTAGGTTTCTCTTATGTAAGTTGCACTTTGTGAAGTATCGAGCAATAATTACATGTAAAAATATAATAGAATGTGTGCATGAAATAGAATATAATAGAATCCCTCCCCTATAAAGTGTGATTCGGATGTCCTAGATTTTTCCTTGATGATGATGGAGCTATGTGGATGCCAATGCAATAGATGGATGCAAATTTATATTTATAGGGTTTTCTTGGTCTAATTTCATAATTAACCCCAAAAGACCGACCTCATAAAAGATAAGGATGAAAAATGGCTAGAAAAGACCCAAGAAATGGTGGGAAAGTGGAAAAGGGACCAGGGCACCCATGGGTGCCCCCAGGTTAGAGATAAGACGATGCGGGATATCCGGAAATGGATAGATAAATAGATTCGGATGGTCATAAAATACGAAAGAAAATAATAATAAAGAACAAAAAGATGGGGTTAATTAGTACTTTCTTTCTTTGAGAACCTTTGAAACAATAGTATGAGACTAGGATAAATAATTGTCTAAAGTGCATGATTTTGTGAATACAGTAGCATATTGACATGTTACAAGCCGGTAGCATATTCTTATGCTACCAGAGGCCTTTCCTATTTATTTATATCTTCACTCATCTTATTCTCCCTCGAACCGCCGCTGCCCACCTCTACTAGCGACCACCATCCCCACTTGCTACTAGCCAGGTACCACATAGACATGTTACCGCTTGGTAACATCATGCCTTTCTACTTGCTGGTAGCATATAAAATGCTACCAGCCAGTAGCATCCTTTGATTCTACAAGCACATACCTTCCCGCACTCACCCCCGTACTGCACATGCAGCAGCAGGAACCTTCCTACTAGCTAGTAGTATACGACATCTACTAGATGGTTAAATATTTTTCATCTGCGCTATTTCTCCAACCAACCTAACTCACCCCCATGCTTCTTTAGCTCACCCATGTTTGTAGGTTTATTCTATTTTGCACATGGTGTGAAAAATGGATAACAATTTGTTGACTTTAGGGACAATTTTCCTACTAGATTACACAAATTGGTGGCCTTGAAGTATCCATTGGACATGGAGTTATCCTAGAAATTGAAATTTATATGGAACCTTCATCATAAGAGTTGTTCTATATTTTGATTTAATTTGAGTGGAAAACTATTTGAAACTAATTTTCCACTATATCTCCCTATACACTTTGGAAATTGTCCTCAACCATCTTGCTTGTACCAAGAAACCTACATGAAAATGGAAAGTGCAACAATAACAAAAGGACAAAACTATGTACAAAAATGAAAATCATACATGTTCCAACTAGAAAATGCGAGTTTGCACCATCACTTATACAAAAGCAAACCTAAAATACAATTGAATAGTGTGCTATAAGAACTTGGAGAAATTATAAATCTAAACTAATATGTATAAGGATAGGATTTTACTTCATAAAAATTCTTGAGGTAGACCCCATTGACTAGGATCTACAATTCTTCTCCATCCAATCTTAAAAATTGGATGGAATTGTTTGTTTTATTACTGAGATCATGTAATGGCCAATCCATATCGCATCAAACTTGGAATGTCTACTGGTTTGGACACATCTGCATCCCATTTCAGAACTAAGTCCCCTTCATGAAAATTTATATTTTTGGCCTTCCTACTAAAGGTCATCTTGATTTGGACATGGTATTTCTCCATCGTTTTCATATCTTGGCATCTCATATCTTCTAGCTCCATAAGCTCTACATATCTTACCTCTATAGCTTTAAACTCAAAAAGTTCCAGATGTTTGATAAGCTCCAAATATGGTAATTCTAGAGATACTAGAATCCTTTCTTCCATATCATAAACTAATCTTTAAGGAGAGTGACCAATTTATTTCTTTGGTTGTAATCCTATCAACCCATAAGGAAGCTTTTATATTTATGTGCTATGTCCTCTGTTTTCATCTAGAGTCCTCCTTATGATCCTTAGTAGATTTTTTTTGGACTCAACCTGGTCATTACCTTGGGGGTAATAGTTTGAGGAGGTGCTCAATTAGATGGCATTCTTCAAGGCCTAATCAGATATCTTTAATCCAAGAAAAGGTAAAGCATTATCAGAAATAATTGTGGAGGGGACACTAAATATTTCCACAATACCTTCATAAAAATCCAAAATGTTGGCTTCGTTTGATTCCTTGAATGCAACCGCTCTCATCCACTTGGTGAAGTAATATGTGGCTGTTAAGATCCACTTGTGGCATAGGCTTGAATTTTGATTAATCACCTTAATGAAATTCACTCCCGTTGCATGAATGGATCACTTATAAAAATGTGGTGGAGTGGGAGAGTTGTTATATTTTTCTTTCCTATAAATAATGCACATTTCTTTCACTTCTTAATCCATGCATAGTAATCATTAAACATATTAGGCCAATAATGACCAACCTTCATAATTACGAGGGTTTGTCACTCTTGAGGAAAATGGCCACCTATTTCCCCATCATGGAACTCATGTAATAGCTTTTCTATTTGATTTTTTTGATGCACCTTAAAAGGACACCATTTACATCCCTTTTTAAGAAAATGTTATCAACAAGCACATATGGAATAAAATGGAGCTGAAAATACCTTCTTTTAGCCTTACGCAATCTTGGAGAACATTGACCTATTTGGAGGAAGTGGATTATATCCTTAGTCCAACATGAACTTGGTAAAACATTGACTGATTGTACCTAATCATCCTGAAGCACTAGAGTATCTTCCTTCTTAGTTTTTGGTCTAAAGATAACTATTCGCATTGCATTTTCCCCTAATCAGCTTTGGTTATTTTGATATCAAATTCATATTGCATGACCCTTTTTATCTAGTTATCTCTCTTCTCATTAGGTATTTCTTCAAAATAAAATATTTTACACCATCATGTGTAACTAGTAAATGAACTTTATTATTTGACAATAGATTCCCAAACTTCTTTAGACCTCTTATCATGAAAAGAGCATGATTTTCAATGAATGAGAAACTTACCTTATAATCCTCAAGGCCATGGCTAAAGAATGCACTATGTTTCTCCATTCCCTTTTTATTCAACTAAATTTAAAACCAATGAGATTGACTCAACACCTCCAAAGGCATACAAAATAAAATCCATTTATAAATATGGATTAATAAGGGTTAGATCCTGCGAATGGCATATTTTATAGATTCAAAACTTGCTTTTCCTTCCACAATCCACTTGAAAGCCATATTTTTCTTCAATGCATTAAATTCATTGGCTTGAAAATGTTGGAAAGATTAGGGACAAACCTTCTAACAAATTTAATCCTCCCTAAGAAGCTTTGAAGGACCTTTTTATGGCTAGGAAAGGTAGTTCTAGAATAACAACAACCTTATTTAGATCAATACTCAACCCTTCCTTAGAAATAATGTGTCCTAGGAGTTTACCTTCATGGGCCAATAAGATGCACTTCTTGGGATTGAGGGAGACTTCAAACTTCCTACACCTTTCAAATACTTTCCCGGGGTGAAAAATATGATCAGCTGGATATTTTGGTAACACTATGATGTCATCAAGTAGACAAGAACAATTTTGTTAATCATCCCCTGAAATTCTATATCCATGGCCCTTTGGAAAGTTTCTTCACATTTGATAGACCGAATGGAATTTTATTGTAGAAAAATGTTCCCCATTTTTTTGTGAAGGTAGTTTAAAATGATCCCCTTCCTTTAATCTAATTGTATTATATCCCAGCTAACCATCAAGGAAACCATCAAGGAGGGAAAACCTTCCTAAACCCACCACTAGTAGAATATGGTTCATTCATGGAAGTGGGCAGTGATCCTTCAAAGAATCTCTGTTCAAGTCCCTAAATTCAACACACAACCTAATATCTCAATTTTTATTCTAGAATGGGATAAGATTAGAAACCCAATATGAATGTTTAAAAGGATAAATTATATTTTCTTAAATCAGCTTGTTCAATTCCTTTTCCATTAGGGGCTCCACATGTTGGTTTACGGGCCTCTATCTTTGTCTAACTCACTTGGATGTGGGGTCCTACTTAATAGTATGATGAGATAAATTAGGATCAAAAACTCTAAGGTCCTCATAGCTCTATGCAAAGACATTAGAAATTCTTGAAAAAAATTCACAAAATCATCCTTCTTTTGAGAAGTGCTTACCTTACCAATTAGAAGAGATTCACCTTGACCCATTTGAGATAGGCTCCGCATCATCAACCTTGACCAATATGTTTTCCTTTTCCTTCCTTAGCTGGTCATTGGGGTTGAAAATAGACTCTAAGGTCACTAGACCCTTGCCATCTTGTTTTTTTTTTGAGATGTACAACCTAATCTCCATACTACCCATCAATTTTTTTCTGATTTTTCAAAGAAAACTCAGCTTCTTCTCAAAATAAATTAACAATTTTTGGTTATCCTCAAACACCTACTAATTTATGTTATTATTTTTGGTACAATAGGCCTCACAATCATTTTGATATGAGGCTGAAATCTATCTTTCCTAACTTCTCCAACAGTATCAAACCTTTCTCCAATTGCACCAAATCTATCGGCAACCTCATTCTCCTTTCTTATATCCTAGATGTTGAAGGCCTCAAAATATTCCAAGAAATCCCAAACTCTATGCTTTTATGCCTTGAGTAGATCATTCTTATCTAAATGTAAACCCCTAACTTGGTTCACTATCAATTCAATGTCCCTAAAGGCCTATAAGTCTGATTTTAATGTTCTATTTTCTTTGCCCATTGTAACCCATGAATAAGGGATTCATACTTTGTTGTGTTATTAGAGAAACTGAATTGAAATATGAAAGAAGAATAAAATTTTATACCTTTAGGATAAATGAGCATTACACCTCCTCATACACCTTTCCTACTCCTTGATCCATCAAAGAACATTTTCTAGACACCCTTTTGTTCTTCATCGCCTAGCTTCTCCATACTAGGTAAGGGCGCATTCTCTTCAAGTAGGCAATAGATCCCGAGACCAATGTCTTGAATTCCCTAATTTCTTGAAGAAATTTTAGATTCTTTAGCCTTCTTGTAAGGATCAAAATTATAAAATTTATGTGCCCATTCATCAAGTGTTAGATCAGGAATTCCCTCAATTTGAGTTTCAACTTCTTGAGTGTTGGGGTAGTCTTCTTCATCAAAGATTGTGCAATTTGTATTGATAGGACTAGGGTGTAAGGTTATACATGATATGCAACAATAGGATCTGGCTATAATAGTAACCTTAGTACCATACCATGTCCTGAAGATTATGTGAGACCATTCTACTGATAGATAGACTCCCATTTTTGTGGTAAAATCCCTAGGTAAGCATTGGGAAAAAAGTGGAGGGAGATCAATTATAGAAACATCCCGAGGAACTAATAAATCTGGGCATGCATGCAATATAAGGTTTGAATTTCTAATAATTCCAACAGTTCCTATGGATGTCCCATCTAGCTATACTACACCCTTTGAGAGAGGATCATATTTGAGGCATAGTTTATCTACAATCTATTTGACACCACCGAGCTACTTGCCCCTAAATCGATCATACAATTGTGCACTAGATTATATAACAATAATCAATGACACATAGAATGGTAGAGGATTCATATTTCTACTTGGATGACCCTATTTCTACTTTATATTATTAGTAAGGACCTTATCTTTCTCTTTGGATGACTCCTTTGAAATAGAAAAATCAGCTATGGTTGCTTGTAAGAGATCTCTTTAGCCCAAAATAACTAATAACTCCCACATGGATATGCTCACATTTGTTCTCTTAATCTACTCAAGGATATTAAAAGAGGTTGAGATATCATTTTGATGTACCTTGCTTTTAGTAACCCTTTCTTTCACTTGGGATGATGTAGAAGGACCATTGGGATAACCTTGCACATTTAGAACCATGTTTGAGCTACGACAACCTTGGGCTGCCATAGAAGGTTGGAGTGGTTTTCCATTTTCTTTATGTCCCTCTTTTATGGATATTTTCTTAGACCTGGTGTTTGTATCCATACCTTCATGAAGAGTTTTATTTATTCCAAAAACTCTTCTTCTTACCATTTTACAAGTGATGTGTCACTTGGAGTTTCCTCTTGAGTGACCAATTTCTATTGATTTTCTTCTACAGTACCTCTTGAGAAGTAATTACATTTTACACCATCGATCCTGGTTCAATATTCCACCTTTGGGGCATATTGCTTGGTTGTGTGGAAGATGGCAAGGGAAACACCACTCATAATCCTACACAAGATTATTTTGAATGGGAAACAAGGCTTCGGATGAGTTCATTTTATTGGGATTGTATGGTTAAAATGGTCTAGCAAAACGAAATTGGATTTATTTTTGATTTTTAACTTGGGTTGGAAGTTTATTTGGCTAGAAAGGGGCCCTATTTGGTTGGTATGGAGGTTGATAATGTATGAAATTTTGGGCTTACTATCTCTTAAGGGATACCAACTCATTCCCAAAATTTTGTAAATGTTTTACCATCTCTTACAATTTTGTTGAAGGCGTTGAGAAGGTGGATGCTTTACTAGAGATCCGATTTATGGGGGTTGGGAAAGGTGTTAATTTAGGGGTTAGATTAATATTTTCAATTTCTAGGTAAATAGGCATGGGATGCCAACCTGGGAAAGTTTTTCAGCTTGGATTAAATAATTTTCATCCCTAATAGTTATTGCATAAGAATTAGGTAATCTTGCACCACCCATAGATTGAACCATAATTGCAATATCAAAATTAATAGATTTAAGGAAATAGAGAAAAACACCTTTAGCACTTAGTCCCACAAGGGCTAGAATTTTGTCCCACATCCTTTGAAATCTGAAGTTGAAATCCGCTATTAGCTCGTTGGGATCCCTCTCAATGGTTGTCAACTTCTCAACTAATGATAGGTTGTTCACCTTTTCTCCAAACTGATTGTAAAGGGTCATGCCCAACATGTTCCAATTAGTGATTGCACTGCTCTTAGATCCTAAACCATTGTAGAGCCTTCCTTTTGAACAAGGAAGTTAAAAGCTTCACAACTACATCACATCGGCAACAATTTCATGGATAGCACAAACATTTGCAATGTCTTGAATTTGGTCAACTAGAGTAGTGTGATTCTCCTAGTAAAGAATGAAATACTCTTAAGTACAAAAGATGGAATAGGATTTTGTGCATTAAGGAAAGAGGAATACTACTAGTAAAGTTGAAAAATCCTCGGTTTGGCTGATTTTGTTAGTGTGCCATTATGATGGTCCTAAGGACTCTAGAAGATTGCAAGAAAGGCCTACTAGGAGGTGGTGTAGACAAAGTTCTATTTGGAGGTGAGGGTGACCTGTGAAAATTCTTCCTCTCCTTCCTCTTCCCGGTGATAATTTTAGGTAGTCAAAGGCTCCTTATTTCTTTGTCCTAGAATAGGTTTAAATCCTTATCATGAACTTGAACCAGCAATAGTGCTGAAATGAGTTTATTTATGATCAGATTCATCAGATGTGTTGTTGCAGAGCCTCCAAAGGATATAATTTTACTAAGATACATACCCAAACTTGGAAAAAATGGAAATACTTGATTTACTATCCCACTAGGTGTGCCAAAATCTGTTATGTCAAAAAGTAACACCCTAGGATCTACTTGTTACATGTCCCCACTCTTTACTAACATGGGACTATCTCTCAATTTGTTGGACTTGATACTTGAGATATAACTCCAGAGAAGGTTGGGTCCTCTACCTATTCCTAATGATAAACTACTAAAAGGAAAAGCAACTACTTAACACTACCTTAAAACTCTAAGAGACCGGGAAAGAGAGAAGCATGAAATGAAAATAATAAACTAAGGGAGGAGATAACACCAAGAACAAGGATGAAACATTGCCATCGGTGAAAATGGAATAAAATGAAGTAGGAGAGGGCAACAGATGTGCCATAGTTCAAGACAATATTTATAATACCATCTTCATGGGCACAACAAATTTAAATCTTATGCAACAAGAGTAAAGCATGTACAATATATTTGTAAGTATAATGGAAGACAAAAACATAACAAAATACCAAAATAGGGTGAGAAAAGCCACAAAACATGGGTTTTATTGCTTAAAACATGCACAACCCATTACAAAATAGGCACAAGGCAAGAACCCTTGGCAAAATACTCAAGTTTGAGGCCTATAACTCACAAAAGTTCTAGAATAATTTTCACCAAGTTCCTTTACATTCCAAAATGCCTCCCTTCAAAATGAGGCAACTTTTACAATATATAGAGAAAAGCACCTTAGAATTATCTCAACAAATAAAAACCTTTATTAAAGAGGTATGAGAATTTAGACACCTAAATTTGGCATCTCTACCCTTGTCTACCCAGTGTGTGCATATTTTACTATGGTCCTATCTAGGTCCCCCTTTTATTAAATCCATCCCTCCTTAATTTAATTAAAATTCCCATCCCATCACCTTTCATTCCCATTAATTAATTAAATCCTATTAATTATTTAATTAACATCCACATCATAATCTAGCCCTAATCCAATTTCTATTTAGGATGTTTTTATCCTAAATCCTCATCACTTTGTTTTTCTAGCTTTTATCCTATCTAGATTTATTTCCTACACATCCCTAAAACAACCTATTCCTACCTACATGCTTTAAAGAAGATTTTCCATTCATCAAAAACCTAAAATCATGCCAAAATAAAAAAATCTAGCCCATTGGGAAACTTTCCCCTTAGTTGGGCATTGACCCAGCCCAGTCGTCATTGACCCTATAAAGATAAGTGTTTTATTTCCATAATGAGGGGATGTATGCAAATTCTGAAGATTCCTTGTGACCTATAAGCTATCTTTCATGACTAAGCATTCCTACAATAATTACAGATCTCTTGGACACCATTTCGACATGCTTGCATTGCTCACGATCATCCTTCATGAGATTTATCATCATCTTTATGTTGTTTTATCTAATCTTTACCATATTATCCTTGTTTTTCTTACATTTCCTAATGTTTTGTAGGTTCATATCAACTTTTGTAAAACTCAAAGCTCCCTTAACAACCTTCTCTTCTAGATTATTTTCTTACAGGCCTCCCATTTTATCCTTTAGACCTTGGATTTACCCAAATCTATTATAGTCATCATTGAATTAACCTACTCACCTTTGACACATCTCAATATCATTTATATTTTTTTCAAATCCTTCCTTAGTTTCCATCTTCACTTTGTTATCCATCTCGGTTTATAGATCCTTTCTTCTACACTCCTTTCGAATCAAATTCCCCCATCCATACCCTAGTCGTTGTCGACACGGGTCCACTTTGTCAATCCAATCTCCCTTACTTCCATTTTCTACTTCTTGTTCCCCTTTGCAAGTGACTTACAACACCCATAAGCTCTTGTTTTCATCCAAACCCTGCGCAGTCTGCATATTCAACTTAAATTCCAAATCCACCCTCCTTGTCACCATCAACTGCCTCTATGATAGGAAATAAGAGATAAAATATGTGGAATAATTCCTTACAAAATCGCAATAGTAGAAACTAATATCTAGAAAATATTACGATCTCAAATAAAAGTCCGAAATAAATAACACAACACAGAGACAATATTTAACGTGGTTCACCCAATTTGGGTTATGTCCACCAAGAATCACTTGCTCGATTTTATTACAAGCCTCCACTCTCTCAATACAATACCCAGATCCATATGGAGCTACGCTCAACAAACTCTACAAAATTCACACCCGTAATTCAAAGCACATCTCGTAGTACATTAGCTTGTCTATATATCATATGCATAATACCATATATATAGACAATTGCTTAAAGCATTTTGATACAAAACCGTGGGTATCAAAACCATGGGAAAAAAGTGGGTATCAAAACCATGGGCAAAAAGCCATGGGTATCAAAACAATGGGTACCGAAAAAACCATGGGCCCAAAAGCAGCCCATAACGGTTTACCCATTACCCATGGGTTAATATAACACCCATGAAAATTTGCTTCGCGTAAAAATATCCGAGTGTAACTTATGAAGGTGTACCACACTCTAACATGAAAATAGGCTCCATAAACATAACAATCTCCACTTGGAGATTGATTTCCACTGAGCAAGCTTTTCAACCCTTCACTGTCATCCATGAAGGCCAACCAAAGCTAAACATAGCATTAGTTTATCCCTTGTGACCACCTTGGTCATCATGTCTCTGAGGATTCTCGACTGGTATGAATCTTCTCCAACTTTAACTTATCTTCCTCCAAAGTTGTCCTGATGAAGTGATATCTCAACTGTATATGCTTCATCATGGAGTGGAAAGTAGAGTTCTTATCTAGGTGTATATCACTATGAATATCACTATGTAGCTTACATTCCTCTTGCTTATGCCTCAACTCCTCAAGAAATTTTTGTAACCAAATCATCTCTTTGCTTTCCTCTGTGGAAGCAACATACTCAGCCTCCTGGTTGACAAAGCCACTAGCTTCGTAGTTGTGAAATCCAACTTATGTTGTCCCACCTACAATGTAAACATAACCTTCGTACTCTCTCTTGCTATCTACATCTCCAGCCATGTATGAAACTACATAACCACGTAAAGTGGTGTCTGATCCACTGTAGCATAAAATTGTCCCCATGGTCCCTCTCAAATACCAAAGGATCCACTTTACTACTTGCCAATGCTCTTTACTTGGATCACTCATAAATCTACTCACATCTCCCACTACATGGGCAATATCAGGCCTAGTGCACACCATAACATACATCAAACTGCCAACCGCTGATGAGTAAGGTACGTTGGACATCTGGTTTCTTTCCTGGTCTATCTTGGGACACTGCTCCTTTGATAACTTAAAATGGCTTTCTAAAGGAGTCCCAAATGGTTTAGCATCCTGCATGTTAAACCTATCCAATACCTTCTTAATGTACTCTTCCTGAGATAAAGTCAGCTTCCATTCCTTCCTATCCCGAGTTATCCTCATACCAAGGATTTGTCTAGCTACCCCCAAATCCTTCATATCAAAGGATTCACTTAGCTATTTCTTGAGTAATTTTATTTCATACATGTTTTTACCTGCAACCAACATGTCATCAACATACAAACACAAGATAATATAACTTCCATCCTCAAATTTCTTTATATACACGCAATGGTCAGAATGACATCTAATATAACCTTGCTCCATCATGAAGCTATCAAACTTCTTATACCATTGACGTGGAGCTTGTTTCAGGCCATACAAGCTCTTCTTCAGTTTGCACACCATCTCCTCTTTACCTTTGACTTCATATCCTTTTGGCTGCTGCATATATAGCTCCTCCTCCAAATCACCATGGAGAAATGTAGTCTTTACATCTAACTGTTCTAAGTGCAATTCTTTTTTTGTCACTATTCTAAGAACAGTTCTGATAGAAGTCATTTTTAATATAGGAGAAAAAATATCATCAAAATCTATACCTTGTTTCTTTGTAAACCCCTTGACCACCAACCGAGCCTTATATCTTTTCTTTCCTCCTTCTTCATCTTTAACTCTATACACCCACTTTTTCTGCAATGCTCTTTTTCCTTCCAGTAGCTTCACCAAATCCCAAGTCTATTTCTCCATGAGAGACTTATGCTCCTCATCCATTGCTTGCTCCCACTTCTTACTGGCATCTACCTGCATTGCTTCATCAAAGCTCTCCGGATCTCACTATCAGTGAGTAATAAATAATAAAGAGAAGGAGAAAAATGTTTAGGTTCTTTTCTTACCCTAGAAGACCTCCTCACTGTAGGAGTTTGGGGTTCCTGTTGAGTAGGTTCTTGAACTGATTCATGGGTCACTGTCCCATCTAGAAGATCCTCTACCACTACATATTATTTAGTGGATTCTTCCCTATTTTCCTGCAACTGTTGCTTATACATGAATTTCTCATTAAATACCACATCCCTAGACCGAATGATTTTCTTGTCCTTAATACTCCAACATTTAAATCCAAAGTCATCACCACCATAACCAATAAAAGTGTATTTTTCTAATTTAGCCTCTAGATTGGTCCTATCATCCTTGTCAATATGAACAAACACCTCACATTTAAAGATTCTAAAAATGAGTATTTGACTTTCTTAGTATACCAAGCCTCCTCAGGTATGCCTCCATCCAAGGCAGTTGAGGGTCCTTTATTTATTAAGTACACATCTATGCTCACCGCTTCTGCCCAAAAATAAAGAGGCATTCTTGCATGTATCCTCATGCTCCTAGCACATTCCATTATTGTTCTGTTCATCCTTTCTGACACCCCATTCTACTGTGGGGTTCCTGGAACTATCTTTTGCCTACAAATTCCATTCTTAGAACAATAATCATCAAATTCATTGCTGCAATACTCCCCTCCATTATCTGACCTAAGAAATTTTAACTTAAGACCTGTTTCATTCTCTACCAAGGCTTTCCATTTAACAAAAGTATCAAATACATCAGATTTGTTTCTAATACAATAAACCCAAACTTTCCTTGTTACATCATCAATAAAAGTAACATAATAACTTGAACCCCAAGAGATGATACCTAAGCTAGCCCCCACACATCAAAATGTACTAGCTCTAACTTACTCTCTTTCTTCATAGGTCCAACCTTGAGAAACCTTACTCGCTTATGTTTCCCATATATGCAATTCTCACAGAAATCCAAACATGTTTCTATATATCCAGGAAAATTCTTCTTTATGATGTCCATGCCCTTATGGCTCATATGACCGAGCCTATAGTGCCATAATGTTATATCTACATTTAAAGCCACAAGATTACAATCATTAGTACTATCAGTGGATAAATACAAGGTTCCAACCTTCTTACCTCTTGCCACCACAAGAGCACCCTTGGTAACCTTCCAAGAGTTAGTTGTAAATATCACAATACAACCATCACTTCCCAATTGCCCCACCGATATCAAATTTCTCCTTAATGTAGGCACATGTTTGACATCCTTCAATAGCCATGTATTCCCATTCTACATCTTAACCTAAACAGAACCTTTTCCAACTATACTGTAAGGCTCATCATCACCAAGAAAAACATGCCCAAAATCCCCTTGAACATAATCAACAAAATAATGCCTATGTGGAGTAGCATGAAAAGAAGCCCCTGAATCTAAAACCCAAGATTGCCACATTTGCCTCCTTGTTTTCTTCATGTTGTTTCTTCTTTCCCGAAGCTCCCAATAGTCCTTATTTGCATGCCGAGACTTTCCACAATTCCAACATACAATCCTGCTCTTAGATTTTGACCTTGCTCGATCTTTCGATTTTCCACGATTTCCTCTATTCTTCTATCTCCATCTAGTTTCCATTGTCAAAGCATTCCCTAAAGTAGAAGATTCCCCAAGATATTTTCTTCACATTTCCTCACTTAGAATCACCCCTACAACATCCTCAAACTTCAACTTTGAGTTAGCTGGAACCGAGTTTCTTACCATCATTACCAGGCTATTCCAACTTTCAGGTAAAGAGCATAGAATTAATAAAGCCCTAACTTCTTCATCAAATTCTATTGTAACCGAAGCTAGCATATTCACAACCATATTGAAATCATTTAAATGATCTTCTCCTGAACTATTCTCAGACATATTCATATTAAACAACATTTTCATTAAAAATATCTTGTTAGAGGTAGATAGATTTTCATACAACTTCCTAATACATCCATTATATATTTTGTAGTCTTTTCCTTTGAAACATTAAATAAGACCAAAGATGCAAGACACAACCAGATTGTTCCAAGTGCCTTCCGATCCAACAAATCCCATTCCACATCTGTCATAAACTTGAGGGTTTGTTCACCTTCTCAGAGAGAAGAGTATAAATATCCTTCGATAAAGGTAATATTCCATCTACATCTTCCAAAGACTGAAATTTTGCCCATTGAACTTATCAACCCTAGATCTTCCATCATCTACCATAGCTCCCATTCAAGATAAAAATTTCCCTATGATTCAACACTTCACAAATCAAAACCAGGCTCGATATCAATTGTTAGGAAATAAGAGATAAAATATGTGGAATAATCCCTTACAGAATCGCAATAGAAAACTATATGTAGAAAATATTACAGATCTCAAATAAAAGTGCGTAATAAATAACACAACACAAAGAGACAAGATTTAACATAGTTCACCCAATTTTGGCTACGTCCACCAAGAATCACTTGCTCATATTTTATTACAAGCCTCCACTCTCTCAATACAATACCTAGATCCATTTGGATCTATGCTCAACAAACTCTACAGAATTCACACCCAAATTCAAAGCACATCTACAATACATTTGCTTGTCTATATATCATATGCATAAGACCATATAAATATACAATTGCTTAAGTAGTTTGATACAAAACCGTGGGTATCAAAACCATGGGCAAAAAACTATGGGTATCAAAACAATGGGTACGAAAAAACCATGGGCCCAAAAACAACCCATAACGGTTACCCATTACCCATGGGTTAATAAACCACCCATGAAAATTTGCTTCATGTAAAAATACCCGAGTGTAACACATAGAAGGTGTACCACACTCTAACATGAAAATAGGCTCCACAAACATAATAATCAAGCATAGTTTGGGTCACCATCGACCCAGTCCAGGTAACACTTAGTTTATAGTTATTTCAATTAAGTTAGCTTTTAGATCAATCTTAGAAATTTATAAGATTTAGTAATATTGCTATTTCTGCATGGTATCTATTGTTTCATCCATAAATTATCTTTCTTTTATCAAATGGGGGTTGACATATGCAAACAAAGTTAACACTTCTTGGATCCTCTTTGTTGGAAAACCTCTACATATCATATCTAATCTATTTTTTTTTAGGGATTATTATTTGTAGGTCATCATCTTGTAGCAACGAGGATCCATCATCCAATTTATGACTGTATCCATCACATCACATCTAAGGTACCATAAACCCTCTATAGTACAAGTTTCTAGTTTCTTTTATTAACTATTTCATTTACTTGATTAGGAATGAAGAAATTTAGACAAAATTATTGGTATTCCCACTTTGGGATGACCCTTTGGGTGGTCCTTTTATATTTATTTATACTTTCTTCTTCTTCTATCTTCTACTAACACTACAAAAATGGCTTCCCCTTTTTCTTCTTTGTGTTGGGTTCGGTTTCTTGGATCACTCTTCCCTTAAATTTCACATAAAAAGGAAAATTTATATCTAGGTATTCTTCATTTTCCCTATTTTCTCCATTACGTGTCTTATTTCCCTTTCCCCGTGTTCCTCATCAAAAGATCACACTTTGATTTGGTTTAAAAGAACCTTTCTTTTTGCATCTTGCTTGATCTTATAGTTTAAGTAGGGGTAAACCTTATGCATCTCACATTCTATCACACACAACCTAAAACTCATGCATCTAAATCATACATCTAGACATCATCTTACCCAATTGGTGATTGAGATTTCATCACCCAACAGAAGTGCTTTGAGACTTCCTAGCCAAAATTACACAAAACCAGCCTTAGATGGGAATTCCTTAGGTACCTTCATTACCCACCTCCCCTTTCTTTTTCTCAAATTTATTAATTAATCATGTTAATAAGAAACTTGTTGCTTAATTTATTTGTTAAAAAATTACATAAACAAATATTCACCTATTTCATGCCTATTGTTACCCTTCCTCAAGTCAAGGTAACACAACAATCCACTCCATCTAATGACATCCCTTCCTCTAATGATCCTTCCCAACAAGATTCTAAACTTGAGACCACACCTTTGGTTACCTAATCCCTTTTCTACATGGTCTCACTTCATGAGGACCATGTCATCCAAAATCATCCCTATCTTGAAACCAATCCTTGTATCTCTCATCAATCTAACCTTTCTAGACCAACTACACCCCCATCTCCCACTCCTTTAGAGACTCTTGGACCTCCTTCTAGCCCCATATATGACTTCTTATTTCATAAATATCCCACAGATATTTTGATCTTATAAATCTACTCAATTGGAGGATCTTATTCCATTCATGTCGGTTCACGTTAACTCTATCCCTATTCCATCCGCTACTAGTATGCCTATCCAACCATCTTAACCTCTTAGCACTTACATTCCTACCCATCATATGCTCCAACCATCTCAACCTCTTAACACTCATATCCTTGCTCATCATTTACCACAACAAATTTCCCAATATCAACAATCACATCATGTCCCTATTTCTCAACATCAATCATTATAACAACTTATCCAATCTCAACCCATGACATATATTAATCCTTATCAAATGATTCCCCAAACACCCACACATCCAAAAACTTATCAACTTCCTTATCAAGATACTTTTCATGCCACACAATCACAATCCCAACCTATCATCACATTGAATGATCCTATTCATGCCCTAATGAATAGGTTAGCTAGTCTAGAGGCTGCTACCTTGGGACCCAAGGTTACATTATCTTATGAACAAATCTGTAATGAACCCATTCATCCATTAGTTCCAATCAAACCTTACCCTCCTCATTGGGATCTTCCCAAGTTTACCAAGTTCAACAACAAGGAAGATCCCCAACAACATCTCCATGCATTTAAACATGCATGTTACCTTATCACACATGATTAGGAACTTATGCTTCGCACCTTCCCCATATATTTGGTTGGTCTAGCGTTGGATTGGTACAATGATATTCCTCAACATTCCTTATTCTCCTTTACCCAGCTCGTGTAATTATTCTTACAACATTTTTTGATTAATACTACATGTAAAATCACTATCAATGTCTTATGTACACCAGTAGATAGTTTGATGACGAATCTATCTCACAATTCATTTCTCGATGGCGTGGTGTTATAATTGAAATGTCATTTAACTCTTCTCACATTCTTGTGAAACACATATTTATTTCTACATTGTAAATCTAATCTTTCCAAACATTTAAATAAGCCTTCACCATGGCTCACAAAATCAAAACTCGTGCCCTTGAGCAAGGCCAACTCAAGCTTCGATCAAACAAGCCCAAGACCAAGTTCATCAAACCCACTACACATAGCGACAAGTCTAAAACTACCACCAATACCATCATGGTTCAATCCCCATCCACATCTCTCTCTCTCACATAGAGTCTTTGCAAAGATATTTTATACCATCTCCTAAGTATACCTCCTTGGGGAATCTTATAGTTTGGTATTGGGCATGTTAATGGAAGTACACTCCATCCAACTTCCTCCTATACGACCCATGGATGACTCACGACCCAAGCCCACTTAGTATCATGAAGCCCAATATTGTAAATATCATCAATTTAAAGGTCATGACATTGAGAAGTGTATTTCCTTCAAATATTGCATCCAACAACTTATAAATCGGGATGATATTCTTAGAGGTTTCAGCACCGAAAGGGGGTGAATTAGTGCCGATAAATAATTACAATCAATTTCCTCTCCTTTTTTATTACTCTTAAACATTATTGGTTTTTATAAGCATGAAATATAAACCATAAAGATATAGAATTGAGAAGAATACACACACATTCACATGAGGAGAAATGGTATAATGTGGGAAACCCTTTCGGAAAAAAACCCAATGAAACCAACGCTTATTAGGAACACCAATTCTAATGTCTTACAATGGTTTTGGTTGAGCACCCACTCAACCTATGAAGCACCCACTTCACAACTTTAAGCATCCACTAAAAGATTTTTTGAGCACCCACTGAGAAATTTAGAAAGCATACACTTGCAAGGAGAACCAACCCCTAATTTCATTAGCTACAATTGATCTTTTAAAAGTACCTACCCACGAGGAGGATACAACCCCATGAATATGATAAGCTACAACTTAGACTTATTATTAATTCAATCTTTTATCATTTGTATACACAACTGATTATCATCACCTTGTTTTTTCATTCATTTACAATCACTCTTCAAAGTTAGATATGCAATGTTTTCTTTACCTCTTTCTGATCTCTCTCCGTCTCACATTCAACATATCAAATTTTATACTTCTATCTTCATATAAATTCTTTTCTAATAACATGGTCTCATTCATAAAACAACTCTTCTCTTTATTTTCACCGGGCCACATCCTCTTTCTTTCTCTCTATAAAGACTTTGTCCTCAACTTCTCCTTGCTCTTCTCTTCAGAAATCTACATTATGCAACTACATATTCTTTCCTTACATAGATCTCTTCTCATCTCTTCTTCATTAGCATTAGATGTTCAACAATGGTTTTGTGTCATTTCTTTCTCATAAAAGCTCCTTGGCTCGATCGTACTTTATCTCTCTTTTCTCTATTCTTGGATCTTCAATTCTTCACCTCTTCACTCAAGCAAGTGCTCTTGCTGATTCCATTAATCTATAATGAAACTAATCAATTCTAAGAATCTACCCACAAACCTGCATTACTCCTTTTACCTCTTTTCCTTTGTCGGTCCTTCAACTTGAATGCATTGTTTTTCTCTCGAGAAACTCACATATTAACATCGGGTTCACTCTATATACAATCGATAAATTCCATCACCTCCTTTGGCCTTCTATGAATTTTTCCTACTTTTTCCTAAGAATATGGTCCATTAAATGCATGCAAATCAATCAGATTTTTCTTTACTTTATTTGGCTTGATTTAAACCTTCACCAAAAATATTTATTAGCTGATACCTAAAAATAGATTTTTCATTTTTCTAGGATTTCAAACGTGATAAAGTTAAGCGAGCCACTCCTTCTCTACTATTTGATTTTTCCTTGAGATTAGGAATCACACAGAGAAATGTAATTGTAGTGACACAAATTCAATGAGCATTAAATGTTAATAGCTGGAACTGTAGATTTCTTTGTTCTTTGTGAAGCCCAAGTCATATACTCAGCCGCAATCTCCAGAGTTTGAATCACCATTGATTTTTAAGAAAAAAATATCATTTGTCCAAGTTTAAATCAATTTTATTGTCCTTGAGCCCTATTTAGTTCATACTTGTTCATTCTGCAGCTTTCCTCGGCTTCTTTGTCTTTTTCCTTTGTATCGCGACATTATCCTTTGACTTTGTGGCTTTTCTAGCTATCCACGGATTTTTATTTTACTTCATGGCTTATGCGGTGTTACATGAATTTTCTCCTTTTCTTTGCCTTCCCATGCGATTTTGTTCCATGTCCATGACTCTATCTTATTCTAAGTGCATCTTTTATTATTCTCCATGGCTATCTCAATCCTTTGCGTTATTTATGGTCCTCCACATCTTTTCTAATTCTTTACATAATTTCTTTATGCGCGGATTTTCCTTAAGTTTTCCTTACTTACGTGACTCTTTCTTCACATTCGTAGCTTTACCTTTCTCACTCATGATTTTCCTTTAACTTCCTTTTTCTTTGAGGCTTCAATCCTTTATCTATGACTTTCACTAAGCTTATATGGCTTCTTATAGAGTTCTGCGGCTTCCTACAAACTTTGACGGAAAATTCACGAATTTGGTGGCTATCTCTTTTGTCCACACTTGCACAAAAAAATTATTAATTTCCGTAGAACTTATCCTTGTTCATCCCGAAGCCTCTCATGAGCTGTCACTACTAATCAACCTTCATATTTCTTGCTTTCTCACTTTACAAATTAATCCTTATGCCATCAATGTTGCTTGACGGAAATACTTTTATCATCAATGACAACTCATATGACAATGATAAAGTTCCAATAATTTCCCCCTTTCTCATTGATGACAACACCATAATAATTCATTAGAAACCTACAAACGTTGATGGCTAATGATTTCATACTCGATTTTTGCTAACATTATGTATCTCTTCCTTGGAAGATTTCTATTTTTAGATTCTCTCCCATTTATCATTTCTTGATTGGTTTCAGTGTCTCTCCTCCTTTCTCTATGTCATTGTATCTCTCCCGATTTTAATGTGACAGATGGTTTCGATTTCAGCATCTCTCCCCCTTTGACAACAATGAAAAAGGGTCATCTATGCACATGCTTCTATTTCTGATTTCAACATCTCACCCCTTTTGATTTTGATGCCACATCTCTCCCCTTTGATACTATCAATGTAGGTAAGGTGGATATTGCATATTCTTATCTCAACAAGGATCCCCCAAGCTCATGTTTTTGTTTTATAAGATCTTGTATCGTCGCGAAAATGCTCCCCCCTTAGATAATGTTGGTATTTTAAATGTTAAATAACCTCTCTTGTATGTTATTCTTCACTCTATATATGTTGAACTAGCATTGGGATTTCCTTGACCACATGCTCTTGTTGAGGTTGTATTCCACCTTGTATGTTAAATATTTCTATTTGAGAGATTTTACTCAAGATGTAGTCTCTGGATTCCGACACTTATCCACTACTTAGTGTTTTTCTCTCCTTACATCTTACAATAATTTACTCAGTCATGTAGTCTATCCAATTTCTCCAATTAATTCATAGCTACTCATTAACTCAACCTAAAGTTTCGTGTGTCCCAAGATTTCACCCGAAATGCGGGACTAACCCTTTTAAAAAATTTGTTCTTTTCAAAGTATTCCTATAGTTGTCTCCATTACGTTAAAGTATTCCTAGAGAATCATATAAGCCAATTTCAACAAATACCCACATGCTAAAATTCATTTTATTCCTCCGTCGGGTTTTGTTTGAGAGAATTTTATTTAATTATTTATTAAATAAATAAAGTTTTGTTTAAAATAAATTGTGTTGCAGTTGAACCCTGTTGAATATTTTCATGCCAATATTCCTGCCTCTCAGTAGGGTATTCACCAGGGAAGAGTTTTTACGAACCAACTATCTGAAAGGTTATTTTAAAAAGATAATTGTCTGCAACTTCTGACAACGTTTTTAGTTTTTATTTATTTCTTTTGTGTTTGTTTTTGGTTTTCTCTGATCAATCTTTAAATTCCCTTGATTTGTTTGTTCATTCTGTATAGCCTGTTTATTTTCCTAGAAGTTCTGGAAGTCATCCATGGCCTCAGACAAGGGGAGAAATTAATCATGGAGTGCTAATTTCTGACAAAGAAGGAAGGATGTAAGTGAAATAAGCTTCTTCCATGCTAGTCACACTTTTTGGAAAGAAGGTTTTAAGTTGCCAATGGGAATTTTGGTGGTGGAAGGAAGATGGGAATTTTAAGCCTTCCTAGAAGGTTGTTTTTTCCCATCATTAAAGTTAAATCACTTAAGTGCCAATGGGAATTTTGGTGGCGGAAGGAAGGTGGGAATTTGGAGCCTTCCTGAGAAGGTTGTTTTTTTCCATTATTAAAGATAAATCACTTAAAGTACCAATGGGAATTTTGGGGCTTCCTAGAAGGGTAAAAATTCCCATTGCTTTGCCTTCTTATTTTTAGCATGTATTCTAGCCAAAAAGTGCAACCCACCTTGTCATAAGTGCACACATTTAATTATATTTATTTTTAATATTCCTAGCTAAAGTTGGTGCCAAAAATAGATGGAAAGTCAAAGAAAATTTATGGGACAAAGAAGCATGCTAAAAATAAATAAAATAATTGCATGGAAAAACAATTAAAACATGCAAACATGGGCGCACAAATTGAGAGAGAAAGCATAAGTTATTATTGATAATTGCCAAAAAAAGGAATAAGAAATTATTAAATATAGCATGTAGTTATCTATATAAGCATGGGATGCCATAAGAAGGAGACACTTAATTCGTTTTGATGGAGCATGTTGCCTTAGAGAGTTTTGGTGCTAAGTGAAGGAGTGATTTGCATTAAAGAATATTTTTCATTTTTCTGGAGGCTTCCAGTTTTGGTGCCTAGTGTTGGAGAAGATTTATTTTTATTATTCAGAGCATATGTAAGTTGGTATAAGTTCCCAGGTGATTTAAATAATATTTTAGCTTGCTTGGCATCCAAGAAAAGTCTCAAATTTTAGGGTAGTAGGCTTTATAAACAGATTTTGGTGATAGAAATTAGGCATTCATGCCATGGACTCCATATTTGTCTGAATTATTTACAAGAATACTTCACTGGTGCTCATATTGGTGAAAAAGGAAAATTCAATGTCAAATATATTGAATATATCTTCTAATCGAAGGAGAAATTGCATCTTCTACAAAAATAGATCCGACTCTCATAATCACAAGGGCTTCCAGAAAACACCATCCTCTTGTTTCTAATGCAGCCCATGTGGAAGTATTGCATGGAAAATTCCTTTCAAGAGCTTGTGCATATGCTCCCAATCTTCCAGGTTAAGCCTTCATTGAATTTACTTGTATTTTCCTTCACTCGGAGTGCTTTCTAGAATTTAAAATTGCTTATATGAAATTAAAAATAAAAGATGATGAGTTTTGTCTGAATTGTTTATGGAAAACATTGCCTTTGGTACATGTACTTCAGAGAATAAGCTGTAAAATCTTATAGGATAAGAGGGAATAAAGGTCGGAGGTAGCACCCACAAGAAAATCATAGTTAGTTTCTTCTAGATCAAGTTTGGTGAGAATCAAAGGAAAGGATTCAACAACATATGGGAGAAAAAAGTATCTCAGATTCAAGGGAGAGATATCATCCAGATCATGCATTACTAAAGTGGATGAAGTAGAAGTGCAATACAAGTTGGATAAACATACGAGTATGGAAGAAGAACAATCTTTTGAGAGGGTTGCAAATTTCTTCAAATTTCTTCTCCTCTTTATTCTTCTTTCTCTTATTTTCTCCGACAAAGTAATTGATTAATCAATTAAATTTTAAAACTTAAGTGATTGGTTTAAATCCATTACTTCAAGTTACTAGAAGAAGTCAATTACTTGGAAATAGGTGGTAGACATGCAAACTAGAAGGTTCCATTTTCATTTATAAATCATGCATGTCATGAAAAGAGGAATTTTAGGAGGAATATTTCCATCTGCTTCCCTTTTTCATAGCTTCCAAATGTGGAAATTCATTAAAAACTTCATATTTGTAATTTCCCTCTATACACTATAAATAAATGAAAAACCTATGGGTTAAAGGATCAGAATTTGTTAATCAACATTCTTGAGTTCTAGACTTTTTGTTAAAACCCTTGATATCTTTTCTGAAAGTTGAGGAATTAAACAGAGGTGGATTTCCAAAGAACTTTGTGTCAACGGTGCATTGGCTTCTTACTTCTGTGTAGATCTTTAGATAAACTTTGCATTGTCTAAGATTTAGATTAGAAGCTTTCCTTTCCTTTGATTTTGTATTGTGAGATCTATTTGTTTTATCTATGTGTATGAGACCAACTCTATAAACTATTGGTTGGATTACACATCTTCTTCTCCTTCTTTCTATATTCAACTATTCCCCTTTTACAAATATTTCTTTACAGTTGCTTACTTGCTGCAAAATTTCTTAGTTATGGTTCATGAGCTTTGCAATTAAAGTAAAACCCACAAGATAGTTATTAAAATACATAATTGACAAAAATCTTACACGGAGCCTCACTGGTAAATGAGGGAGATTTATCTCATGACTACCTAGGTTTATTCATACAAAGTTTGATCAATTAGTTTGTGTGTTGGATACACAATTGATTATGATCACCTTGTTGTTTCATTCATTTACAATTACTCTTCAAAGTTAGATATGCATTGTTTTCTTTACCTATGTCTAATCTCTCCTTTCTCACATTCAATGTATAGAATTTTATACTTCTCTCTGCATATTATTCTTCATATGATAACACGGTCTCCTTTTGCACACAAATTTTCTCTTTCTGTATCATATGTATTGGTCTTTATTATTCAGCCATGCCATCTATCTTTCTCTCTGCAATTACTTTGTCCTCAACTTTTCCTTGCTCTTCTCTTCATCAAATCTACATTATACAACTTCATCTTCTTTCCTTACATATATCTCTTCTTGTCTCTTATTTATTAGAATTAGATGTTCAAAAAAGGCCTGTGTCATTTATTTATCTAAAAATCTCCTTGACTCATTGCGCTTTCTCTCTCTTTTCTCTATTCTTCAATTCTTCATCTCTTCAGCTCATGAGAGTGCTCTTGCTAATTCCATTAATCTATGATGCATCTAATAAATTCTCATACTCTACCCACAAACTTGCATTACTCATTTTACCTATTTTTCTCTGTCACTCCTTCACTTGAAGTATCGTTTTCTCTCAAGTAAATCACATATTAGCATTGAGTTTACTCTATATACAATCTACACATTCCATCACCTCTTTTGGCATGTCATGCACTCTTTCCTACTTTTTTTTAGAATATGGTCCATTAAATGCATGCAAATCACTCAAATTTTTATCTTAATTTATTTGGATTAATTTCACCTTTCACCAAAAAATATTTATTAGCCGATACCTAAAAATAGATTTCTCATCTTTCTAGGATTTTAAACGTGATCAAGTTAATTGAGTCGCTTCCTTCTCTGTAATTTAATTTCTCCTTGAGGAATCACATAGAGAATTGTAATTGTATTTACACAAATTCAATGAGCATTAAATGTTAACAGATGTAATTATAGATTTCTTCGTTCTTCATGAAGCTCAAGTTGTATACTCATTTCGCAATTTCTAGAAAATCAAATCACCATTGATTATTAAGAAAAAAATCTCACTTGTTCAAGTTTAAATCAATTTTATTTTCCTTGAGCCTGTCCGAGTTCATAATTTTTCATTATGTGGCTTTCCTCGACTTCTTTGTTCTTTTCCTTTGTATTGCGGTATTATCCTTTAACCTATGGCTTTTGTAGCTATTCATATATTTTTATTTTACTTCATGTCTTATGCGGTGTTACATGGATTTTCTCATTGTTTTCTTCCTTCTTGCGGATTTTTCCATGTCCAAAACTCTATCTTATTCTATGTGTGTCTTTTATTATTCTTTGTGGCTATCTTCAATCCTTTGTGTTCTTTATAGTTCTTCATGGATTTTCTAATTATTTGTGGGTTTCCTTTATGTGCGGCTTTTCCTTGTATTTCCTTTCTTTCACTGATTCACATTTTTCACTCGTGGTTCATCCTTTAACTTCCTTTTTCTTTAGGCTTCAATCATTTATTTGTGACCTTCACTATGCTTTTGTGGATTCTTCTAGAGTTCTAAAGTTTCCTATAGAATTTGGTGGGACCTTCGGACTTTGGTGGCTATCTCCTTATGTCCTCGGCTTTCAAAAATAGTTTAAGTCCCTTAGAACTTATCCTTGTTCATATTGAATCCTTTGTAAGTCTTCACTACCAATCAACCTTCATATTTATTGCTTTCTCACTTTACCAAGTAATCCTTATGCCATCAATGTACTTGACGATAAATAATTTTCCATCAATGTAACTTGGTATCAATGACAACTCATATGACAATGACAAATTTCTAGTAGATATCCAAATAGAAAGTTCCACCACTTCACCTAGCCAACCCCTTGACATAATTCACCACACATCAACAAATCAAGCCACCCTTTATACATTCAAATAGGAAATACTCATGCCATCAATCAATATCTCATCTCATCAATGACCCTAAATTTTTCTACCTTAGACATTAATCCCGCCCTTATTCAAAACCTATTGTATCCACAACTATCACACCTATATCAACTTTTACTACTTTTCCTATACCTATACCTACTCCTACCCTTACCACATCCACATCAACTTTGACTATACCCCTACTTCATCCACTTCGATCATGCCCCAATATATCACATCAGATTCATCCTTAATGTCTATTTCATCCCCATTAATATACACATTTGTTCCTTCACCCACATCTACATCAAACACACCTACTGCTACATCCACACCACCTATGTCAACAATGATCGCAACCATACCTGCTATTACTACATCCTAATCTCCCACATATATGATGAACACACATATTATTGCATCTATGTCACTCATTTCCACATCAATCCCAACTACACTCATTTCTACCACATATAATTGTATGTCCCCACTTACAACTATCCCAACACCTATATCGATGCATGTACCTACATCTTTACATATGACTACATCATCCATTCCATCCCAATCTTTTATGCCCACTCCTTCTCCAACATCCATTCCTATATCTACATCTATAACCACTACCACACCAGTCACATCCTCTCGATTTGTGAATATATCAATGATACCCCTTACAACATTTATGAAGCAATCACCTCCATCTAAAAAAAAAAAATAAGGGGATTCATTCTCCGTCTATAAAATTAATCAAGTTTACTACATCAATTAGTCTAAAACTTACACCACAATCTTCAATCCAGATGAAATTATAGTCATCCCCGCCAAGGGTAAATATTCTTGATCAAAATCTAATACTCTTGGTAAGCATCCCTAAAATTCTCCCATGTATCCTTGTAATAAATTAGACCTTACCTCTCCTCAATAATCCAACATTACAAAATCCATCCCAGACACACCCTCATCTATTTTAGGGCCAACCCCTTCATCTAAGATATCTCATAATAATAAATCCCAATCCAAACAATCTAAATCTCCTCCCAAAATTGATTCATATTTCAAGACACCTAATTTACCCATCCAATCTACATCTGTAATTAAGCCCAAACATCATACTAAACCTCACAAGAGTAACCCTCCCTTCACTACTCTTATGGGACCTTATAAAGAGATCCTTAGACATTTAATTCAAACATCTACAATCACACTTCCACCTATAAAAGCTTTTAACCCCCATAGTATGAAGCCATCGTGGTTCAATCCTAATTTCATTTGCACTTACCATCATACTCCAGGTCATAACATTGGGCATTATAAGGCCCTTCAAGCTAGTATCCACGATCTTATTGAGAGGGATGAATTTCTCATCCAAGAGAATCATCCTTCTCCATCCATCATTTTATTTGCAATCGATCAACCCTATAATCCTCGATCATTTTCCCAATCAAAATCCAAATTTATCATTGATACCCTTAAAAAATCCTACCCCAACATCCACATATGTCAATCCATCTGTATCCACATTTAAGTTACTTAATGAAATGCAACATCTCTTGCTTTGGGTGATCATCTATCCCTCACTTTTATCCCTCTCACATCTACACATCCTAAGTGCATCCATTCATCCTCTTATCCATTAAACAACTCCATGAATGTTGGGGGACTTTAATTTATCATCATTGGGCTATCCAATCATCTCCTTTCCTTGAAATTACCTTAGTTATATCATCTAATATCATCCAATCCATATTATCTAATCCTAATTCCACATTTGTGGCCATATGTGTGCCTCTTTTTGGGGCACCACCTTTTTCATCAAAGTCCACCTTTATGGCCATATTCGTGCCTATTTTGAGGCACTATCTTCTCCAAGTCCACCTTTGTGGCCATATTTTCCTTCCATTGAGGGACCATTTATCTTCATCAAAGTCCACCTTTGTGTCCATATTTGTCCTTCCATTGGGGTACCATTTACACTCATCCTAATCCCACCTTCGTGGCCATATTTTTTCTCCCCATGGGGCACCATACTTTCATTCTAAGTGACCATATTTTCATCTCATTAAGGACACATTTTTTCTTCACTTCTTTAAAGGTAGTGCATAACTTTTATCTTACCTCATTTCATCCTTTGCAATCTATCCTCTTATCTTATCATGACTTAAATAAGAATGTTACTACTCTAAAAAGGAGCCAATGTGGAAATTTTTTTACCTAACTAGATTGAACCATACATTATCACACACAAGTATGGATTGAGAGCCTATTGATTGGACTCCCTTCATGATAAACTAGAAGTAAAACCACTTAACGCATTGCACTTGTGACCATTCTACTTTGTTAGCATGTAATCCAATTCTCTTAGTAATTTATTTAGATAATTCCTCCATCTTATCCTCCTTTATTATCATTGTGATGATTTGGAATAATCTGTCTACCATAAATTCCTAGATGTGACCATAAATATGGGCATCACGGCTCTTCCCGTAGAATTTTCCTTATGGATAGGTTCTCCTTATTGGTGAGAACTCCATGATCATTACATCCATCACCCTCTTATTCACCTATTCAAACCATGCAAAGGTCCAAGGGTATCTCTTTTACATTCGATATCCCCTCATATGTGGTCTACTTAGCTATTCCCAACTCTTCCCCATGAAAAATTAAAAAATCATGAATTCTCTAGTAAAAATAAAAATTATCAAAAATAGATTGATCCCTCGAAGGATAGATGTTGATGCAAACAAAAAGAAAAACACGCAAAACAAAATCAAAAGAAATATACCGATCCTCAAGGATGGTTATCATATATTATTTTGCCATCTATATTATATATAAAGTGGACCACACCCTCAAAGGATGACTACTATTTTTTTCATTTGAATGCTTCCCGTATTGATTAGCCTTCCATTTTACTAAGCATCCTAAGAAATCTTCATGTATTGATAATCTTTTCTTCTTGATGACTTCCTGCATTTATCAATTTTCTCTTTCCCCTTCCCAAAGTTGGGGCATAGTTTTAGGGAACACCACTTTAGTAGAATCATATTCCCTTTCACAAGTACATCACAAACCCCTTTTTCATGTAGAAATTAGGTTTATGAGTTTATTTCATCCATGTTCCGTATGATATTTTTGTAACTAATTGACATTGGTTGCATACTATCATCTTATTTGGTCATATGTTCCTTGCATTACCTGGATCCCCTTCTTGTTTACCTCCAATGTAGTTGGAGGCATATTTCCTTATGCGTGTTACTTTCTACGATGTAGTTGAAAGAGTTTTGCGAGAATCGAATTGGAAACAATGCACCATGAAGTAGTTGCACTCTAATGGAATCGTGATAGCTCTAGCGTAATTGCAGGGATCTATCAATAATGGAAGAACTTTCTCAATAGAAACAAAGCTTTCCCGTATAGAAAATACTATGGAGTGGCTTGGCATACTCATAAATTAGGAATGAAAGGGTACATATAGGGTGCTTGAGTAACCCTAGTACATGAAACACAAGAAAACCCTAAACCTAACCTATGTGAGATGACCCTCCATATGTGAGTGGAGGACACATAGGATCCCACACACCAACACCCCCCTTCATCAAAGCTGGGTAGTAGCTATGATGAGTTAGACAGAACAAGAAGACACTCCTAAACAACTAAGAAAGATGTGTCAATGGGGCCCGAAAACTAAAGGCTTGATAAGGTGCCCATATACAAACAACATCTTCCTAGAAGAAGAAAAAGAAGAAGAAGATATGGACTATATAGCTCAAATAAGATGAGCAGTTGCATAAGACCTCACCCCAAGAAGAGATCGTAAGTGAAGAAACTTCACCTTAGTGAAGGGCTTGGTGAATATATCTGCAATCTGATCAACTTTATCTGAATGTACTGAATGTTGATGATACCATCATAAATAAGATCTCATATGTAGTGCATATGGATCTCAATATACTTTGTCTACCTGTATTTCTACAAATTGAGATAGTGCTCATTTTATCACAATATATAATGTTAGGCCACCTAAAGTGGATGTCAAACTCTGTCGAATAACTTGTAGCCAAATAACATTTTTGGTAGCATTAACTACTCCTCTTTATTTTGTCTTTGTAGAAGATATCATAATTACATTCTACTTCTTGCTAGACCAACTAATAGGTCCCGAACCAAGAGAGAAACTATAGCCAGAGGTAGATTACGATGATCTAAGTCCCCACCCAATCATAATATGTGAACCCAATCAATTCAATATACACCCCTCCATGATAGTGAATGCCATTAGTATAGATCCCACACACATAATGAAGGATCCATTTAACTACTTTCCAATGCAGCTCATGTGGCTCCTGCATGAATCTAGACACGATCCCTACAATATAATATAAATCCGGTCAAGTGTGATTCAAGTAAATCAAGCTCCTCACCAAATATCGATAAAGGGTACCATCAACCAAGGGAGTAGAGAAATCAAAACCAACTTAACCCCGAAAAGAAAAGGAGTAGGAGAAGATTTGCAATCGACATCTAAAACTAAACAAGGATGTCAAGTATACTTAGGTTGCGAAATCACAATTCCTGAGTCAAATTGTGAAATTTGGATCCAAAGAAAGTAATGAAACAGACCTAAGTCAGTCATGAAAAACCTGTTGGCCAAGGTGATCTTCAAAGAATCAATCATAGAGGAAGAGTTTCTATGATCAACAAGTCATAAACGTAGAGAACAAGGATGAGCATGGAGTCATCTTGTCATAGAACATAAACATTTGGATCGAGTGACACCTAGTAAACCCTGGTGTAAGTAAAAGGAGTCCATCTTGGCATACCAAGCCCAATGGGGTTGTTTAAGGCTATAAAGAGACTTCTTTAACTTACAAATGAGGAGGGATCATGACATAACCCAAAGGTTGTTCCATGTAGATCTCTTCCTCTATCTGACCATGAAGGAAGGCACTCTTAATATCCATTTGATGGAATTTCCATTTGTTTTGTTGTGGTAATGGCAAGGGTCGGTCGAATAGAAGTCATCTTTGCAACCAGAGAAAAGGTTTCATTATAACTAACCCCACTATCTAGGAGAAACCCTTATCTACTAATCATGCTTTAAACTTTATGACATCTCCATCTACACCATACTTTATTCTCAAAAACCCACATACACCGAATGATTTTTCTTCTTTTTGGAAGAGGGTGAGATCCCAAGTATTTTCTTCATGAGAGAGAATACTCCTCATCCATGGCATAATCCCACTAGAGAATACCATAAACCTCTCAGAAATATTGTGGATCTGAAGTAGAGGTGAAGAAAGAGTGGGTTCTAATGAAATATGAGTGAGTACGTCTCATATCCAAAGTATCTCCAACTAAATCTCCAACACTTTGTAAAGTTTTCCTATCCCAAAGAGGACTAGGAGGATTAGGATCAGAGTCGGAAGATTCTTCACTTGAGTGAGAAGGGACATAGTCCTCATCATCACTACTATCAGAATCAGAAGACTCAAAGGTCTGATGGTCGGGAGGATTAAGAAGAGGAGCATGCTCAACAACATCATCATCTGATGAGTCAGAATTTGAATCAACGAGTTGAAGAACCTCAATAGGTAGAGAAGTAGAATTCAAAGAAGACTCATCAAACTTAACACTTCTCTCAATATAAAGCTCATGAGAAGTAGGATTCAACAATAGATATCCCTTCACGCCATCAGGATACCATAAAAAGATACAATGTTTAGGATTGTGGTTCCAATGCCTTGCATTTATTATTAGGAATTTGAGCCATAGCCTTGGATCCAAAGACTCAAAAGTGCTCAACATCAGGCTTGCATCCAAACCACACTTCAAAGGTGTCATCCCTCGTACTTCCTTGTGTGGAACACGATTCTAAATGTAATTAGTAGAATTCACTACTTCAGCCCAATACTATAGAGGAAGAGACTTCGAGTGAATCATACAAGTGGCCATCTACTTAAGAGTATGGTTATTTCTTTCTATGACTCCATTCTATGAAGGGCTATAAGCAATTGTATGTTGTAAGGAGATCCCTTTAGAAGTATAGAAATCCATGAACCTATTGTTTACATATTCACCTCCATTTTCGGTTTGAAGAACCTTAATAGACCATTCCAACTGTTTCTCAGTAAGAGCCTTAAAGTCCTGAAAATGTTCAAAGACTTCAAACTTAATCTTAAGAAAATATACCCAAGTATATCGTGAATAGTCATCAATGAAGGTGAGCACATAAAGAGCTCCAAAGTAAATAAGGAGATAGAAATGGACCAAAAATATCGATGTGAACAAGATCCAAGGGATGAGTATATTTCTAGGATTTTCCTTTGTCAAAGTTCTTTTCAGGATGTTTTCCAAGGGTACAACCCTCACAAAGACCCTTAGAAAACTTGATGCGGGGTAACCCGTTGACCATTTCATTTTGGTCAATTGTTCAAGGTAGAAATAATTTAGATGTCTGAAATTCTCATGCCATAACTTATTAACCTTATTTACATGAGTGAGAAAGGTAGTGGGAAAAAAATCAAAAGTAAAGTGGGAAAAGGTATATAACTATGAATGGTGATCCAACTTTCCCTCAACCACTATAGTGTCATCATTAATCTCATGAATAATCATTGAGTTAGGACCAAATTCCACTCACATTCCTTCACCAAGGTGAGTAATTTGGTAAACTGATAGGAGATTGGTAGAGAGATTAGGAACACTCATCATTTGGTTGAAATTTCCCCCATCCATCTCTATCGATCCACTACCGAAAACCAACACTGTCATGTCATTACCCATCATGATTTGGGACATACCATAAGGCTCGATGTTGGAGAACTCAACATGTGAAGAAGCCATGTGGTGCGAGGCACCGAATCTATAATCCACATCGATGAAGGAGAAAATTTGGCTACAAGGGCCTTTCCTTTCTTCTTATCAGATTTAGACCCTTTTGTAGTAGAAGACTCGGCCTTTGGAGCATTTTGTTTGATAGAATCAGGAACACCTATTTGATTTTTCTCAAGTAAATGAGTAAGGTGGTCAATTTGTTTTCTTATACATAGATGCTCTTTATGACAAAGCTTCTTGTAATAGGCACACAAAACTTGTCTTTTCGTGCTCTAGGCTCGGAAGTCAAGCGTTCATGTTAAATTTGGTTTTGGTCTTGGTTTCCCTCTTAGGTTGATCATTTTCTTTCTTTCTTCTTTTCGTAGTATTTTCCTTACTAGTACTTACTACAAGGGCATGTGACTTGGACTTGAGAGACCCCATTTGAATTACTTTGTCATATTCTCGAATGAGTTGAGACAAAAATATTCAAAGGAGGGAATATTCCAAGCATTGCCCAAGGTAGCGTTGTAGAGTAAAAATTTGACACAAAGATAGAATATTTAGGACCTAACTTAGATAGAATTGACAAGATCAATTGAGAATCTTTCTTCTCTACTTGACATTCCTTTAACAACAATCTAGTGTGGACAAACTTAGAGAAGAATGCTTGTAGGTTTTCAAAATCACTAGGATTTAACCCTAGTAGTTTGTTTTCCAACTCATGCGCTCTCATGTCATCTTGTTGTCCAAACATTTTATCTAATGTTTTCCATGCAAAATTAGGTGTTTTGGATGACTCAATGTGGAAGAGCAAGTTAGGAGAAACAAACATGCAAAGAAGACCTAAAGCTTCATCACTACGGTTTAACCACTTAGATTTTTTAGGGTCATTCCTGGTTCAGTCTCAGTTCCCATGGTGATGCGGAATAACCCTTTACCTCTTAGTTTCATAATCATTTTCGATCTCCACTCAAAAAATTTGAACGATGTAAGCAAAGGAATTGAATAAGCATCCATTGTGAAGAGAGAGAGAAGGAATGCAGAAAAGAATCACAACCACCTAGGACAATATAGAAACCCCCTTCTTTTGGCACTTTATAGTTGAGTGCGTTGGATACAATCGGGTCCGAGCGTGTGTCTTGAAACAATTGGTAACTCACCTTGTAATTAGTGTAATAATGTACAAGAGAGGAGACCACAATCGTGTTTCATGGAGTGTAGCAAAGTGACACCGTATACAAGCACAACTTGAAAAAAACTAGGAAGGAGGTGAAATCAAATCCTGGTTGTGAGAAAGAGCATCTCATGTCACAAAGGATACCCCCTTGCTGAAAAAATGGTGGTGGAAGCGCTCACTTGTCACAAGCAATAATAAGGGTAAAATACAATAAAGAGAGGGACTCAAGATGAGTCCAAAAGACCTCCGAACACGGAAAGGCACATAAAAGACAAATAGGTTCTTGGAGTGTTACTGCACAATTAGTAAAAATTTGACAATAACACCTAAAAAATTATTGCTTTGAAACGCTTAATTTGGCTAATTTAGAGCTATTGGAGTTAAAAAAATGACAATTTAACGTTAATTTTAAAAGATGATTTTAATTATTTTATCTAATCGAGAATGAAGAGATCGTAATTAATAGAAATAGATTTAATTAAATCTAATTAATTACGAATAGAAACTAATTAATATAATGAAATCCTAATTAAAATTCAAATATACTTCCTCTAAAAAATTCAAATTTGAAAAATCCACCTCTTTTAAAAAAATACCTTTTAAAATTGGGAACCCACTTTAAAATTACTCCCTTTTGGATTGTTCCCACTTGAAAATATTTCCCACCAAAAAATTAAAAACATGCCTTAAATGAATTTAAATTCCCACTTGGCTCGATGTAGCTCATGGCTCGAGGTGAGGTTACTCGGTTGGCCGAGCGGTATGGGCTCAGGGTGGGTGGGTGTCTTTAATGTTATAGGTATGGGCATGGGAGAGCAGGATGATGATAGGAGGATGGGCTTGGGGCTCCAATGGTTATGCATGCATGGAAGCTCATGGGAAAGGGGATGCAAGCCAGAGAAAGAGGAAGACATGACGAGGAGAGCCACGACACAAGAAGAAGCTCTCGGGAGAGGAGAGGGCTCGGGAAAAGCACGACTCGGATCAGCGAGAAAAACTCAGAAAGGAGGAGGGAGTAGGAAGGCCCACATGCTAGAGTGCACTCAACCGCACTGCATCTTGGCCACTATGGGAAGGAACCATACCCAAAAAATTTAAAAAATCAAAAGAGTGGCTCGGTTCGAGGTAAATGCGAAGGAGGTTTTGGATGAAGAGCCCATGGGAAAATAATTCGCCAGGGGTTGTAGCTTGGCCAGATAGCTCAAGGAGGTGTAGAAGTAGCTCGGTGGTGAGCAAAAAACCACCAAACAATGAAATTTGAACCTCCAAACCACAAATGAAAAACCTGTATTTTGTGAAAAGACATGCAAAAAACAAAGAGAAACCAGAAAAAACTAGAGATCTAAAAAAATTCACTTCTAGTTTAATAAATTTGATTAAAAAACCAGAAAAAATAACCTCCATTTTTAACTGATCTCCAAATTTAGTTACAGTTAGATTAAATGTAGCTGCAAATACCCTGAAATCTTTAGGAATACCTACACATACACGAAGAACACAACAAATCGAAACAAATTTCCAAGAGCAACTTGTTAGAATGTTAAAGCAAACAAATCTAGAATCTAATGATCAAAAAAATTGCACGAGGAATAAAAATGATACAAAGAGTAATCAAAATCAAAATAATGAGTGCATGTTTACCCGATCTTAGCTCTGATACCATGAAATATTTTGCAAGAATTGAATCAAAAATGATGCACCAAAGTAGTTGCACTCCAATGGAATCATGATAGCTCCAACATAATCACAAGGATCGATCAACAATGGAAGAACTTGCTCAACAGAAAAAAATCTTGCACATACAGGAAAGACAACGGAGTGTCTTGGCATACTCATAAATCAGGAATGAAAGGGTACATATAGGGTGCTAAGTAACCCTAGTGCATGACACACAAGCAAACCCTAAACCTAACCCATGTGAGATGACCCTCCATATGTGAGTGGAGGACACATAGGATCCCACACACCAATAGTAGTTTCGTTCTTACCTATAGGTCGTTATGGTTAAGTCGCATCTTATCCTACACCTCATATGATCTTATGTAAATTATCTAACATTTAATTACACTTTTTGTCCATATTTACCTTTTTCCCTATGGGCATTTTAATCGAATATCGAATCTTATCCATTCCACTGTAAAAGTCCACATTTTGGCCATATTTACCTTTTTCCCTCCGGGCATTTTAATCAAATATTTAATATTATCCAATCTACTCTCAAAGCCCACATTAGTGACCATAGTTGTTTTCCTATGGGAATTTTAATTCTACATTCAAATAATTCCTTTATACTCTTTAAGTCCACATTTATGGCCATATTTACTCCTCATTCGAGTGTTTTATCTCACGATCATATCTAATCTATGCACAAAGTCCACCTTATGACCATACCTCATTTTCCCACATGGGCATTCTTTTTTACTCCATCACTTATTCATATTTCTCTTCCCTATTTTCCTTTGTGGCCATGCTTAATCTCCTTGGGGTATATTATTCCACCCGATTTTTCATTTTGCCTTCTCAACCATTTTTTGTCCCACATGGCACCATACCTTTCTATCCTCATCCCTTGCAGACACATACCTTTTCACTCGATTCGTCATGTACAAATTATTTCACATACCTTTCACATTTAGTTGCACATACTTTGATGAATTTCCTATGACCCATTGGTCATCACAGATTGCATCCATACTACAGGTGGTCCTATCAATTTTAGAGGTATGAAATGATATCCAAATGTTGTCCCACAAGATGTTAGAAATAGATTGCCTAAATACCAAGGAAATAATGCTATTACTCGTGATCAAAACTTAAAGCTTTGATACATGGATTGAATTGGGCAAGAATGAGGGGTATACAAAAATTACAAGTGTTTGGGGATAATGAGTTAATTGTAAACTAGGTTAGGGGAAAACATGCCACTAACAATGATCTGATCAAAGCCTACAAGCATCGGTTATGGGATCAAATTGATGATTTTGATGCATTCAATATTCAAGCCATACCAAGGAAGAAGAATGAGGTTGTGGATAGGCTTATAGCAATTGGAGAAACATTTGATGTTGTGGAAAATATTAAAAGAGATAAAGTGCAGCCACATATTGATGTAATTGTGAGGCCAGTTGTGCTGGAAAATAACATGATCTGATAGGTATTTGAGAATGATCAACATATCATTAATTTCTTCGGGAGGAGGCTTAAGTTCTTGAGTCCGAAATCGGATAAATTCGAGCAACAATATGATGATCAAGTGGTTCAAATGAGAACAAATAAGCTACCAAAGGGTTTAGTGACTCTAGATTCAATATTTAATGCCCAATGATCAGTTCCCGGATGGAAAGATAGAGCATTTAGGTCAAAGGAAAGGATTCGAGAGACAAATTTAGTTGGAGAAAGAAAAGCACTTCAAATTGGCAAGGTAAGCACTAAAAATAAAAACTGAATTTATACAACTTTGCCAAAAATTTCTAGATGTGTTTTCTTGGAGCTATGAAGATTTGAAAGAATTTAATCCTAAGCTAGACAACACATGATTGAACTAGATTCGGAGACAAACCCATCGGGAAAAATTAAATGTCACCAATCCTCATATCGAGCCTCTCATGAAAAGATAACAACAAACTCATTTTCATTTTTCCAATCAAGCACTCTTCATGGGTAGAAAATATGGTGTCGGTTAGGAAAAAGAATGGGGAAATCAGGTTATGTGTGGATTTTTGAGACTTGAATAGGGCCTCTCTTAAGGATGTTACCCACTTCCTTCCATGGAGAAAATACTGCAGTTGTAGTCGGTTCCAAAAGGTTCTCATTATTATTGACTCGAAAATTTCTTTTTCGTTATCAACACTATTAATAATGAATACATTATATTTGGAAATAATAAAAGAGATAAAATCTACACATTTTTCTTCAAAAATTTAAAAAGTGATACTAACTTTTATTGTTTATGCTTAAAAACAAATGTAGTTGATTATATGATGGAAAATCAAGTCAAGTCAATTACACAATGTATTGTGATATTTATAATTTTTCTTAACTGATTCAAATCAATATCTATTGATTTAATTATGCACTTCATTTGTTATAAGATATTTTATGCTGACCAATAACCGTATAATTATATTCTTTGGACTATTCAAATAAATTTTCAGGTATTAATTCTAATTAATTTTCTTATATAGAAACTTATCAATAATAGTTTCTATTCTTATACAAGTGTGTGTGGGTTAAGGAAACTTCATATTAGTCGAATCGTAGTGTAGATAAACATTTTCCCGCCAATGGAAAAAAGAATTAATGAGAGGAACATTGATGAATTTTATAAAGTTATGAAATCAAATTCAATATATATCAGAATTATTATTCAACAACAAACACCCATGGAAGCACAAGTGAGAACATCAATTCCTTAAGCATATATCCAACATCGATTTACACCTCTTTAATCATAAATGACTATAAATTTGTAAGGTACTCATTAAGATAAAGTTTTATTAATACGAAGACACGAAAAAGTATATTTGTCTATTAAAATGTTTGTGGTTTTATCTTTTTATTATTGAAAACTAAAAATATACCTTAAGGGGGTTCTATAATGGACATAGATCAAAAATATGATATATTAACAATACAATGAAGTTTGGATCCCTATTTTCTTTATGAAATATTTTATCAATTCTTATGTGTTAGTATAACTAGATTGACAACATTTATTAGATGACACTATTTTTTTATTTTCACAAGAAATTTGTAAAAAAAAAATAATAAAATTAATACATTAGAGTGATAATCTAATTAGATATAATTAAGATATTTGTATTAATATTAATAAGAGAAAATTAGGATCCCATAAAACTAAAATTATATGTAAAAATTTGAAACAATAATCATAGTTCAATTGATGAGGATGATAATTAATGACACTAAAACTCCCAACAAACATAATAATAAATTTTTTATGTAACGATACTTATCATAATTATAAATTTTCAAAATAATTTACTTTAAATATTAATGTAGATTTTAATATAATTTACATGTTACCTAGTTTATAGTTGTGTAGACACATATTATTGGTATGGGGTTAGTTAAGTGCTTATGTGTGGTGTATTAAGTGTTCATTTACTCAAGCTAAGTCATTATTGTCATGTATACCCTTGTGGCATTATCCTTCTATTTTATTTTCTTATGTTTTCAACTCTTTTTAAACTCTCCTTCATGTCCCTTATCAATTTGCCTCCTCATTATCCATATTTGAACTTGTACTTTTCATTTCGTTTATGATATCCATGTTTTTATTTATCTTTTGGTTTCCTCTTTCCCTTATTTATGAATTACTTTGATACTATGACCAATTTCATAAGATTCGTGCCATAATTGTACCTATGTTTTTTGTTGCATCTCTACAAAAATGATCTTCCTTTTTAAAATTTTTTGAATGCAAACTTGGTTTCATATACCATTATGCCCTTTTGTGTCATTTCCTTCTATCTAAAGCACTTCAAACCATCCCTTTAGCATTCAATCAAGGGATAAGGGGATGCATAAAATGGGAAGTTCATTATATTCCATCCACACATGTTATACATTGTTACATTCTATATATATCTTGCTATCAAGTGTAACTTACACAAGGGCATCCTAGGGTGCAATTTCTATACAAACTCACAAAACTAAATGGAGTCTTAGATGTAGTGTAATGATCGGTAATAAGTTCACTTTGTTGGGTGACTGTTAGGGTCAATCTGACTCCCGTATTGCATCTTTATTTTATTGATTTGATGTGGTTTTGTGGGTTTTGCAATGAAACATCTCTTTTGCAGGTTACAGGTATCCTCGATAAATAAGGAACGACATACAAGTGATCAATAGAGAATATTTGTGACACTTGCGTGACACAAAAAAAATCATATTATGACCATTTGCACAGTCACAATCACCCAATAGAAGTCTCCAGCATCCAGGTGTCATGTCCTTCCTTGGGTGCCTATGTCCGACATCATTCGTGAGTTTTAAAATTTATCCTGAGAATTTATGACACTGTCCACTTCATGTTCACTAGTTCTCCTAGTCCAGAGCCCTTTCAGATTAGGCACAAATCATCTAAGTCCTCTCTCCTTCTTTCTTTTATTAGGGTTTTATACTTTTCTTTCTTATTGCTTGTGTCACATTGTACTTAGCAAATTTATATCATTGTTTACATTTAGTTACTCTACAATTAGGGTTTTACAAAATTCCTTTTCTCGTTAAATTCGTGTGTTAAGTTCCTAAACTTATCCTCACCTAATAGTGTAGGATACATAATGAATCACATGTAGAGAGAACCTATAAATTATTCTTATCCACTCTGTGTAAGGCCAAGTGTATGTTGTTCAAATAATTTATGTGTTGACCTGGAAGCATATGAGTGAAATTTTCATCTATAATGCCACCATGTTCACCTTTTCATGAGCTATATTTAGATATGTATGATCGAAAAATGGATTTGAAAATACCTAATTCTATGTATTCTCCATATTGTATACTTACACTATAGGTTCTCAACATATTCTTTCTTCGAGAGATGATCCAAAGAAGGTTGGGGTTGATGTGGACACCTTCGAATGACATTTCAGGCCATCATTGTTCTGTTAAGGGTAATTTTCAAGTAACGGTTACGTAATCATCCTAGCGGTTACATAATCGCCGCTCTTAATAGATCGGAAGTTGTGCAACCACCGCGGTGGTTACATGACCGTTGGTCTGTGTTTACTATTAGTTTTGTCCACAATGGTTCCAAAATTCAAGATCTGAACAATCGTAAATGTTTGAACTTCCAAAATGGTTCGGTTCATCTTTCCATGCATCCTTGGGTAGAGAAACTATAAATACAAATTCAATTCTTCATTCTAGCTAGTGATGTTGAGCGAATTCTAGTGTGAGCAAAGAGGAGTTGGATTTCTTTCTTGTTTTGTTCATTAAGAGTGAGTTCTTCATTGTTGAGAAGTTGTGAGCAAGAAAATACAACTATAAGGAGTGTGACTCCTTGAAGGCCAATTATTGGTAGTACTTTGTATTTTTGGAGAATTACATAGTGGAAGGGAAGAAAATTTTCTTACCCACTGGAGTTTTTCCCACATTGGATTTCTCCAGGATAAATCTTGTCTCCTTGTCTCTCTTTTCTCAAATTTTAGTATAGTTTTGTTTAATTCTTATACATTATATTAGTTAACAAAGAACTTAGTGAATCTTTCATTCATTTTCACAAGCACAAGATTTTTTTATTGTAATAAATCAACAATTTATAGATCAGATTGGTATTAGAGCAGTTATTATTTCATTTTTTTGTGGGTTAACTTTTGTTGAAATTTCACTTAGATTCCCGCAAGGGAAAAGAAATTATTATTTCTTATTTTTTTGTATTTCCACAATGGTTAACTTTATGTAGATGATAGTGGAAATGTTTCTCAACTTACAAGTTAGAGGTAGATGTGTCAAGTCTGTCTAAGGATGTGGGTAGTATTTCCTTGTCCATAGGGAAATTGGATTCCATCATGGTCATTACACCTTTGTGTTCCAGTAGAATGATAAAGGAAAAGGAAAGGAAGAAGAAAATTCCCACACCTACTCATTCAAAGCAAAGGAAAGATAAAAGATTTTATTTATAGAAAATGATACTAAATTTCACTTTGGGCATTGATGAATGCCACTCATTCTAAGGAAAAATGTTGGAACCTCCAAAAGTTATGTGCATTCATTCGTTATTACAATATGCCTCTTTAAAGATCAAGAAAATAAGAAGAATCCTATTTGTTATTAGGCCATGTATTGTTTCCCTCTAAAGTAGAAATAAGGCCAAAATGTGTAGGATTATTTCGAAGAAAGCTATCTAGATGGAAAAATAGTAGCATGGATGAAGTATATGTGGATTTCATACCCACTTAAGGAGGCCAATTCTCTTTTCCAAGTGACAAGCTCGGTACGTTTTGGAAAAGAGTTATGTTGTCTCAGAGAAAAAAGTGTCACACCAAGTAGAATGATAAAGGAAACGTTGGAAAATTCCTCCAACAATAATTACAACCCTTAAAAGGAAAAAGGCCATGGTTTCCCTCCTGTGGAAAGGGATTATAACTATGTGTTGTAACAAGATTTTTTGTTTAAAAATTCAAGAAAAGGAACTGAAGAAAAAAATTCAAGTGAAGAAAACTAAAGTGGATTCTCTTTTTGATACATGTTCTCAAGCTAATTTGATTAGTAAAGAACTAGTGGACATGCTAAAGTTGGAAACTTACAACCACACAAGCCTGTATTATATGGGTTGGGTAAATAAATGTGTAGACATCAAGGTTATTAAGCAATGTAAGATCACTTTTGGTATTGATAAGAAGTTTATTGATGAAGTCACTGTGGATGTTGTTCCCCTTGATGTGTGTGGTGTAGTATTTGCAGCCCATATTTGTATATCAAGGATGTTATCTTCATAAGGAGAGCCAACCAATACCGCTTGGTGAAGGATGGTAAGAGCTACATCATTTCATCCTTTTCAGGAGATTTGAAGATCTCTTTGGTAAGTGTCATTGAAGCCCGAAAGCTTATTAATGCTAGTGGTAAATTTGCATTACTTATTTTAAGGGATATGCCAAATGATGAGATTGTTACATCTAAAACCACTTGTAGCATGTTTTCTAACAAGTATCGACACATATCAAGGAGTTGGTTTAGCGCTTTAGAGAAGTTTTCCAAGAATCTACATTGCTACCTTTGGTCAAGACAATCAAGCATGAAATAAAAATTTTATAGTTTTCTTCTAAACTTGGGATTATACAGGCTAGTCTTTGAAAGATGACAATGAGGTAAAACAATAGTTGTAGTCTTTGATTAAACAAGGTATAATTCATCCTAGCACTTCTCCATGTGGTTCTCCTATTATTTTAGTACCTAAGAAATATGGTTCATGGAGAATGTGTGTTGATTATAGAGCTTTAAATAAAATAACCATCAAGAATATGTACCCTCTTCCTCACATTGATGATTTATTAGATCAGTTACAACATGCTAAATATTTTACTAAGCTTGATTTGAAGTCTGGGTATCATCAAGTGTGGATCAAGGAAGAGGATATTTGAAAAACAAGGTTCGATACCAATCATGGGTTATATGAATGCTTGGTATTACCATTCGGGATATGCAATGCACCAACTACCTTCATGAGGTTGATGAATGAGGTAATGAGGTTATTTATTGATTCCTTTATTATTGTGTACTTGGATGAAATTTTGGTTTTTAGCATAACGTTTGAGGAGCATATGGACCATTTGCGTCAAGTTTTGCAAGTTATTAATGAGAAACGAATTGTGTTTAATGAAAAGAAATGCAATTTTTCTCAATAGTTGCTTGTTTTGTTGGGACTTTTGGTTGGAGATGGAGAGTTAAAGATTGATCTGACTAAGATAGAGTCCATTCGTAATTGTCCTACACCAAGTTTGACTGAGACCAAGAGTTTTGTCAATGCAATTCAAGATTTAAGGAATTTCATTAATAATTGTTCATCCATAGTAGTGCCACTACATTCAAAGGTGACAAAGTAGGGGTAAGTATTTTGATTGGGGTAAGAAATAACATAGTGTTTTTGAGTCATTTAAATATAAGATTAGTCCTACTCCATGTTTTTCCTAACCTAACTTACAACTACATTTTAAAGTGGAAATTGATGCCGTGTGACTATGCTATGGGGTTATCCTACTTTAGGGAGGTAAGCTCACGTGTTATAGTTATGATTTTTTTCATGGTACAGCTTTTGAATTATTGTACATATGATAAATAATTGTATGCTCTTATTCAAATGGTCAAGATGTGGAAAATTTATTTGATGGGTAAAGAAACTATTCTTCACTGGGTCATCAACACCTCCAATATCTATAGGCTCAAAACAAAATTTAGCAGGCTAGACACTATAAATGGATGAGTGTTGTATAACAAGTTCATTTGATCATCAAACATATGAAAGGTGTGACTAACAAGTTAGCTAATATGTTATCTATACATCCTTTGCTTTCAGCTATGGGAATGTTAACTCTTTTTGAGCCTTTTGTGTGTGAATCACATCAGGAAGTTTTTGAGCAAGATCTATATTTTGTAGAGATTTTTCAGTAGAAACCTCCAAGTGAGGAATTTGTACCTAGAGGAGAATAATACTTCCAAGATCGTTTATTCTACAAGAACAAGAAACTTTGTGTGTTGAAGGGGGAAAGAGTTAAGTTGATGAGAGAAACACACACTTCCAGGGTAGTTGGTCACTTTGGTGTGACAAATATTGTGGTGCACTTACAAAGGTATGTTTATTGGCCAAACATGCAAGAAGAAGTTTTTAAATTCATTAGGGGTTGTGTTTTGTGTAGTACAAGAAATCCTAATAATAGGAAGTTGGGATTATATATTTCATTTCTAGTTCCTTCTCGAACATGGGAAAGTATATCCATGGATTTTTTGGGTGGTTTTCCTACTTCCAAGAAAGGTCATGATTATATTTTTGTGATAGTAGATCGATTTAACAAGATGTGTATTCTAATTCCTTGCAAGAAGACAACTAAGACCAGTGATGTAATTGAGTTATTTTTTTCTAATTTGTGGGTTCACTTTGGTTTGCATGATTCTATTGTGTTAGATAGGGACTCATGGTTCATAAGAAAGGTTTGGTCTACTCTGTGGGATAAGATGGATATGAAGTTGAAGAGTTCTATTGCTTTTCATTAACATATATATGGGAAAATAGAAGTGGTAAACCATACCTTGGTCTAGATATTAAGAGGGTACAACAAGAAACATTTGAAGACTTGGGATGAGAACTTGGTGTATATCTAACATTATTATAATAGGGAAATTCATGCTTTGACTAGTAAGACTCATTTTGAAACATGTTTTGGTTATTTTCCTAAGAGTGATTTTGATGTTGTTTTGAGATTACCATGTAGAGACAATAGAAAAGTGGAACTAGAGGTCCACAAAGATGATAATTTCATTGAGAAAATTCACTATATACACCTTCAGTACAAAGAGGGTGACAAAGTCACAAGCAAAATACAAAGCACGACATGAGCAACACAGGATTGGGCATTCCTTCCTTGTTGGAGATAATGTATGGTTTTACTTGAGAAGAGATACGGCTATAGGGAAAACCTAATAAACTCAAGCCTCTTCATATGGCTCATTTGAGATTCTAGAAAAAGTGGATACGAATTCATTTCACTTGGATTTTCCTCCTTATATGAGGATTTACTTAGTTGTGAATGTTGAAAATTCACGTTTCTTTGATCCATCCATGTTGAATGAAGAAAAAGAGGGATTATTTCTTCCATCTATTGAGGATATTGCTCTAGATAGTCAGCTAGAATTAGAGGAAGATGTGGTTTTGTAGTGGAAAGAGAGGATGACACAGAGAGGAGTGTAGGATAGGTGGTTGATTGGGTTGAGGCCGGTTGCCTACCAAGGCCAACTGGTATTCTAAAGAAGATGTGGGGAAGAAATTTCCTCACCTCATTAATCCTTGAAGTTTTTAGGGACTGAAAATCCTCGAATTGGGGAGGTATGATTCAAAACTGATTATGAAAATACCCAATTCTATGTATTCTCCATATTTAATATTTGTACTTTGGTTCTCAACCTATTATTTCTTCAAGAGATGGTCTAATTAGGTTGGGGGTGATCCACACACCTTTGAATGATGTTTCACACCATCATTTTTTTTTTTTTTTCAAAGGATTTTTCAGGTCACGGGTACACAACCCCTCTGGCAGTTACATAACCACCACTTTGTATAGAGTGACATTTGTGTGACTGCTGCGGCGATTATGTAAGCGTCGTTTTACGTTTAGCGGTGGTTATGTCCACAATGGTTCCAGAATTTGGGATCTCAACAGTTACAAATATTTGAGCTTCCAAAATGGTTTGATTCATCTTTCATGCATCCTTGGGCAAAGAAACTATAAATACAAGTTCAATTCTTCATTCTAGCAAGTGATTTTGAGTGAATTCTAGTGTGAAAAAGAGGAGTTGGAGTTCTTTCTTGTTTTTTTCATTGAGAGTGAGTTCTTCATTGTTTAGAAGTTGTAAGAAAATAAAATTAGGAGTGTGAATCCTTCTTAAAGGCCAATTTTTGGTAGTACTTTGTATTTTTGGATAATTACATAGTGGAAGGGAAGTAAATTTTCTTACCCACTGGAGTTTTTCCCACATTGAGTTTCTCCGAATAAATCTTATATCTCTTTTCTTAAATTTGCAGTATAGTTGTGTTTAATTCTTGCACATTATATTGATTAACAAAGAACTTAGTTAATATTTCATTCATTTTCACAAGCACGGGATCTATTTATTATAAGAAATCATCATTTTATGGATCAATGTGTACACTTCCCACTAAAAACTTGAGGAGGCTATGAAATAGAACCTTGAAGAAGAAGGGAGTATCTTGGAAATAGAAAGCATTCAATAATATCTTACAACTAAAGAGTGTTGCATAGTTCCCATTTCTCACCATGAGGAATTAGCTTTTTTAGAGATTATTTCACCCACTCTCATGCCCTTTGTAGTAATTTAGGTAAAGACATTTTGTGCCTTCACGTGGGTTGACTTTGAGGTAAATATTTAATACCCTCCTATATACTTCTATTCCATCCCCTCATTCCAAGGTAGTGACCATGTGTATGTTAAGCATAGACTGATATTTGAATTTAAACTTTTAATTGATTCATCTAGATAATTTAAGCACGTTCTTGTGTGCTTTAAAAAACACTAGGTTGAGATTACTACTACCATAGTGTGAAATCTGATTCACTCAAAAAATTTGAGTCCACCCTCCCAACCCTAGCTATAAATATTGTTTAATTTAGGATTTCCTTTCCTTAGATTAGTTATGTTTTCATGCTTATGTAGTTTTCTCTTTTAGTTGTGATTTATAAATATGAAATTGTAGAACAAAATCTTCATCCCTTATTCTTCCTACTTTGTGATCAACCAATGGTTTCCATATTTCTACACACATTATTTCATCTCACAAGGAAATAAAGGACGTGTTTATTTCACATGCAAGGTAAAAGGATGTTTTACTTTATGTTTAATTTTAGAGGATTTGGTAAGCTTGAAATGAATATAAATACTTGTGCTCAACTATTTTTCTTTTTCAAAATTAAATTAATTTTTTTTTTTAGGATTGTTGTGTAAATTTAAAATGGTTTTTAAATGTAAGAATTTCCTTTGGGGTTTATGTGAAGCCACAAGAGGAAATATTCCACGCTTCAAATTGTTTGACCCTTCCTCTCACCTAGCTACGTTGGTTCCTAACCCGCACGAAGTATTTGCATGCACACATAAAGGAAATAATAAAAGGAATAAATTACTCAAAGTTTAAAGTGTTTCAAAAGAATTATTTACATAAGGGTGTTTATGGTAATCTCCACCAGGGCTAAAAACACCCATTCGATAGTGGAGCAAGACCATGATCAAAACCAAAGGTATGTGTTAGTGTATATGACTTGTTTCGTTGATACTCAACATCTTTTCCACCTCATGTGGTTAGTCATCTCACTTAGTGAGATAATAGGGCATTAGGGTTAGTTAGGGTTATGTCTATGTGTCATGCATAAGAGTTACACAACACTCCTATATGTACCTCTTATTTTTTTAATCTATGAGCATGTAGAAACCATGTTTCTTTCTACTTTATTTTCCTTTTTGATTCGTTGTCTTATTGATTACATGAAGCATTCTCACCACCATTGGAATTTCAACCCTCTTCAATGTGTATGAGGTTTCGTATTGATCATCGCATAACAATCCAATATGGTATTAGAGATATTGTTTAGTAAATGTGCGCTCGATTAATCTAGTTACTGATTACTTCATTTTTGGTTTTCGTGCTTCTAATGCAATTTTTTGAACATCTTTTGGAATCTTCTTAATAGGTTTAAAAATATTGTTTTTTTGAGTTTGTGCCATTTTTATGGCTGTGCATGTGTAGGTTTTAGGTGTTTCATAGCTAGATTGGGAAAAATGCAATCAAGTTTGGAGGAATAGATAATTTTGGAGGTTGGTACATTTATGGTTTTATCAATATTTTTTTATTAAAAGTGATTTTTATAAAAAAAATATGTTTCTAGATTAGTTTTGGCCTCCTTGTTGGTTTTCATTCTCTATTTTGAACCATGTTTGTTTGATTTTTTCCCTTCTCTGATCATCTCGGTAGAGAGCTCTTTTATAGCTCAACGAGCTCCTGTCAAGCTATCTTAGGTAGTTGAGTTGTTTATGTGTGGGTTTTTCCCTACCTAGTTCTGATCCAAGTTCCCTTGAATTTGAGTTGGGCATTTGATTTTTTCATTTACCTAGATTTGTTTGTGTTAGATTGTCCTTGGAAGGTCATGTTACTTGGCCATTTGACCTACATATTGATCTGGGTTTGTGTTTCTTTTTTGCGAGTTGCTTTTTTTTTCCATCACACTACCTACGAATTGTTTTTTATATGAGCTCTAGCTACGAGTTTCCCTACCTATTTATTTGGAAAGTTCTTTAAGCCCTATCTAGGTTGATTCTTTGTTGCTTTGAGCTTTGTCTTTGTGTCCAATTCTCTTTCTCATCTTGTTGAGCCACTTTGACCCTAGTTCTTCACTCTCTGGTTTGCTTAGTGTATTGATCTCTACCAAACATGACCATTGGTCACCCTTCGAGCCATTGTGTTGTAATCCTATGTTTCAGGATGATATCTACGTGTTTCATATCCCTTTGGGTGTCTCGGTCTCACCATTTGGTTCTTCCCATCACGCTTCTACATTTGGATCACTCCTCGACCTGAGTCTTCCTCTCGCTTCTTCGCTCCCGGATGACTTTCTCCTCCATTCCTGTGCTACCCGACCTAATACTCTGAGGGACTCACTTGGGATTGTTCCTTGAGCCTTGTGCTCAACTCCTCGATCCCCCCCCTTTTACACCTTGACAAGCCATTAAACAACTCTTACATTTATTTTCTGTGTTCTTTCATTTTTAGACTTAGTTTAAGTTTTTTTAAATGTGGTAGCATTTATTAAAGTGGTATTATATTGTTTTACATATTAAGCGGTGGTTAAATTCTAAATGGTGGGTCCTTTTTTAAATAAGGTTGTTGGTGTATTAGAGTAGTAGGTGGTGTTTAATTTTACTTAAGGTTTCATTTAAATACTTAAGTCTTAAGTTATTAAGGTAGGTGGTAATCTTATTTAATTAGGGAACTTTAATTTAATTAAGGACCTTAATTAAATTCATAAGCTTAATTTTGATTAGTGGAAAAATTTAGTCTTTTTAAAATTATATTCATTTTTTCCCTTTTAATTTCTAAAATTAAGTTAATTGGGCATTTTAAAGTATGATTTCTAGCATTATTGGCTTTTTTTACTCCTAATCTATTGATGGAGTGTGTAGTGCCCTCTAGAGTTTTTTTCACCTTCTCGGAGAGTTTGTCGGCATCCTGGAGGTCCCTGGAACTCATCTTGAGCCCATTTTCTGCATTGTAATAGCCCTTATTATTACTTGCACTAGTGAGCGCATCCACCACAGTCCTGCAGAAAGGAATTTCATTTGAGATGAGACACTTTTTCTCACAAGAGTTGTTGATTTCACCCATTCTCTTATTTTTATCTTGTTGTGTTTTTTTACCATGTCAATTTGCTCATGACCAATGAAACTTGATTATGGTCTCCAAACTTGCATGCTATTATGTTTATTGCATGGTGAGTGACAAAATATTTCATGACACACATTCGCACCTAATTGTATCAATGCACTAAACTATAAAGTGTTAAAATCATGGGGGTTATAATATTGTCTTGGGTGCTTGTGTTGCTTATTTTTCTTTTATTCATTCCTTCTTTCTTTCTCTTCGCTATAGATACAATTTTACTTCCTTTTTCTACACCATTCAACTTCTTCAAATGGAGATAAAAAATGGTAATGAAACTAAGGGGTAAAGGGTTATTTTACATCACCATAAGAGCTAAGACTAAACCTAATGATGCACCCAAAAAATCTAATTTTTTGAACCTAAGTGACAAAGCCTTAGGTATTCTTTGTATGTCATTTTCTCTTCAATTTATCTTCGACATTGATTCATTTGAATCACCCAATTCTACATGGAAAACATTCGATGATATATTCAGACAGTAAGATGACATGAGAGCACATGAGTTGGAAAATGAACAACTAGGATTAAATCCTAGTGAATTTGAAAACCTATAAGCATTCTTCTCAAAGTTCATCCACACTATATTGTTGTTAAAGGAATGTAAAGTGGAGAAGAAATATTCTCAGTTGATCTTGTTGATTCTTTCTAAGTTAGGTCCTGAATACTCCATCTTCGTGTCAAATTTTCATGCTACGAAAGCTACTCTGGGAAGTGCTTGGAATATGCCCTCATTTGATAGTTTTACATCCCAACTCCTTTGAGAATAGGACAAACTCATTCAATTAGGGACTCTCAAGTCCAAGTAACATGCCCTTGTACTAAGTATTGGTAAGGGAAAGAAGATTGAAATGAATGAATAGAAAAGGGACCAACCCAAGAAGGAAACTAATACCAACAAGACAAAACCAAACCTAACACGAATTCTTCAAATTCTAAGCCTAAAGAAAAGAAAGAAAAGTGTAAGTGTTCCTATTCCAAGAATATTGGTCATAAAGAGAACTAACGTATGAGAAAAAAAATTGATCATCTTACTCATTTACTTGAGAAAAATCATATAGGTGTTCTTGATTCTATCAAACAAAATGCTTTGAAAGTCGAGTCTTCCACAACAAGAGAGTCTAAATCTGATAAGAAGAAAGGAAATTCCCTTGTAGCTACATTTACTCCTTCATTAATGTGGATTATAGATTTTGGTGCCTCACACCACATTAATTTTCACATGTTGATTTCTCAAACATCGATCCATGTGGCATGTCCTAAATCACGTTGGGTGATGAAACTATAGTGTCAATTTCTAGTAGTGGATTAGTAGAGATGGATGGGGGATCATTTAACCAAGTGTTGAGTGTTCCTAATATCTCTACCAATCTCCTATTGGTTTACCAAATCACTCACCTTGGTGAAGAAATGTGAGTGGAATTTGGTCCTAACTCGATTATTATTCGTGAGCTTCACTCCGACATTGTATCCTTTTATTTTCACTTAAACACTATGTGCGCTGGAACCTCATTTAGTCAGTATTTAATGCTCACCCGAAGGGCACAAAATACTAGGTCCCTCCTTTGTGTTGCTTGATAGGAATTTAGCATGCATATTCTTCATAGTAATTAGCCAAGAAACCATTCATGCATACATAAACACTACATCCATTTCAATTTTGAAACACATATAATAATGAAAACACCTAATACACTCAAACCATAATCAATATAATTTGTATTGTTAAATCACCATACTCATATCCATGCACAATCAATATCTAGCCACAATTATCCATCAGGATAAGAACTCGTTACATAAAAAGGGAGTTGAATACAAAACCAGGTCAATACATAGGTGCACAAACCATACACACAAGTATCAAACGTTAGATCTGTGACATAACAACATCAATTTTCTAGAACATAAGAGGACTACTAAAAAATGACACACAATTGATGTATATATATAGGGGTGAGGACTTTCCCTTCACCACCCATGCACTCTCCTAATAATATGTGTGCTCACAAAAATAACTTACATGCTTTATTCACAAAAATAGCCATGTGTATAAAGCTTACATGATTTTACAACCTCTGCTAATAATAGGTTAATCCTAAATATAATTCTTGTTTAATCCTATTAATAGCCTCCACCAAGCATGTTCTGCATGTGCTTTTTCTACTTTCTTGATCCGCACTCCAAGTCTATTTTTAGCCCAATCTAGAAAATCAGCTACGTCTTAGCGTTGTTTCTTGTGTGTGCACAATATCATGCACCACCATGTCCAACATCCATACATGCCCTCCTACATGCTATCCATGTTCCTCTATGCTCATGAGTTCATGTGCGTAAGCATTTATACTTTTTTGTACTTATTCAATTTTCCCATCCAACATTACCCCACGCTAGGTATGTTATTCCTCCTTGGCTACATTCAACAAAGAATTTTCATGATGAATGAAATAATAATGACATATGCTAAAGAATGAAGGAATGTCTCGGCACCTAATGATCCATACTCCTCATTCGGTTACAACATCTTGGGGAACTCCTTATTAAGAATGCTCTCCAACTCACCCCATTCTATCAAACCCTTGGTTGATGTATCTGGAACCAACCCAGCTGCCTCCATCATTTTCTCGAGGGTCATATCTTCTCCCTTATACTTTATCTCCCTTATAACTCTAGATAGGCCCAAGATCAATCCTTCAATACCATCCATCCTTCACGTAAGGAGGGATTTCTGATCCTTAAGCCTATTTTCATAAAGATCCCTAAATGTCTTCAAGCATCTCACTTATACACAATCTCCACCAAGATCTCCTCACACCCAAGCTTCCCTTCCTTCTTTGTGTCCCGCATCCCATGTCCCCACCAAATCCTCTTCTTATTGAGTAGTATATGCCTTGAGGATGGGGTCAAGGTCTTGACAGTGATCAAAATCCCATCCCTCCTTCTTCAACGAATCATTATTATCACGAAATAAAATAAATCTTTGTGGAAACACAAAATTAGCCATTAGTACAAGCTCTCGGGTTTTCTAAAATAAGGTAGCTCGTATAGTTATAGAACTCCTACGCCCTCCAATACCTAGTAACCCTTATCATCATAAATTGGCTTCATCTCGATGTCCTCTCATTGGTCTTCTATATCAATTAATTTTCTATCACGTGCTAGTTTGAGTTTGAATGATCGTTATAGTCACTCATTTTACATTTAATGATATGGGACTCCCATATATGTCTCATGGTAACGTCCTATGGATATTGCATTTTTGAAAATCATTCTTCTGGGTGCTTCTTCTACTTCAATCTCTATTTATTTTTTCTTTCCTTTCCCCTTAGTTTCCACCGCAGATGCCCTTCTGGGTGCCATATTGTTATTTGCACAAGGTTTTAACTTCTCCTCTAAAAATCTCATGCCCTAGGTGCCTAAAATCCTTCTGTTCAACCACCCACACCAAATAGATTTTTCTAACCTCCTTACCTTCTCTCACTCCTTAGTCTTCTTTAATCAAATTTGTGCCATAATTCCAAATTTTGTACCTATGGTTGAATAACCCTCCTTCACAAACCCTCCTACACACCTTTTCCATTCTTCAAATGTCCTTCTCAAGGAGCTCCCCAACTAGGTCATGTGCTTACTTGATTCTTCAATTTCTCATGGAATTTTACACAAGTTCACATTATTTGGCTCTAATTCACACTCTTTGACTTCACAAGGTAAGGTGAAAATAGACTCTCTTTGGTACCCCTTCTATATATATCTAATTTTTTATCGCATTAATTTTTCCTCACCTACCATCATACTTTGGAACTTTGACTATGCTTTTTACTTTTTCCACACTTTTCTCTACTTTCTTCCACACTCTATAGTGGTAACCTTCTCGGCACACTTATTAGTTTCAAGTTATAGATATCCTTGTGCATGCTTCCCTATGCCACAACACATCTTCCCTCTACGCTTTAAACCATGTAGTCCATCCTGCTACTACCTACTTCACATTACACTGTGTGGCCTTTTTCTCATGTGGTCTCCAATTTGAGTAATTTTTCATGAGCAACATCATTATCAACACTGTGACCTCTTCATTTTTCTTTCACGCACTTTTCCAATAGCATTTCACCTTTCAAATATTGTGTGTACATCTTCTTCAAATTTCTTGTGCACTTGCACTTGGTTCACCCCACACTAAAAGTATGCACAATCCTCTACACATGAACTCAATAGATAGTAATCAACTTCCTATGCACAAGTGTGCTTATTACAATAAAAAAGAAAAGAAAAAAAAAACAAAAAATGAAAGGGAAACCTAATCTAAATGGAAATATTGTCTTATTACAAAAATTAAGAAGCTTTATTTATAGTAGGGCTTTAGCCTACTCCCATTGAAGTAACCGGGCAACATGGTGCCATCCAATGCCTACAATTAACATGTTCTTAATTCAAGTATCTTCATTATCATTACTAAAAAGGTTCCCAACCAATGCACCTTCAAGTTCTCTTGGCGGTGCATAAACTTACAATCATAAATAAGGATCATCTTCCCAACTACAAAATTATTGTTCTTAATATGCCTATCATGTTAAGCCTTCTGTAACACTTTCTCATTCTTCTAATCCAACGTGTAATAGTTCGATGCTCATATAATAACATTAGTTTCTCAATGCGCTCTTCCATAGCCTTTTCATCGACAATCCACCAACATGCACAATATGTAGGGATGGTAGCAAGAATTCTACTCATAGTACCACCTTTGTGCCAAACACCAACTGAAAGGTGTGTCCTTGTTCAATATTTTATAGGTGGTTCAGTAAGCCCAAAGTACAGTTGATAATTTATCATCCCAATCCTTTCTTCCAACATCACAAATATTTGTAATATTTTGTCCCAAAATCTTGTTAAAATATTCTACATTAACATTAGCTTAAGGGTGATAAGGTGTGGTTTTATGGTGTGTCACCATAAATCTTGCCAATAGAATTCTAATTGTCTCATTTAAGGAATGAGTGCCTTATCATTGTTCAAACTTAATGGAAAACCATATGTGTTAATGATGTTTTCCCAAAGTAACCTTATTATTATGGCTACAATACAATCCTTCATAGGCGCCACCTCTTCCCACCTTGTCAAATAATTTATACACATAATTATATAGTACGCTCTAGTCCTTCATATGATTAGTGCAATAGGTACCACAAATTTAATAGCCTACTTCTCAAATGGTTCCACGCTTGCAATAGGTCTCAAGGGAATCTCATCCCTACTTTCAGGCTTGCCAATTCACTGAAAATGATCACATGTTTTGACAAATGCCTTAGTATTCTTATACAAAGTCTACAACCAAATGCCAACCATAATAATCTTGCATGCAATGGAATCGATGCATAATGTCCACCTATAATATCTTCATGAGCTTCCTCCATGATATTCTTGCACTCATGTTCAAGCACACACCGACACAATACTTCATCTCTCCCCATTTTGTACAAGTCTCCTCCAATAAACTGATAAGGTGATGTCTTCCAAATCTACAAGTGCACAATTCAACCTAAATAATTATACATCAAAAATAGTATCTTCAATGCTCTATGCATCCTTTCCGACTGATTCTTGATAAGGGGATAAGGCCCTAAATTTATCTTTCATGGCTTTACAACAACTATAAAATCAAATTCCTAAAAAAGTATCCATCGGTAGATTCAACCTTGCAAAACAAGCTTTTTGACCAAATATTTTAATGATGTATGATCTGTATAAAATATGAATGGAGTTTCCAACAAGTATTTTCAAAATTTATAAAGCATGTAGATCATAGATAATGCCTCACAATCTATTGTAGTATAATTTTTCTACTAGCGTCAACTTTCTACTTCCAAAGCATATAGGATTGTCTACATTACCTTCCCCAAGTTGCACCAAGACTGTGCCAATTGTCATGCTAGAGGCATCAACATGTACATGAAAGGGTTTTTTGTATGAAGGAAAGAAAAAAATTGTGTAGTGGTAATATTTTCCTTCAGTGTCCCAAATCCCTGATATTGCGAATCACCCCAATGAAATTTACCTTTAACCTTGAGAAAATATTCCAAGGGCATGACAATATTTGCATATCCATTAATAAATTTTCTATAATAGAGAGTGTGCCCCAAAATCTATACACTTCAATTTGATTGCTAGGCTCTTCTAATCCCATAATCACATCTATCTTGACAAGGTCTACCAATAATCCTTCCTTGCAAATGATGTGCCCAAGCAAAGTTTTAAATAGTGTAGAAAAATACACTTCTTAATATTAAGAGAAATGCTCAACTACCTGCACCTCTCAAACATCAACCTAAGGTTCTCATAACTATCATTAACCAAGCCATAAACGGTTAAGTCATCAAGGTTAACCTGCAAGAACTTGTGAATGAAGTCATGAAAATCTTGTACAACAATGCACAAAATACTACTGGCACATTCTTCAATCCAAAGGGCATAATAGTATATGTAAAAATTCCCCATTCAAAGTGACAAAGGTGGTACTTTCCTGGTCTTCACACATTTTGTGCACCTGATGATAGCCTGAGAACCCATTTGTGAAAGAATATATCTCGTGCCCTAAAAATCCCTCAAGGATTTCCTCTGTGAATGGTATAGGAAAAGGATTTATAACACATGAAGTATTAAGTTCTCTTTAGTCCAAAAATCTTGATCACCCCATCCTTCTTGATCGATAACCATAGGGCTAACCCATTCAAACTCTTTAATTTGTTCAATGATGCCAGACTTAAGCATCTTATCAATTTCTCCTTCACTTTTATGTGTAGGTTCGATTCATCTGTAAGGCCTCTTCCTAACCATACACGCCATCTTTTTAGGTTAATATTCATTTATCCCAATTTGTGTGCACTCCTTTCAACTCAAGGTATCCTCGTGAAAACAAATCCTAGAAATCATGCAAGAGCTCTATGATCTTTCCTACCTCCTTTTCTAACCAGTAATCCCCAATGATTACTTGCTTAGGTGCATCTTCAATGCCAATATTAACCTTCTTGGTATTCATTGGAGCATGGTACGTGTGTGTTTTTCATCTGCAGTGTTTATTACTTCACACACCTTCTGTATGGCTAACCTCAAAGTTCTCAACCTATTCATCATCGATGAGATACACCATTTTACCCTTCTCTTTCTCCTTCTAGGGGAAACTCATTTGTACCTCCTCTGGTTCCTTAGTATCCAGGAGCACCTCAAAATCAGGTTTTCTAAATAACTCGAGCATGAGCTCCTCTTCTTTCATGCTATCCCCCAATGTGATGTGCTTCATGATCTGTAAATCTTCATGGACTTGAGGTTTATTATAAGAAAAAATGTATGTACCATACGTGCAGTCATATCTCCCCAACTTGCAGTCTCTTTCTTGAGCTCAACATGCACATATCATGCATGTGCATAACTATACAGAGGGATAGAAATTTCACACCCACGAGAGATGATGGTAAAGCCTCAGGGACTTCTATTTCATTATCTCTCATAGTTATGAATGTGTACCGAAGCAGAGTCTTCCCATCATACTCATAGATATGTGTAGGCACATTTCTTTAAGTGAACCTTATTGAAAAGGTGATTCTCAATTCTCACCAACCCAACAAGTTATCTTCGTGTGTCACCAACCAGCGCACTATTGTCCCATGTAAATTATAAACTAACATGTTCCTTCGATCACCTTCATTCTTCTAGTGTTCCTCCATGGTGTGCATGAAAGATTTAATAATTTCTTCACCAATATATCTATGTAACTAAATTCTTCCCATGTGCCTTACCATGTGCAGTCTAATCATTCTAGTTACTCTCCCTTTCATCTCACATCCGACCATTTCATACATGTCACGGGCCCAATTATTAGAAGTAACACTTGTTGTGTCGTTGAACAATAACACATCTCCCCACTGAAGTACGGATTCCTTAGATGGTTCCACAATCTCAAGATCTCACACACTATGCATATAAATCCTATTCAAATCTTCTTCACTCAAAGGCTCGATGTAAGGTTTCACTCTTACCTCATCCATAGGTATAATAATCTGCTCATCCTTATTCTTGAAGTTGATGTATCCCTTATTGAAGTGTAAATCAACATTGTTCACATAACACCAAGGACATCCAAGTAGTGTTGGAAAGTTGTCTACTTCAGCAAGCTCTAATACCTCAAAGTCTCCAGTAAACTTGGCTCCTTGAATTATAATGGAAGCATGCTTCACCACCCCAGAAGCGTGGCATAGCCCTCGTTTTGTTTGCCATATACAACACATTGGAATATGGATGCAATGGTGGTTTGACCATCTATTTCCTGCATCCGAGTTAGCACATTTACCTTAGTGCATGTGTCTATCAGAATATTGCTTACCAACTGCCCATCAATAACCACATGAAGTGTGATTTCTTTATCATATTCATGATTATGTGGTGGAAATTTTACATGTAGTATCGACGCCCACACTCAACTCAAGTGTGTGGTACTTTTTCATGCAACCATTCCCCTAGTAGTGGGATGATATTCTACTAGCATAAAAACTCACATACCTCCTTTAGATCATCCACATCCTTCTATGGGAGCTCAAAATTCTTTGCATGTTCTCTCTCACGTGCCCACTCCTTCAAGCATTGTATTTAACCTTGCAGCTCTCTAATGACTCTCATAGTTTCTTGGTAAACTTCCTTCTGAATGTGCAACATCTGGATACTTGGCATGCATCACTTCTTCTCTCCTGATGAGTGGCTTGGCCTTAAGAGGATCGCATGCACATGCTACCTTGGCGCGTGTAGTGACCAACACAGGTTGTAACTCATGGTCAAGCATCTTCTTAGGAATCCACTAATCATTCTTCATGCACTATACCTTAATCATCCCCACACCTTTATCCTTCCTCTTATTATTGCACATGTACTCATAAAGGTCAAGGCAGTCATCAAGCTTATGATGCTTTCCACAATATGCACATACTATATTTGGGGACAATTATACTTGGTAATGATCTAGGGACCCAAAAGTATAACAGGTCCTACATGGAAATCTACTTCTTCCACCGTGGCCTCTACTTATATATCCTCCATAGAATCCACCTCCCGTATTGTTATGTTCTTTAGAAGGCTGAGCATTCTATACCTAAGATCTAATTTCATAGTGGTATGTCGTTATCTGAGTCTTGCATGCCTCATAAATTTGATCTATCACTAATAATCCTTTATATCATGAGTGTGCATCACAGATCTTATAGTACATAGATACATTCTTCATAGTCACGTGCTTCAAGAGAGGAAAATTCCATACATCATGGTCCTTGTGGAAAATCTCACAAGACTGTAACAATGTATGCATTGTCCTACATGGGCAAGCTATCATTGGTATGTCCTTCAATCTCAAAATAAATACACCATATACCACTATGTGTCACATGTGACAAATTGGAAGAGAGATTCTCCAATCACTTGGCCATCGCTATTATATGTGCTTCCAAGAATGGGATCACCCAGTGTCAATAATTCCAATTGCTTCGGCATGCAAAGCTTCTTCCAAGGCCTTAAGTGGATCCACATGTCTTATGAGATAAAGATCTTTGAAACAGAGTTAGCAATCCTCTAGTGAACCACTTTTCATGATGAATTGGATGGATATCATAACACAATTTGGACAAAAGGTTTTGAAATGTTTATCATGCTCCCTCACACTTTTGAAAAAATTGCTTGATATCTTTGAGTGCAATGATGCTCTGCTACTCAAACTTCAAAATGTGAAACTCAGCCAAAAATGTAGTGCGCAAAGAATTATAGTCCACCACGATTATGTGGTTTTTACTTATTATACCAACTATGTGCGCACCCTTGAAGTGTAGTGGAAAAATGTCTTGCATTCCTATCTAAAGATGTGATTCCCTTAGCATGTCATAGTAATTCACATGTATGCATGTTCTCATCTCTACATCTTCTATACCTTTATACTCTGGTAAGTGGAGTGACATCTTGAAATAGACTTGAGGTGGTTGTTGTTATGGTGATGGACCATGCCCTAGATTAGGACCAAGACCATATCATCCACCAATGCTTCCTCAAGGTGGCAACAGACCCGATCCTCCCGCGCCCCCTATTACAGGATGCGGCCCAGTTGATGAACTTCCTTTTTTCTTAGTACTAAATTATACACCCACTATCTACATTATCGTAACACCTAAAGAAGTGATCCCAACTATCTACACACCAATACTTTACCCTGTCAACACTCCTTAAAATAATCCCGTAAGGGTACTCCCAAACATTGACACCTGTGATGTTGTCATGGGCACGTTACTAGTTTGATGCACTTCCTAATTCAACACAAAATTATATCTACCTATATCTACCTGGATACCTTCACTATTCTATCCTTCAACTACCTTTGGATCTGGAACACCAAGCGCAAGGATAGGTAACTAGGTTGAGTCAAATGCGTGCCCGCGGTTTGTATCCTCTCTTTTACGTGATCTCATCTAAATTTGATGGGGAATATCTACTACGCATTCCTAATGTCGAGAGAAAATGATGTTGTGGCTCCTCATCTTTCACGAGAGCTTTAAAACATTTACAAGCCATCATTCTTCTCGATTGCATAGTGTTGACTCAATTTCCCTCTCCCGATATTCATTATACTTAAGTCATCTTTCTTCTCTTTTTCTATCTTCTGCCAAGGCTTCGCCATCTTATCCACACCTGCTCTTTCCCCTATGTGAGGTGGGGATTTAGCTAGCCATAGAAATCTCTCCAAATCTAGTTCTACTATCAAGATCTTGATCGCTAAGGGTATCATGCACAAGTAGGATCATATGGGCTCACACAAACACTTAAACTCATCTTCTTTTGGACAAAAATATGTGGTAATTATGTACTCCAATGTATAATTATGCAAAACACCTACCCACCAATGATTTACATCCCTAATTCACTCTTCATTTGCATTAAAGAGAGTCTAGTAATATTCCTTAGTCCAAATCCTTGGCCTAAGATAGTAAGTTTTGTTTGATGTGTATGCTGTTAACCACTTGTACAATTCTATCGAGAAAAATCTAAGAATGTATCATACAGTTCGTGATAAATATTATCTTCCACCCACTTCATGTGCATTAAAATTTGGTCCAGTACTATACCTTTGTGAAGACTTATCTTGGCCATTTTCTACCCAACTTTCAATGCTCTCCAAAGATAGTCGATATGCCATCTGCATGCAACATTCTAGTAGAAAACTTGAAAAGAGGTCCCGATAATGGTCACTCACTCACTGGCCTATAGAACATTGTCACCTATCTCCATTGAGACCATAATTTTCCTCTACTAATTTGATATTGGATTCAGTGCCATATTTTTAATTGTTATTACGATCCCTTTTTTCTTGGGGCATCTTTCCTTGGTAATCATTTTACCCATTTTTCTTCACCCACCCGCCCTTTATCATCTACCTTTTTCAAACACATCATTGATTTCCCTTGGCATCATCGATCCCTCATTTGAGGGGGAGCTCATCATCTACCTTCACCAATCCTCATTTACTCTTAATCTCTCATCGTTTTTGTCTCATTGTGATCTAAAATGCAAGTTATAGTTTTCAAACTTCAAGTGTTCATAAGAATATTGGAACTCAATATCAATTTTACGTATTTTAAAAATCCAAAATTGATTAATTCTTGATTTTAGATCTACCTCAATATGATTTTTAATCATAACATTTAAATGTGCATTCATTTGTACTTTTTGGATTATGGATATTGAAATGTAAACTTAAGTCAATTTTACCATTTAAATTAATGAATAATTAATAAAATTAACAAACATTCAATATTGAATTTTATCTAATTAAAAGCTTCATCAAAAATGAAATAAACATCCACAAAATGATATTGATAATGGAGTTCACCAAGGCTAAGTCATTAGATTATAAAAAAGAGTATCACTCTATTAAAGTCCAATGAAGTAAAATTACCCTTGAATAATGATAAATATACCTTTCAAACCTACAAATGATCTGATTTGATACTTTGGGAACTCGAAAAATTACCAAAAATCTTTCAAAAGTCTATCTGTGGCCCCTACATGTCTTCGCAATGTGATCCCCTAAAGTTGTTCCCAAAAACACATAAAAATGGATATTTTTAAACATTACATGAAAAAAATTACATTTTTGAAATCCTCTGAGAATTTTGAACAAGTTTTCTTTTTAAAACATGCTGAAATTTGGCCTCTAAGTGCCTCAAATTCTCAGTTGATCAAAAACTCGCTCTGGCTCCTCAATACATAGTCCTATCACTATGTTTATATAAAAACCTACGAGCTCCTATTCCACCGTGTTGATCTAATTAGGTGAGCTAGTAATTTGTATGGCCTTAAGTATGTGAGGTCGAGGGTTTGAATCTTGCCTCAATGTTTTACACCAAGCCTCTTTGCATTCGATGTGGGGAAAATCCCACATTGTTGATGGGAGGAGTGTTGGAAAGTTTAATTATAGGATTTGAAGCCTATGGACCTATGGCAACAACCACATCTACAACATTTTGTTTCCCAACTTAAACATAGGCCAAGCAATGCACTTGTTTATTGGCCAAGTCATCGTGGGTAACCGATGACTATGTTTTGTTTATCTTCCCGAGTCCTGGTTGATTTAGGTCTATGAAATGGACAAATCTTTAAACACTACGCTATTACACCGAGATTTAACATTGATCTACCACGTCTTAAATCATAATCCCAATGCATTGGGTTATGTATTGATCTATCAAGGTTAATGTGGAGCCAAACAAATTGTTGATTGTGCCACATCATATAAATGCTAACCCTTTAATTCTAAACCAATGTGCTCAAGGTAATAAGGGATAAGGTAATCCCAAACCATAAGGAAATAAGGTCTACTTGGTCATTTTGGTGATAATCCCAAAATATGTAGTAAAAATTGTAATAAACTTGGTGGGGAGTAGATCACCCCACTAAGCTAATAAATAGCTCACTCGAGCTCGCATAATGCAAAATAGTCATGTAATGCATAATTCAACTCTCTAAAAACAATAATATCACATAGACAATGTTAGAGAGATATATGGCATATATAAGATAAAATATAATAATGGCAATATAAATAAAAGGAGGAAAAGGCACCCCTCCTACAAAAGAGTGTGTCAAACCTAGCTGAGGGTCCCCAGCTAACAAATAGTGGGGCCCACCAATTTTTCATGTGTCGAAGACCTAAGGTGCTCTAAACATACAATTTTAACCTTTTCACCTTTTTTTTCAAACTCCACGTGTCAATGCATAACTTGCCGGTTGACCTTCTTGGACTGTTTTCAAACCATATCTTTGACTGCGCATAACTTTTACATCCGAATTTGTTCCTAGAGTTTTGTATACCATCGAAAGGTATCAATATGCTCTACATCGTAGGCATAGTTTAGGGAGGTTTAGGGAACTTCCAACACCTGAAAATCCTTTGGAGCACATGGATTACTAGCGCAAACCACTCAACAAAAAGAGGAAAATGTAGACACCTAAATTCGGTTTCTCTACCCTTGTCTGCCTGTGTGCTCATATTTTTATATGGTCCTATCTAGGTCCCCATTTTATTAAATCCATACCTCTTAAATTTAATTAAAATACCCATCCCATCACCTTTAATTCCCATTAATTAATTTTATTAATTAACTCCTATTAATTAATTAATTAACATCCACATCATAATCTAGCCCTAATATAATTTCTATTTAGGATGCTTTTATCCTAAATCCTAATCCCTTTTATTTTCTAACTTTTATCCTATCTAGATATATTTCCTACACATCACTAAAATAACCTATTCCCTCCTACATGCTTTAAAGAAACTTTTCCATTCATCAAAAACCCAAAATCACGCCAAAATCACAAAATCTAGCATGTTGGGGAAACTTTCCCCATAGTCGAAACAACCCACCTAGTTTTCATCGACCCTATAAAGCTAAGTGTTTTCATTGTATAATAAGGGTATGCATGTAAATTTCAAATCTTCTTTATGACTGTGAGATCTATTTCATTCCTAAGCATTCCCAGATAATAGTTGCAGATTTGTTGGACATCATTTCGACATGCTTACATCACTCACGATCATCCTTCATGAGATTTATCATCATCTTTGTGTTGCTTTATGTAATATTTATCATATTATCCTTTTTTTTCTGTAGCTAACATTTTATAGGTTTATATTAGCTTTTACAACACTCAAAACTCCCTCAAAGAATGTTCTCTTCTTGCTTCTTTGCTTCCAAGTTTCCCATTTTATCATTTTGACCTCGGCTTTACCCAACTCTATTACATTCCTTTTCAACTTAACCTAGTCACCATCGACCCATCCACGATATCACTAAGTTTTATGTTTTAGATCCTTCCTCAACATCCATCTTCACTCTGCTTATCCATCACAATTTTCCAAATCCTTTGTTCTCGCTATCTTGTTGAATAAAATTCCCCATCCATACCCTAGTTACCATCAACCGGTAAATTTTTTCAATCCATCTCTCTTACTATAATTTTCTTCTACTTTCTAGAGATTTCTACATCCGGTTCCCCTCTGTAGGTGACTTACACATCCACAAGCTCTTGTTTTACATCTAGACCCTTAAAGATCTACATATTATACTTAAATTCAAATCAGGCTCCCTGACATCGTCGAATTTCCTTTGTATAGTTTAGGTTGTCATCGACCCAAACTAGGTAACACCTATTTTATAGTTATTTCAATCATGTTAGCTTTTAGATCAATCTCAGTCATTTTTCATATTCGGTAATACTTTTTTCTACATGTTATCTATTGTTTCATCCTTTACTTCACTTTCTTTTATCAAATGGGGTTGACATCTACTAAGGAAGTTAACACTTCTTGGATCTAATTTGTTGGGAAACCCCGCATATCCTATCTAATCCATTTTCTATTTAGTGATTCTTATTTGTAGGTCATCAGCTTGTAGCAGTGAGGATCCATCATCCACGTTGCCACTGTATCCATCATATCGCATCTGAGGTATCATAAACCCTCCATATTTCAAGTTGCTAGTTTCTTTTAGTAGCTAGTTCATTAAATTTATTAGGAATGAAGAAATTTGGACAATAGGGAAGCCTCAAAATTTGTACTTTACTTACATGAAAATCATTGGTGTCATACCTCATAAACCGGTAGTTGAACTACCTTGTATTGTCTCCATTAATGCACATCCCGTCATTGATATTTATGTAGTCAGTCGGTTGCATACAATTTTAACCCCAAATGGTATCGTTTCACTCCTTGCATACATTGCATATTCATTCAGTGTCAACTGGGGAAAAAAAATTTTTCACCGGTTGGCTAGTTACGTCTTCATGCAATTGGTTGGTTGCATATTTGTCCCCTATTAGCTAGGAGCGTATTTCATGTCTTCCCCGAGATGTCGTCTAGTTGTATATTTGTGCAACCGATGGTAGTAACATCATTTGCTATCGCCGAGTGTTAGTATTACTACCAAGTGTCTTTGTGTTCACCGTCCCACACTCGCCAATGATGTCTTTCTTGGTTGGTAGCATGTAACATGCTTCAGTGGTTGCATTTATCTTTCCTACCGATGAGTAGCACATTGACATGCTACCCAGTCAATAGCATACTCTTATGCTATCGGTATAATTTCCCTTTCTTACCACCTGCACTCACCTTCATTTATCCCTCAAACTGCCACTACTGCCTTTGCTATCGGTGAACATCCCCTGACTTGCTACAAGATGGTAGCACATAGCCATGCTACTGGTCAATAAAATCTTAAATTACTACCAACCAGGTAGCATATAAAATACTACCGACATGCACCTTTATGTGCTCACCCCTACTACTAACCAAGAATATGGAATCTTCCTGCCGGCTTGGAGCGTGTAACATGTTACAACCCGGTTTCATCTTTTAAATCCACACATATTTCTCTAACCAGCTTGACTCACCTTCGAGCTCACTCAGTAGCTCACCTAAGTTTACAGGTTTAGTCCATTTTACATAAGGTGTGAAAAATGTATAAAAGAACTTGTAGTTACTTGCTTCATTTTCGGGAAAATGGTGATTGGAATCATTATAGGTAATGTTATAGAATAATGGAGCAATGATCTTTTTTGTCTAAACATGAAGTGTGCTACATGAAACTAAGGAGTGATGGTTAATGTGTTTATTAGGACTATAACAAGATCAGGGATCCAGCTTCCTAATATGTTTATTTGGAATTTAATGATGATGATTTCTGACCATCAAACATGTGACAGGGAGAGTTAAATTTCATTACATGCATTAGAACTAACTTTACTAGTGATACCCTATAACAAGTTGATAACTAGTCAATATTTATATTGTGATTGTGGCAAACCGTGTGCTCAGGCATTTATTTATAAACTTAATATCATTAATAATTTTACATGAGATTCAAGCTATCCTCGGTAGGGTTGGATAATTAATAGCATAAATTATAATATCAACTATTAATTTTGATTGAGTTTAGGTCTTTCATCTTGAAGTGAGGGTTTTGATACCCTGCCTTAACGTGAGTGCACAGGTTCATTCAGTTAAAAAGTAAAGAAAACCAGTTGGATCACCTAGAATGGTAAATAATTCATGAATAATACAGTGAAACAAACCTTTTCTAAAATATTGTGCCTTTAATTTGTGTTTCAATAATTTTATAACAATTTACACTTACTCAGGTTTCTAGGGATCCTAACTCAAAGATTAGCTAGGGTTTATAATTTGAAGGAACAAACTGAGGAATTTTACCTTAAATTTGTAAACATATCAAACTAATAGATCATAAAATGGTATTTTAAAATAATTATGAAAAATTAAGGGTTAAATCTTGATATTTCTATGATAGTCTACATGAGGGTTACATTTACAATTTAGAAGAATAATGAAGAGGGGTACTTAACAAAGGAAGTGTGAGATATGTTTGGAGTTTAATAGTGAAAATTTATAGGCATCAAGAAACCTGAAATGGGTATCTAGAAAGGTATAGAGTGTGTCTTGAAACTAACTATAACAAAAGTTACAAGGGAAGAAAAATTGTCCCAGCACTAGTAGTGTCTTAACAAGCATAAAGAAGGAAAATGAGATAGGAAGGTCAAATACAAGATTTTAGTTCTGAATTTTTACACACACCTTGTGGATGGTGAGGGGTTTGAGAAGGAGTTGAATTTTTTTTTGGGTTTCTATATATGTCTCCAACTATGGTGCATGCAAGAATGCTTGTGTTAAGGGTACTTAGGAGGTAGTTAGACAAGATTAGTAAAATTTAATGCCTTTTGATCTTTTCAAGTCACTTTTATGTTGGATATAACCTTTTTGAAGTGTGTGAGTAGGGAAAAGTAGGTGAAATCATTGAGATCTGCTAAATGATCAATTTTGGTCTCATTTTGAGTTAAGAACAAGGGATCTAGAGAATGGTGAGTGAAGATTGAAGAGAATGAGTGAAGTATTGAGAAATTTTATCAATGTGATGGTTAATTAGGTATTGGTGTGTAGGTTCCAATGCATGAAATAGTGAACTTTGAGCCTTTTTAGGTGATATTGTAGTTTTTTACAAGAAATAAGCCATTTTGGGCTTGATAAGATCCTCAAATGTAGAGTTTTGGTGAAGTTTGTTGTTAGAATCCTATTCAACTTATTGAATGGACAATGTATGTATTTCCTATGCATCATTTGGTATCAGAGATTTAGGTTCTTATTGTGATCTATTATTAATATTTGAATGAATTATTTTTTGGCTAACAGTGTTGTGTGAGTGTGTGTAGTAAACGAAGTGAAAGTGGATGAGAATAAGTGAAGTGTAAAAGTGAAAGAGATTGTAAAGGCACAAAAAGACTGGGTTGTAATCCTTGGTAATGTGTGAGGGAATAGGAAATCTGAAAATACTTGTCGAGAGAGAATATGGACCAAGAAGAGGCAATAAAAGAGTTAATGAAGTTGTTTAGACACAAGAACAAACAAGAAGATATCGAGAAAAAGAAAAGATATGAAGCTAAGAAGAGATAAATAAAGAAAGAGAAATAAAGAAATGAAGAGTTGAGGAAATACCTAGAGAGGTTAAGAGATTTGATGATGAAAACTAGTTATGGGATTGCATTTGTAATGGATAAGAAGGTAAAATGACCTATAAAGCATCATATGAAGAAAATAAGATATTTCAATTGATAAATATGATCAAGAGTGAAGAGAAGAAGATGAGACAAGATGATAATAAAGAGAAACATGTTGACAAGATGAAGAAGGAAGAAAAGAGTCAATATAGGAACTCAAAACCAGTTGAGGCGATGGTTACATAATGCCTATATGTATGAAGAAGACAACAACAAAGAAGAAAAATTAAAATACAAATTAATTAATAACAAGCTCAAGTGAAAAAGACAAGACAAAGGATAGAATTTATACTTGTTGAGGGTACAAACAAGGCATAATAAATCAAGGATGATTTGGGAAAATAAGGAAATAAGTTTGGTACAAAATTATGAAGATGGAATTAAGAACAAAGAAGATAAACTCATAGCAAGCAATAAGATTTAAGATATTATAGAAAACAAACAAGCGAGGAATGAAGATGATGGTGTATTGGTTGACATTAATGAATTTATGGATGAATTCCTTAAAATTATTCAAGAAGAATCTAGGTGTCCATTTGAGAATGATTAGCATGGTGTTGAGCAAGGATATAGTGAAGTTTTTATAGATGATATGAGTGATCTTTTTGCAATGTTTGTTAAATGAAATGGATGAAGATAAAAAGAGTGCAGGTATAAGCTGTGATAAAGATGGTTTCTTGGACATATGATGATTCAAATAAGAGGATAGTGAAGTTATAGGATAACATAGTGAGAAGGTGAATGAGAATAAACAAGAAAATACTTGAGAAAATACATATTTTGGCAAGAAGAATAATGAGGAAAAGTTAGATGTGAGTTTTACAAAGATGGAAAGCATCATGGAACATCAGTGAAATGAATTTTTGTTGTCATATTGTTTGTGTATGTAGGTATAAAGGAAAGAGGCATGAATATGATGAAAGTGAAGATGAAGATCAAATATTAGGGAAATAAGATGAAGGAAAATGCAATGAGAAAGACATTTATAAGGGACCCAGTTATTTATGAGGTAGATAACAACAATGGGAGCAAGGACAGAAGATAAAGAGCATGTAATGAAGATGAAGAATTTGGAGAAGATGGAACTATGCAAGAAAGTACAAAGATACTTTCTTGACCTTGGAATTATGATGTAGGAGCATTATCAAGAGGTCATCCAAATGCCAACCTATGTAAGTATGAGGTCAAATTGAATGTTTTAGAGTCATGGGGAAGTGAGTCTAGGTGGTCAAGAGTTTAAAATTTCAAAATGGATTTTTCCCTCCAAAAATGTAATTTGAATTATAAAGCATGTAAGCAAACCAACATGGACTTATTAAGAGAAATTAGTTGTCTAGTCATTTTTTAGAGGGTTTAAGGTTAAGTCTAAGTCATCAAATGTTAGGAAGGATGTGGAAAATGTCCCATCTTGTTATATGGGCTCGGGTGGCATGTGAAGAGTCACAAAAGGTGGTTACACTTCAAGAAGAGTTTACATGCTAAGATGAAATTTGAGTATATGATAGTTGGTGAGTGAGTGAAGAGGTATTCCTCAAGGAAGGAAGATGAGAGGAAGATAAGAAGATGAATAAACCTACAAATTTTGTATTAAATAATATCTATTTCACTAAAAACTTTGTTTTGTATGGTAACTATGTCTTGTTGATAAATTCTGAATTTTGTATTGAAGAACTTGTAGTTACTCGCTTTATTGGCAAGGAAAATGGTGATCGAAATCCTTACAGGTAATGTGATAGAAGAATGAAGCAATGATATTGTTTTCTAAACATGAATATTACTACATAAAACTCGGGAGTGATGGTTAATAAGGTTTTTTTAGGACTTTAATAAGAATATAGGCTCTAGTTCCTAATATATTTGTTTGGAATTTAATGATGAGGAATTGTGAACATAAAAACTTGATAGGGGAGAGTGAAATTTCATTACATGCATTAGAAGTAGCTTTACTTGGTGATACCCCATAGCAAGTTGATAACTAGTCAAAAATTATACTTGTGGCTATGGAAAACTCGTGTTTGTGCCTTTCTTTATAAACTTCTTGTCATTAAAATGTTTACATGAGAGTCAATCTATCCTCGGGAGGGTTGGAGAATGAATGACATGAATGAGAAGATAAACTATACCTTTTTATTGAGTTTAGGTCTTTAATGTTGAAGTGATGGTTTTGGATTATAGAAGGATATTTTAAAATAATCTTGAGAAACTAAGGGTTAAATCTTGATATTTCGTGACATTCTACAAGAGGGTTACATGCATAGTTTAGGAGCATAATGAAGAGGGGTACTTAACAAAGGAAGTGTGAGATATTTTTTGAGTTTGATATTAAAACTTCATATGGATTAAGAACCATGAAATGGTGTCTAGAAAGGTGTAGAGTGTGTCTCGAAACTAACCGCAAAGAATGTTACGAGGGATGAAAGACTCCGCCCTGCACCTAGTAGTGTCTTAACAAATCTAGATAAGGAAAATGAGATAGGAAGAGAAAATCAAGGATTTGAGTTATGAATTTTTCACACACCTTGTGGATGGTGAGGGTCCGAGAAGGAGTTGAAAAAATTTTGTGGCTTGGCTTGTATATGTCTCCAACTATGGAACATGACTGAATGCTTCTCTTAAGGGTATTTTGGAGGTAGTTAGACAAGATAAGTAAGTGTTAATACATTTTGATCTTTTGCAATCACTTTCATGTTGGATCTACCCTTTCTTAAAGTGTTTGAGCAAGAGAAAGGATGTGCAAGCATTGAGATATGCTAAAAGATCAATTTTGGTCTCATTTGGAGTTACGAACAAGGTATCTAGAGAAGGGTAAATGGATATTGAGGAGAGTGAGTGAAGTATTGAGAAACTTGATCAATGTGGTGGTTAATTAGGCATTGGAGTGTAGGGTCTAATGTAGGGAATAGTGAACCTTGAGACTTTTTAGGTGATATCGTCTATTTTTGCAAGAAATAATCCATTTTGGACTTGGTAAGATCCTCAAATGAAGATTTTTGGTTGGATTTGTTGTTAGAATCCTATTGAGCTTGTCGAAGAACAATGTATGCATTTTCTCTACATCATTTGGTATCAAATATTGAGGCTCTTATTGTAATTTCTTATTGAGATTTGAATGAATGATTTTTGGCTAAATGTGTTGTGTGATCCAAATAATTTAATTTAGTCCATTTAAATATGGGAATGGAGATTATAGTTACATAGTTAAAGTCTTGGGTATAAATAAATGTTGAGAAATATTTGAAAATTAAAAACATTTAGATAACAAAAGGGTGTTTCATGAAAATATAATCTCCCATAAAAATAAGTAATATATTTATCCACAAGCTTCAATGTGTCACAATGGGTGGTGCAATAATATCTTCAATATATACCTCTTTTCCATGAATTATATTAAGAGGAAGAAATAGGAAAGGGGCGAAAAAAGGGAGGAATGAAATTCCTGATAGGATGTAGGGTGTAAATGTTAGTGTGAAATCACAGCACCCCCAAATGAGTTATGGATATACTTTTCTAAGGCAAGGTCATTTGGTGTGATTTGCATAACATTGGATCATTCCCCAAGCTATGGGACTTACAAATGGGAATGATCCTCCAAAGAAGGTTGGTTCCTCTTCCTAAACTACCTACCACAAGCTATTCTAGTGCAAGAAAGATAATCTAATCCTAATCTAACTTCCAAGGAGATAAGGAGAGAAAGAAAACAAGGAAAAATAGAGCTTACACTAAAATGATGATACACCAGAGAAGGAAAATGTTGATCATCTACCAAACTGCCATGGAACAAAGAGAGGTGAGAAATGGAAAGGATGGACAACAACATCATAGACCATAGATCAGATTCACAAAAAAATTTCCAAAACCCCATGAACATAGCTCCCAAATCTACAAATGAACATTCAAAACATGCACAGATACCTTGCAATGAAGAGAGGTAAGAAGAGACAACCAAAAACAAGCAAGGATGGACAAATGCATCACAAAACATGTTTTTATTTATTGATTTAGAGTTGCATAGAGTATCATTTACAAAACAAGAGGAAAAAAAAACCATTTACAAAGTAGGGGAGGAGATTCAAACTCCATTTTGACCTTAGGGAAGAAAAGAAGGGGGAGGCAGAGAAGAAGAATGAACAACAACCTTTTATGCACCCCTCTGTTACAATTTATAGAAGAATGGGAGAGAGAATAAGGAAAGAATCGAATCCTACTCCAACCATGCTGATATATGCATTGAACCCCATTTAGAAATCTCAACCACTAAAAATCAATGCCTTCTGCAAATCTTCCCACAATATGTCACTGGTTCCCAAATGGATCGAATCGAATCGAGATCCGGTAGTTGAAGAGATTGGATTCTACATTAATGGCTTAGAAGACTTACCTTAATTTTTACGTACCTTAACCTGTAAAAATGATTTTTTAATCCTTTTATGGTGTAGAGGATGTCGAGGCGCTTCCATGATGTCAATTTTTCTACATTTTGAGCCCTGAGTCGAAAGATATGCCTCTTTGAAGTTTTCATTGGGTCTGTTCAAATGGGTGGGAAAACTCATTTGCAAAATGGGCCCCCTCTTTAATATGGGACACATGACAACTAGATTAGGAAAAATCACATTTGCGGGCTCAAAATTTATCTTTTCCCATTTTTCATAAAAATCACAAAATCCCAAAATTCCCATGGCCCCGCATGACTCTGCTTGGACAAGTGGCACCCTTTGGTTGGCCGGGGGATGTGCTTCACCTTTTCCTTTGTGCCCCTTTGTCAAAAGAAAAAAATCACCTTTTCCTCTAATCCCCACTTTGGTTTGACTCGGGCTCAAACGTTGACTTTTTCCCTTTGGTGGAGTCACGACCCATTTTTTAACTTTTACACCTTTCGGGGTAAGGGGCAAAAAACCAACCTTTTCCCCGATGGCCCAATTTCCTCCGGGAAACGTCAGTCTAGCACTTTTTGGGAACCTTTTCTTTATTTAACCCCTAGATCGGTGTCATTAAGACACTTAGCACCTCCACCAGCCTTGGCTCTTGTATTGACTATTCAACTAATTCGCCCCTCGATAAAAACACGTGGAGGCACCACACTTGCTTGCAAACCCGACCCAAAGTTTTCCTTTAGAGGAGCGTCGAGTTGAAACTTGTTGGCCTCTGCTGATCTTTGGACTTCTCAATGGTGCCTCTTACTTTTAGACTTTGGGCTATGTGGTGAGCTCACGCTCATTTGTGTCTCTGCCTTTGCACCAAATCTTGGAGATGCGCCGGTGACACTGCACTCTCCACTTGTAATTTTATACTTAGCCAATTTTGAGGCCTGCCCCGTCCGCCTTTGACTCTGTTTGACCATTTGACCCTGCCTCCATTCCAGCCAAGGACACGTGGAGATGCGGAGCTTGTTTAAGCCTCTCTCTTTCGATCCATCTTTAGAGAAGCGCCGCTAGGACACATGGATCTCTCCACTAGCTCCTCCATACTTAGTCGATTCTAGACCTTTTCCTAAACTGTTTTCAAGCCCAAAAAATTGAAACTTCATCATTTCTTCTATTTCTTGCATCTAGCCTCTTTGAAATTGTCTCCTCCTTCTCTGACCCTACTATTCTATTTACGATCCCACCTATAGTCTTTAAAATAGGTTTAAACATGGAAACGCTTCGACAGAGCTGTTTCTTCTAGTTCTTCCTATAAAGGGTTAGATTTGACTCTTTTGAGCCTCAATTTTCCTTTGCCTCATTTTGGAATGTGAGCTTGTGGGTCTGAATCATTTCCCTTCATATTTTCTTTATGTTCGGGGCTTGTCCTTACCAAATTTTCTGGGGGCAAATTTGGGATAACAATAATCATAGAAGAGGTTTTTTTATGAAATTTTCATGTTGTAGACACCTTAGTTTGGTGATCCGGTACTAGTCACTACTGATTTGGCTTACATACCTTAGTCATGACTTGTGTGTAAAAAAGAGCCAAAATGCACTATCTCAATATTTATTAAGACTTGAGAACACCTCATACTATCACAATCCATTTCTCAAACACCTATAGGACTTATCTAAACACCCAAATATCCTCGACCTCTTACTATGAACTTCTATCTTTACATTCAGTTTCTATCCTCTTGAGAAACTAGTATTTGGTATGGACAAAAGAACTTAGTGTTTCCATCATACCCGATATTATTCCACAACACTCAATTATTCATGTTTTCTTATCTTTATCTTATTTCCCCTTTATATATTGTCATTAATTTGAAATTATATCACACAAAGAGGTACACAATCAAGTTAGAAAAACACATTTATTCACTTGGCATTCTCAAGAGATCCTCTAGAAAATATCTATAAAGTATTATTACAAATCTTCCTAAACTTCCCTATATTAAGAGTAGACATTAAGAGCAGCCTCTATACAATTCTAAAGTACTCAAAGCTTGGTTATATTTATCAAAGTATAAGAAAAATTTAAACAATATATTTATCAAAGAGGCACTTCAATGGGTTTATTTTTTATAATTATATATTTACAAGAACTCTACTTTGGCACTCATTTATTAATAAATATTTAGCACTCCCAAAGGGTACATATGAAATAGAACTAGCTATCCTACTATTTGTTTAAAGGCATAATTGAAAGCACGGGGATGGATGTCTAAGTTTTATACACTTATATTTGGATAAATACATGGATTTTTATCCCCACATTTGGAAAATGTAGTGTATTGATTGTTAAGTATCAACAAAGGAGTTTTCCACAATGGGTGGTGTGCAACCAACCACACAAAAAACCATTCTTTGTTATCTAATTGTGTATTCAAGTGCTAGTATAGGGGTTATGATTTTAATCATTATAGGACTTTTGAAAATTCTCTAGAGAAAAAAAGTCCAAGGAAACCTTACATTCATAGTTGAAATTTTCTATCTTAAACTCACAACATTAATAAATGTAGACACTAGTTCTAAATAAGATAGAATCATTGGAAACTAACATTGTATAACAATTTGATAGTGTACGAGAGTGTTTCGAGATCAATTCTAAAGATTAAGCAATATAAGAACTAGAAATTACCATTTGATATATTTCTAGTCTTAGTTCACTCTGTGAAATAAAAACTATGTGGATTCATCATATTTTTAAAATAATTTTAGCATGTGGCCTAATTGAATATCATTATTTATTATGTTTACTTATGATGTCATATTAACATGTTAGAGAATTTATTTATAAAATTTTATTTTGTTGGAATATGTCTCATACTTTTCATGCATCATCATATTGTAGGCACTCAAATTTTACAATATGTTTGAAATTGCACACTGTATGTACAAATTCACTCTCCTCACTCTTACTTAGCATGCCTTAATAGCACTTCACATACTTGATTATATTTGTAAATATATATTTCAATTGACTATGAAGTTTAATTTTACAAAATACATCTAGAAACATCCATGCTTAGGACCATAAACTAAAAATGTTCTTTTGTGATGTAGATCGACAATCACCTATAACTTCCTCCAATAATAGAGTTAGATGAACTATTTCAATTCAGGTCTTAATAGGAAAAAATGTTCTTTTAGTTCAATTTCGTAAACACCAAATTGTTATAATTTCTGACCCAAATAACCTAAAGGTCCAATAAAACCTTCTCCGGCTTATCAATAGTGTCTAGTACTATTACTTCTTCCATTAATTTAGTACAAACACTTAGAATTAGTCACTATATTCACCTTAACAAGATTTCCAAAATTGCTTCTTGAGAACATGGTCATTGGATTGGAATATGATGAAATGAACCCCAAGGTCTCTTAGAAATTCATTAACAATTTTTAATACCCTTTCCCTACGTGGAAGTGTGGGCTAAGTTTCTTGAGGAAATTACTAATACCTTAGCTTCTTTTCATATAATCTCCTTTATAAGCCTATCCTTCCTTCTAGCCACAGTGACCCTATTTTTCTCATCAAACGTTAGATTAAAACCTTCAATCTAAAAATATTCACCTTTTCAAGAACCCAATATGGTCAACATTTAATGTACAAACTTTCACTATAATTTGTTTTGATAAAAATTGCTCAAAACTCCACCACTCAGGTTTTTTATTAGGTCTTCAAGCATGCATGCCTAGGTTTGGACTATAATGGTAAGGTTTCCTCATTTTGGGAGTTTTTCTTGAAAATTTTCATTTCAATACTCTTTGTATACGTGCAAGGATGATTTCTGCCAAAATTTCCCCTCTAATTTAGTGTTCTAACCCTTCATTCATCGTATTCTTTATAAACCCTAGGGAGGGTTTTGCATAGTCACCCGAATAAGAGGAATTTTTGTTATAAAATTTTCAATACTTATTTCATAGGACTCAAACCAAATTTAATGGGTATGTGATGTCTCGCGAATCCTAAAACTTAACAATGATGTCTTTAAAGCCTTTACACCCACATCATGGATCACATTCCTACTCTCACACATCACTTAAGATAGACATATACTAGTCATTTCTAGATTCTAATCTATAAGCAATATTTTATTCCACTATAGAGATTATATTAAGTATGAAATATTTTATATATAATTACTAAATCCCCAATCAACCATTTCTCCCTTAAACTGATCTTAATCGACCCATAAGATATCAACTTTGTGCCAATAACTCGAGTTATCAAGATTTTCAAGCTTACTTTCCTATCGAGGTTAATAGACTCTTCAATCAAACATCAACTATATTTTTTTAAGCTTCAAACACAAGAAAATATAATATTCCTTCCTATGCATATGCATCTCTAAGAGAGTATCATATAATAAAGACACAAAATACCTATGTATATACATATTTCGAATATTCAATACTAATTGACATCGAGTCAAGTTTTTATTCTCAATTATTGGAGCTCCTCATTTAATTTTATTAATCAATGATAGTAAAATAGTTATAACATATTTTTATACCTCCTCATTTGAATGGTTTTCCATAACTATGTTCTAGGTTATATGACCAAGTCACATGTGGAGTCTTCATAACAAAAATTCTTAAGTGACAACTTAAGGCTAGTTGACCAATCCAAATTTAATAAGATCCCTCTAAGACACTCAAAATGACCAAAATTAGCTAATAACATGATAAAATTACTAACATGATCCTTACATGACTAATGAGCAAGCCAAAATTGGCTTTAAAATTAAATTTTCAAATAGTCCAAAAATGGAGCGAAACCCTCTATTTCAAATTTTTGAACTTCTAAATCCTAAAGGACACCAAAATTGACTCAAATAAACCACTATAGACCTATGCAAACAAATTTTTCTTACTATAATCCTTAAACGAGCCACAGTGATGATTCCCTACATCATTTTGTCCCTCCTATCTAAAAATGCTAGTCTCGGTTAGGTTGTAAAATTACATAATAAACTATATAGTTTTGAAATGACATGTTGTGAATTTATTATTTCAATTTCATCACATTATATCAAAAAATATAACACTTTTTTATAATTTCATGACATAAAAAAACCGAAAGCATATATAAGTAAGCAAATCATACCTCATTTAAGGTCATGACACTTTATGAGATCCTTATGAAAAACTAACACTAAAGGTACTAAAAAGCTTCCTAAACTACAAAATATATTAGGCATATCCATTAGGAAACATCCTCTACTAGTATGAGGTATCCTTTCAGCTTATAGGAGTCTCCATCTTCATCATACATGCGTAAGCAATGTGATGCTTACCAAGATTTTAGGAAGTGTGAAACTCAAGAAAAGAATTGTCAAAACAAAATTTATCAAATTAAGATTGGATTACTATAGATTACATCTTTAGAGAATGACATGTGGTTTGAACCCTCTTTTAAGTAGTGGCAATGTGAGCAATACACTAGGGTGCCCACAACCAAACTAACTTTTTTCATGAAATCCTTGCACTACTGAAGGTAGGAAGGTTCGAGAAGATCTTATAAAGACCTTTTAAAGTTGAACAAATAATTCCAATAGATAATGAGACATATTTTTGAGAAGGTGAAGCACTCGGGAATTTACTGAATTATATTCTAAGAAGGTCCAAGACCATATATAAGGGTCAGGACCATACAGATGCTATAGAATGAGTTGTATGGTTTTGGTGAAGCTTGGTATCGGTTACTGATTTCATTGATGAAGCATTTCTAGTTTAGAATCTACCTATTCCTCCACTCAGATCACTCAAACTCCTTGATATCCACATAGAATCCACTTGAATGTACTCCCTCCATTGTTTGGAATTTTTAAAGTAGTGGGTCACTTTGAAAAGAATTCTTCTAATTTGTCAAATTAATGTTAGAAGTTAAATAAATCAAAATATTCACTGTAACATTATTCACCCTTGTTATGTATGGAATAATTAAATCATTCTTAACTCTAAAGAGGTGAAATCACCTAAAAAGGTGAAATTGATTGGCGAGCCTGATCTCATCAAACATCCTAGCCTCAATAGTATTTGATTTAGGGTCTCACTTTATAATTTCTTAGGTCTGGTTGATGGAGTTTTCATGGATCCCCATATGTCCCTTTATGACTATCTTAAGTGTGATCCTACATATCAATCATCATTTGAAAAGGCTCTTGATGTGTTACGATAAACTCTCATATTGATATTTCTCACATGCTTTTTTTCGATAATGATTAGGGTATAGCGGAGTTGTAGACACCTAAAATTATCTTTCATAATTTTATTGTTGAAAGTGCACTAATTTCTCTCATTCTTACCATTTCCATTATAATTAGTGATTTCAGCTAATTAACTAACGTTTCCCTCTATTTTGGTTAATTAACGATGCTTTATTGATTAAATAACCTCTATCACATTCCAAATGCCAATTAATGACACATCGTTAGTTATTATCCTCTTCTAAGAAAATAATTAGTGTTTATTAGCTAATTAAGCATATTTACCCTTGTATTTTATCAATAAACCCTATTATTGGATAAATACCCCTCATCCAACCATTCAAAATCACCCCATTTACCTCCAAGACATCTCAAAAGGATTCAAAATCTTATCCTAGCCTCTTAATTAGTCCTAATTAATCAATTTAGGCACTTCATATGATAATCGCTTGTTAATTACGCTAATCATGATTAGTAAGCCTTAATCTACTTTGTACTTTTAGTCTCACATGCACCAAGATTCAAATATTTCTAACAATAGAAAGCATAAAAAGGACTAAGTACTACCTTCCAACTTTACACCATGTTTTGATTAACATTAATTACATAATACATGTGATTAAAGAGCTTTGCTTCCTTTATTGGAATAGTTTCTCAATATTTGTTTCCAATCTTCATGTTGGTTAGTAAAGGAATATATAATATGGCCTTGTAGGAATTTTTAGAGAGCTCCTTTCACCATTTTTGAAGTGCAACAACCATAATTTGATTTGCTAGTGATCTAATTAGGTTCATGTTAAGTAGCAATTAATTAACTTAGTAAGGATGCTCATAGATTAGATGTTTAGATTCATTTAGTTTCCCTTATGCAAGCTTTTAAGATTTGATCTTGATGATTCACTTCTAAACTTAAACTTATCCCTAGACTATTAGGTATTAGTCTTCTTAGTTAGTTATTTTCAATAAGTTTGGGGTGTTTTCATTCGGTATGCACTGATGAGACAAACCTCATTGCATTCATTTTTAAGCTTATTAACTTAGTATCAAAGTTTTTAGTTTTAATATTTCTAGATTAGTTTTAAGATTTTTAGATTAGTTTTAAGTTTTCTAGATTAGTTTAAAATCTTTCTAGATTAGTTTCAAGCTTTTATAGATTAGTTTTAAGATTTTTATAGGTAAAATTAAAATTTTTGAGTTTACTAACTCTCGTTTGCATTAGTTTTGATAATTATGAATTTTCTTAGCTAGATTAGTGGTAGTTGCTTTGTTTTTATGTTTTTTTAGGATCAAGGAGGTAAAGTGATATCTAAATTGGATGAGATTCATAAAGTTTCTTATTTTTTGAGATTTGTCTTTTCAAAAAAATTTTTGACCACCTACGGGAAAGTGTGCGCTAGTGTGATGAGGTCCACGCCTGCATTATAAAGCATACACTAGTGTCTTCTAGGCCACACCGGTGTTCTTAGATCCATAGTCCTTGTCTATACGTGCATGTGCTACATTACCAATTTACCCTATGTATTAAGGTCATGTCGGTGCTTTGAGGTGCGCATCTACGTCTCTTTGGACGTGCTCACGTTAATTGGCTATGGATTTTTGACAAGGAACACTAGTGTTATAAAGGCTATGTTGGTGTTATCTAAGGCGTGTTGGTGTTGTCAAGAAAATGTTGCTGTAGTAAAGGGCACACTTTGGAGCTCTAAGGTAAAATTTGGCTCAAATTTCAAAGTTTCAATTTCTTTTTTTGTGCTTTAGTCATTTTTCGGGGTTTTTAAGATTATGTTATTGTAGGTTTTCTAACACATTTCCTTTAGAATTTGTATGATTTTTCCTTTGATTTTGATTTTCATTTAGTAAACAAAAAAACTAAGGATTGTGTATGCTCATATCTTGCACCATTGTGTGATCTTGAGAACAAAAGAAACCTTAGTTTTCATTCACTAAAAATCACTTGGATTAATTAGGAATGAACTTTACAAGAATTGTGGTGGTTATTTGATTTACAATATTTTTCATTGTTATCTACTTGGGTTTCTTATATTGTATGCTCTTCTCTTGTGTCCTCGAGAAAATCTTGAGAAACAAAAACAACACCTAACCCTCTTTTTATGATATTGTAGATCTTTTGAAATTACTAACTATTGTGTGTAGGACATAATGCTTTTCAAAGAAAGGAGAACTCTCTTAAAACCAAACTCTAACATACATGTGTGTTGTAGGTTTCCAAATTTGGTTCAAGCCAAATTGGTTAATCCAAAAGATAAGAAAACACACTACTTTACAAAACATTGTATATGGAGGTTTCAATTAAGAGCTATACCTCATTTGTTTGAACTAGGAGGAATTACCTTTGGCATAAGCCTTAATATAACAAGAGGATGCTCTAGTAACCCCAAAGTATTTTACGCAAGAGGAACCTTATGAATGAATTAGGAAAGTTCTTGACTACCCAATTGATTAGTATGCCTTGAAAGATTAGATTCAAAATTATCTTCACGCTACCCCATTCAAAATAAAATCAAATGCAATTTATTGCTCATTGTATTGAAGGGGGTAAAATAAATTTGGGATACTCCAAGGTTTAATCAATGTGAATTCCTAGAGAGACACCTAGAGAGAGAACAATAGGAAACTCGTGGCTTCTAGCCAATTTTGACTTGATCTATTATGTACTAAAGATCTCTCACAACGTGAAAAATTTGTTGGATTCAAACCCTTTTATTGAAATAAGGGAAGAATCCCTGAAATTTGAAACCGTATGTTATTTCATCATGACACCTATGATGTGTTACTTTGTCCTAGTTTTTCACTTTCCTTAAGGTAAGGTGAAACTTTTCCAAAGTTACACTTAGTTTGTTTCATCACCATTTAGTCTACTCCTTTGTTTTCTTGTTGCCCATTTTGGGAGAAAAGAAAACAACATATGTAAATACCACTAGAAATAATCATGTCCACCAATTTTTATTCTACTTGCATGACCAAGTTGTAATGTTGGAATGCAAGTGTTGAAAGTGTGAATGGTACGTCTTCATGTTCTAGTAGGCCCTTTGTCTCAAACCCATATTGAGACTCATTATCATTGTAGTTAGGTGATTTCGTAATTGACTTCCTTTGACTTATTATGTTTCCCGTTATAACCATATAATTGTGATACTTTCATCTTGTTTCCATTGTGAAACTTGATCTAAGTCTCAATATTGTATTGTTACGTTGTTTGCATAAGTAATAACTTCTTGATATACTTTGTTAGGTTGTGGAGATAAATAGCTTCACTGGAGCATGCATAAAAATGAATTAATTACATAGTGACCGACATCGATTAGGGAGTGACCGGTATCGGTCAAGAAGTAACTGGCATCGGTTACCTATGCGGGAGTTTTATTTATAAGTCATGGGATTTAATATAGCTTTTTTAAAAATCTGATTTAAAGGATGTAATTACATGGCTATTGTACCCAAAGTTTGTCTAGGCTTATATAACCTCGAAAACTAGGGTCAGATATGTTGGAATAAGGAAAGAGAAGTAAATCGAGCTATCCTTGGTTGAAAGGATGAAGAAGTGAAGAAGAGAATAATCCTTTGTTAAAAGGATGAAGAAAAAGAAAAAGAAAAATTAGATTGCATGAAGACAGGAGCTTTCATAGAGAGAAGATGAATAGAAGGAAAGTGCAGGTACATTGTTAGTGAGAAGATGGTATTATCTTCTACTATATTTCCTTTGAATTATTTAGTCTCATGTAATGGTTTGCATAGTATGCAAAGCACTCAGTGTTTCTTCTTATTAGATCCATAGGTTGTTGTGAGATCTTGTATTACATATCCATGAGATCATGATGTATTGTTGATCCATAGGATTCTAGTATTGTAGAAGAAGTTTTATTCATGTTTGCATAGGTTGATGCGGTGGTGATGGAGAGACTTATTTCTTGGTACATGGTTATAGTTGCACATTGATAGAACCTTATAGAGGTCTTGATTGCAGATTCACCATACATTAAGATCTTGGTTGCACGAAGTGGCGAGATGCGAGGGGTAACTTCACGTATGTGAGATCTCATGGTGTTTCGAGGCAAGGTTATAGTACACTTAGGTAGATCTAGTTATATATATATCTTGGGAGAGAAAGGTGGTGGTATGAGGCATGGTTTAGTGTACTCGGGTAGATCCAGGTTTGAGATCTAAGAGGAAGAGATAAACTTGTAGAGATACATGTATTCTTGTGCGGAAGAATTGGTTTATAATCTCTTGTTATATTATATGTATGAGATCTCTATCTTTGGTGGACGTAGCCCACATTAGGTGAACCATGGTACATGTCATGTTATGTGTGTGTACTTTTGTGTGATTTGGATTATTTTTTATACTTCCGCTTTATTGTATATTTTACGAATTGTTTGATCTATATTTGCATGTTTTGGATTTGATATTCTATAATTGCAAATGTTTCCACATAGACCCATCCCCAACATACTTAGGCTTAGTTTTTAATCCTAAAATTTTCTTGAGGTTTTGAGAGTGTTGATGTTACGTTGTTAGCATTATGGTAACATCATTTTGATACGAAAATATTTCTTTTCTTATAAATCTTGATTGACATGTCCAAATAGTGTCATTACACTACTCACATTTGTAACTTCCATTTTCAAAGACTTTGATTTTTTTGTGTTTAAAACTAGTTTTAGTATACCTTGTTGGGAGATAATGTTAACACTTATTAGTATTTAGGTATTTTTATTTAAAATTGACCTAAGTGGTGATATTGTGTTGTATTCTTATTGATGTAAAACTTATCTTGGAAAACATAGGGAGTATATTATTTTTGTGATTGGATTGGAGTCTTGTGCTTAGTCATCTTTAATACTTATTTTCATAGAACTATATTAGAGTGTCATTATTTATTATTTGGTATCCTTTGTTCATATTAACCCCTTGGATTCATTACCATTTGTTATAGGAAATTATTTTGTGATGATTTAACGTTGTTACATTGTGTAAATTTACCTTGAAGATTTTTATACCCATACTCCTCATCAAAAGACATTTAAAGAGTATTTTGAGGACTTGTATGCAAAAAATAAAGGTGGTGACATGACTCGACTTAATAGTTTGTATAGGCAACCACCACCCACACAGGACCCAAATTTTAATCAAGAATGGACAACCATGAAGAGTGCTCTTAGTGCTCAAAAATAAGGATGGAGAATACATCCCCAGTACTGTGATGCAAAAACATGCCATCATTCTAGAAATTATGCCCATACCCCTTTTGATAGGGTTATATTGCGTAAGGTCCTTTTCCCACATCATTTTGATTTTCAAAATTTTGAAAAATACAAGGAAAAAGGTGACCCCGGAATTATCACCATATAAAGGATTTTTACAAGGATTTTCAAGAAGTCATGTATAGTGATAACTATCTCTGTTTTTAATGAATTTTTAGTGGATTAATGAAATAGATAAGGGTAGAAAAGGCCAATTCTAGGAATACATGCCCATAATGTCGGTTGAAGGTTGTGAGCGCGTTTATCATTTTGATTTCTTGATCCAAGTTGATTGTGTGAGCTTCCTTTTTCAAGGCTAGGATGAACTATCTCTAAATGTAAATGAAATAGATAAGCAAGACCACAAAACATAGTTAATAGAAAAGGTTAGTGGATTGCCAAGTTGATGAGTGTGAGCTAGATGAACTATACGGAAGTGTGATACTTCAAAACATTGATGATTAGTCAATCCACTAATATATATATATATATATATATATATATATATATATATATATATATATATATATATATATATCTCAATATAAAATAAATGGACATACAAATAAACAAATCTAATGTTAGTACTCTGATTTAGGTCTCTCGTTAATCTCAATTTTAATCTAGTTAAATGCTTTGATAATTAAACTAGTAAAGGTCTCGGATCAGCTTGTAGGCTAGGTAAGTGGTCTAAGGGTTACATGCGGTGCAGGTAATATTTGGTGTAATTTGGGGTTGATTTGGGTAATTGAGGAACTTGCTGGTTTGAGATAGTTTACCGGACACGAGAGGATGTGATGTCGATCCAAGATATGACCGACGATGGTTTAGCTATGACCAATATCGGTTTGAGATGACTGATATTAGTTTACGTGGGAATGGATAAATGTCGAAACATGGGTCCAGGTTCATTTGTCTACACAGAGAGATGGGAAGGTCTATGGTGAGGTTTTAGGTAGGGAATTAGGCTTGGGTGAAGTTTTTTTGGTTTTGGGGATGTTAGGGATAGATTAGTCAAAGTCTAACATGAGGTACAATAACCGACATCGATCCGGTGACCAATACTAGTGAAGGTGAAACGATGACGATTAAGGTAATCGGTGTCGATAGGGAAAATTGGGTGAAATTTGGTTAACATGTGGTTTTGGGCTTCTCTGTGATTACACAAAGAGTGAAGGGGGACTAGGCCGGGTTCATAATAAGGTGAGGAAAACTTAGAAAGCTATGAAGGTTAGGTGTGGAGAGCTAGAAAGCTATGAGTGGTGGGTAAGTAGATGGGCATGAAAGTGGGTATGGAGGAATGAAAGTAATAACAATATTTAATAACAAAATGATAAAGAACCTAATGAGTAAGTATAAAAATGATGTAAAATCAAATACACTTACTTATTCCGCAAGCCCGGTGGGTGAATAAAGGTGATGATCGATCTATGAGGAACCTAGGGTCCTTACCACGACATTACTTCCCGAGTGCTACTGATGAATGCCAATTCCTTCGATCAATCACGAGTACTTTCTTGGGCCTCTGGCTAGATGTATTCGATCATCTTGATGTTTGAGAAAACTTTGGTTCATGCTTGAATGTAGATAGCTCTCTCCAAAACTTAAAGTGACCAACTTGGGAAAAAGGTTGCAAAACTATATATATGGTAACCAATGATGGTCAAGGTGACTGGTGTTGGTGGTGGGTTAGTTAAATGTCATTAAGGTGGGATATCATAGGTTTACCAAAAATAGCAGATCTTGGCTATTTTTGGTGTGCTCTTCTTTTTAGTCCGGGTCTCAAGTGATGGTTAACGCTTAGATAAGTGGGAATGTTGTTGGAGAAGGAATATGAATTTAATGTTAGGGTTAGACTAAGCCCCGTGTGGTTAGGATAAGAAGAGACCGATTCTTAGTTAATTAATAGGCTAAGAATAAGTCCATGGTGAAGTGGCTAGGTGATGTGCTTGGGTGAGGTTTAAATTAATTTAGTTAAAGTAATTAAATTAAAAAATAATGTGAGGATGGATATTAATTCAATTGTAAGTAATTAAATTAATACGAATGTGGGCTAAAGGGGTCATGGTTAGGTTAACACGTTAGGTTATATGCTTGAAAAGGGACTAAGGGAGTGTGACCCAAATTTTTGTCTACATTTTCCCTTTTTGTCACGTAGCTTGTATTGATAAGCGATGTTGAAAAAAAAGGAAGTTGTTACCCCAAATATAAGTGAGAGTGGGTATGCCCCAGTAGGGCTAAAGTTGAGGTTGCCTTAAGTGTGGATGGAAGTGATCCCCCTCAAACCAAGAGCTGATGAGGTGTGAGATGGAGTCGGTGAGTGGCTTGATAAATGGATAAATGATGAAAGTGAAGGTAGGTGAGTTGTAGGTAAGGGTATGGGAGTTTTGTGGTAATGGGTAAGTGTCACATGGGGTAATTGGTAAGGGTCACATGGGGTAGTGGGTAAGGGTCATATCGGGTAATGGGTAATGGAAATTGAATGCATGCACATGTATAGCATAATATAGTCTTGGGTGGAAGAAATTACAAACTCTACAACATCCAAGGTCGATAGGTTTATCCAAATGAGGTTGAAGTGATTCAGGTACCTAGGGTACAAGATATGGTCGGAAATACAACTTAGGTGAGGTTTAGGAACATTTAGGTATGATCTAGTACACCAAAGGTTTGGTTAGGATAAACGCACGACAATAGAAAAAGTAAGTTCATTAGGCTAAACAACATGGGTAACAACATTGAAAGGTATAGTGAGTACATGAATTAGAAGGTCACAAAAGTGGTTCAGGTCAAGGTATATAGGTCATGGCATGGGTAAGGCCAAGGTATACGTAAATAACGTGTCTCTAAATGCAATGAAGAAAATTTATAGGTAATTAGTTGTGTGGTTAGGGTGTAATAGGTGTTAAGGTCGGGAGGCATTTGGTTAATAATTGTTTAGGTCAAAATGGGATGAACTTGGGTCAAATGGTAATGATAGGTGACTGATTTCAGTTATGGTGTAATTGGCGTCAATTTGGTAGTGCACAAAATGACCGGTGTTGGTTATTAGTTATGTCGATTTGGGGATAAAAAGAAAAAAATCCATGTTTTACGGATTCATTTTGATTTGACCTCTTTGAGAAAACAACATAGGAGAAAATGGGCTGGAAAACAACAAGATGATGAGCTTTAAGATGAGTTGGAGATCCACATAATGGGTGATTGGCGTTTGATTGGTGGGCCCATGAGATAGGTTTGATTCATTCGATTCGTTTGGAAGTGAGTAGTTGATTTGGACATGGAAGAGGCGGGAGAGGGTGTGGAAGAGATGTGCCACCATGGAGACAGCATCGAGATGAGGTAGGTGATGCTATGAATCCCTAGTTTGTTTGAAAATGGTATCGTTAAAATCATTTTTTGGTTGAAAATTTTGGGTGGGATTTTTATTGTGAATTTGTGGGTAAAATGGAATAAAATGAAGGGTGGGAATAACATAAGTAGGTGAAATAGGTTGGGGCATGAGGGTAGGGCAGGTTTGGGTGGGTGGGAGTAGGTTTTTAGGTGGTTTTTGTGAATTTTTAATAATGGGGGATGGGTTTCCATTTTTGGGTGCCGTGATAGAGACCAACGTTGGTCTAGGTTTGGTCGATCTTGGTCGGGTTTGGCCAGCAAGTCAGGCTTTGGGTGACCAACACCGGTTAAATGGAATTGATGATGGTCAAGGAAAACTAGTGATGGTCAAGGTGATGATGCCGGTTAGGGTGAAGGAAGAATAGGGGTAAGAAGGGCTAGGTATGAAAGGAAAATAGGTAAAGAGGGGTAGGTGAAGAGTGTATGTAGAGGGATGAGGGTAAAATATGATTTTTTGGCAATATGGGATAGGTAAGTAGGTGAACTGAGAGAATGGGTAATAATGATAAGGGTTAGTAGGCATGTAGGTGAATTAGGTAAAGAGGGTAAGCATGATTGATGTGATTGGGTAGGGTTTGGTGGGTAATACATTATTTTAGATATTCAAGTATTGACATGATTGTGTTTAGTGGATGTAGGATAGGGACCAAGTTAGGATGTTTGACAGAGTACCACCTCTTTTGGTATGGATGAAGCCTAGTGTGACCAAGGATGAGTGGGGGTATATGAGCAAGGCTAGAATGATCGGGATTTGATGCTATATATGCATAGCTTGAGATCATAGTTTGATGGTCGCTCTCATTGATAGATGGGATTTAACAACCAACACTTTCCACTTACCGAAGGGTGAGATAATCATAACTTTAGAGGACATGTACAGGGATCTTGCAACTTCCCATTATTAGGGAGCTAGTTTATTCTATTACTCTTGAGGCATCAAAGGATCTAATTGTGGCTATATTTGGTGAGGTGATGGGTGAGTGTCATATCACAACATGAATCTCACTTATGGAGATATGTATGTAGTCTACCCATAGGAAGCAAACCGACTATACCGATGATGGAGCGGTAGGTTTTTTTTTTTCCTACCTAATTTTGAGGCATGAGATTCCCATGAGCGCTGATGGGAGTACTCCGAGGATATGATAGAGGAGCAAATAAACTTTGTTTAGGCACTTTGGATTTCCTAGTTTAGTTATATAGGGAGCTATGAAATTATGGGATATTACAATAATTCGGGATGTGTTGTACATTTTTACTACATCTGCTTGAGCATGCAAGCACATTGTATGTGTGTGGGTAGTTGGTTTTCCTTGACATGATTGGTTTAGGGGTAGCTTGCTTAGAGTTGGATATAGATGTTGGGTACTAGTTGGTGGGAAGCATAGGGTGGTTTGGGACACATATAATGTGTCGTATTATAGGTGGTTAGAGGGCCTTTCAGCCATTGATATTTTTAGAGACCATATGTAGACTACCCATCCTATAGAGGCATGGAAGAGGAGTTGGAGGAGCTACAACTATTGAGGTCGATACGGGGGTGTCATACCAATGAGCATGAGATGATACCTATAGAAATGGTTAGACAACATTTTGGGCTACCACAAGACATGCCTCAACCCTTACCATAATATAAGAGAGATGACGTGGAGAGACCCATGTCTCCACCACGTTTGAGTGTGCCGAAAGGTTAGAGGAGTGGGCGGTGGATAGGACGATTGATGACATTGGATTCACATATGGTTATAGGTAGTGGTGGGCAGCACATCTATGGATGGCACAACCGAGGCTAAGGTAGCTAGAATTATCCACCCTCACAAGCGAGAGGGATACCTTACAGGGTCAAGTGGGTCCCCTTCAGGCATAGATTACAATTTTATAGGGGTAGCTTACTTGGGTAAGAGGCAAAAGTTACCATTTTATAGTCTCGGTGGTGGTCCTATAGGCCCAGGTAGCATACGGATAGGCACCTGCGTAGGGTGGAGATGGATATGGGGGATAGGTATCCACCCTACGGGAAGAGGTATCAGGTTTGTAGGGTCAACTAGCCACTACACAGGCACGGTTGTGGCCTTATAAGCCTAGGTTACAACACAGGTACCTCCATAGGCCTAAGGATAGGGTCATATATTATAGGAAGCGATGGGACGGGTCCCATGGTATAGGGAGGAGGATAGGGATCATAGGTATAGGGACCTAGGCCAATATTAGTAGGATAGAGCTCACAGATGCGTGCATTGATACCTATGGCACCACCTCGGACGATGTCGATGGAAAGGTTTATGGATGCCCTGAATGAGGCTCACTACTATAAGGATCACCTAAAGACTATTGGGATAGATGTCCCTTCATATGCTAAATCCAAGGTACAACGGGCATCGAGTGAGAGGACTAGATCCTGCACTCACACGGCTCGAGAGAGAGCACGGGGGCCTGGCAAGCCCGGAGACAAGATCAAGGTGAGGCTACTAGCTTACGAGAGGCCAATCTCAAGTGAGGTCTAGGGGAGATGGGATAGGAGTATATCATGTGGAGTGACAATTAGTCATTGGCTATGCTCGTTGTTTTGAGTTTTTGATATATATAATGACATGCGTGCCAAATATAGTGAGGTTGTATATGAGAGTTTTGTAATTTTGAGTTTTATACCGACTTTGACGCATGTCGAAGTTAATGAGGTTATATCTCGAGCGATTTGAGATACTTGTATATATTGTTATCTGTGTACATATGTATTGATACACAAACTTTCTCCTTTATATATATGATGATATTTATGTATGGATGATGTACTTGTTTTAATTTCCATTGTTATTTGTATATTGATGGAAACTAGGTGAATTGGGCATGCTTGAGTTGAGGTCAGGTTAGTCATGGTTAAGTTTAGGTCATTTAGGCATGGATGACTCGGGTATAGGCATTGGTGGAGTCTAGGTGACTTAGGCATGGAGAAGTCCAAGTGATTTAGGCATCGTGGAGTCTATGTGAGCTTAGGCATGGTGGATTTTAGGTGATTTAGGTAGTCGAGGTCATGTAGGCATGATGGAGTCAGGTGTAGGCATGGTTTGGTCATGTTTTTAGGTTTGATTTAATTTCCAAGTTATCAGGAGCATGTAAAAATTAATGAATGATGAATATGTATGTTATGTTGTAGATTTCTAAATATGGGATGTCATGGAAATGTGAATTTAGTAATGTATTATATGATGATGTAAGAAATAGGTAGGTATACATGTTTGTATACTTGTATATTTATTTAATTTCCAAGTAGTGTATAAGATGGAAACTAACTAAGGTAGAATGTGAATAGAAAATGGGGGGGAAGTTGGTTAGGGTAAAGAGTGGTTGAGCTAACCTCCAAGGCCCATATGCCCTTGGAGTGTTGCCTTCATAGCCGTGACGAAAAGGGGCCTCAGGTCGATGTAGTTCTCCCATAAGCTAGGGAAGAATATGATAAGATAGAGGGATGGATTGGTAGGTTTTAGGCATGTTTGAGTCTAGGTCATTTAGGCATGGTTGAGTTTAGGTTATGTAGATATGATTGAATTGAGGTCAAATAGGCATGGTTGATTTCAGTCATCTAGGCACGGTTGAGTTTAGGTCTAATAGGCATGGGTGATTTTAGGTCTTTTTAAGGCATGTTTGTGTTTAGGTGAAAGAATAAGTCTTAAAATGTGGGTGTCAATGGTCTAGTCCTATATAGGATAATCAACAAGTAATGAAAAAGGTGAATGGTAAGAGGTAAAAAAGAGATGCCTAATTGATAAGAACCATAACGAGTCTACCATACCAAAGATTGGCTTAGGAACGTAAGACCCTAAAGGCGTTGCATAATGGACTATTATAAGGGTGAAGAAAGTCACATGATCATGAAATGTCACATTTGTGGGGCGTCCCTTGAGTCGGAAGAAGATTTAATGTGTAAAGGTGATGAGGTGAATGCGGGTTGGTTTTAGCGTAACCAAGTGTGAGGCAGTTTTCCTTTTTGGTAAGATACCCAAGATCAAAATAAACAAGTCCATAACGAAAAATTTATATTTATATTTTTTTTTTTTTATAGACGGATCGATGCAGGAAGTCTATATAGGATGATTATATTATCTCCTTGAGGTCTTCATGAAGTGATCGATACGGAAGCTTTTGATTATTTTATTTTATTATTTTTGCAAGAATAGTCTTCTTTTAATGATAGACTATGTACAATATGGCTAGCTTTGTATAGTTTTCCTTCGAGGGAGTAGTCTATTTATAGCAGTGAGATAGAAAGAGTAGATTCCTTTTGAGGAGACATATTTTTTTTTGAAGTTTCACTCAAAGAGTTGAATCGATATTACTTTTGAATTTGTTTTGCTTTTGGACTTTTAGGTCATGAGACAAGACTATAGAGAACAATAGGCTCTTGTGTTGAAGACAAAACCATAGCACATAGAAGTTAAATATGAAAGAGATGGTTTAAGGAATGAATGACCGTGGGATTCCATCTTGAAAAATATGAAAAGTATCCATGAGAATCATGCCATGAGTAGAAGCTGTGGCACTCATATTGAAGACAAGGTGAAAAAGTGACAAGTAATCACATGATTCTTGTTTAGTTGTGGATCCTTAAAATAGGTAAGGAGAAGGTGAATGGGTCTAAAAGGATGAGAATTTAATAGATAGAAGGTGATATAGGACTTGATTCAACAATATAATGGTTGAAGGTCCAAGGAATTGAGGGCTCGGGTTCGGGTTTACCTTCGAGGAAGACAAACGATAAGCACACGATCCATAGGTATGAATAACGATATAGGGTCCAAGCCAATTAGGAGCAAATTTACCCCATTTACTTTTTTCTTCTTTTGTTACATGTTTATTTTCCTTCGGGATGAGGTCACCAAATTGAAAGGTTCGTTTTTGGACTCATTTTTCGTAGGCATGTTTGATAGATTTTTGGTAGATTTGGAAATGTTCAAGAGCATTCAGATGAAGTTCATCTAATAACTCAAGTTATGCCAAAATTTCTGATGAAATTCATCATAATTGACCATCTCTTTGAGTGAGATATGAAGAGATGGAATTTGGACTTCTAGAGGTAGGAAAAACATCATGCTCAGACCGAGAGAGAAAGCTATGGCCATAGTTGAGATGTGAATGATAGTATGATAATCCCATAAGGCAAAAGGAATGTGTGTGTGCCAATCCTTTCCAGTATCGCCAACCACTTTCATAAGAAATTTTTGAAAGATTTTTTTGGTTGATTTTGCGTGGCCATTTTTTTGTGGGTAATAAGGTGAAGAAAAATTGAGTTGAATGTTCTAGGAGACACAATTTTTCTGTAGGGTTTCATTTATGAATTGTTTTCCGTTATTAGTGATGAGACGGTGAGGAACACCAAAGTGAAAAATGATGTGATGGTTGATGAATTCACATATTTTCTTGGATTTTGTAGAAATAAGAGGTATGGATTTAACCCATTTAGTGTAGTATTTGGTAGCGGTAATAATCCATTGATGGCATTGTAAATAATGACGATTGATCTCTACGACAAGATCCAAATCCCATTGAGAGAAAGGCCAAATGTCTCATGCAACTTATAAGGCGTGAGTAGGCGTGTGATGAAGATTAGCATGTTGTTGGAACTTTAGACAATGTTTGATATAATCACAACAATCATGGTTTAAGGTTGGACAATAATATCCCACGTGGAGAATGTGTTTAGTGACATGCTAAACCACTCGAGTGACATCCAAAAAATTTCATGAACTTTCTTGATGGTGTAGGGAACTTCAGAACTTGTTAGGAATTGTAAGAGGATAACGTCAAATCCATGTTTATAAAAAATACCTCCCGTGATGATATATCAAGAAATGCTTTTAAGAAAGCCTCGTTTTCCATTGTGAGTAAGATCTAAAGGTAGAATTGAAAGGGAAAGGTAGTCCAGTAAATTAATTATACCAAAGATCACGTGGGCCAAGTTTAATGATTCGATGAGGTTCATGTCTTGAAATAGATAAGAAGGTGATTACAACCTTTGTATTGTGATAAATATTTTCGAGTTGGAAGGCGAAGTGGGTATCTGAAATGCAAGATAGGCCATGGTGTCTCGCCATTTTTAGTGGAAACGTGGAGTGGTTTGAATTTTATAACGGTCAAAGTTAGTCAACAATATGTCCACATGATGCTTATACTTTTCAATTATTTCATTACGAAACTAGTATATAACATTAACTTGATATATAACTAGTTGAGAATCGCCAAAGATATTAATTGATTTAACATCCAAGGTGATGGCGGCATGAAGACCTAATACGAGTGCTTCATATTTGATGATATTGTTATTACAATAAAAATCTAGTTTGAAAGATAATGGAATAGACTCACTGTCAAGAGGAATGAGGATAATTCCTACTCCACCCCCACGCTAACATTTGGATCCATCAAAGAATAAAGTCATCTGGTAAATGGTATTGTATAAAGAGAGGATAATGATGGATTCATCTGGGAAATTGAAGTTAGAGGATTGATTTCCAGAGAGGGGTGCATCTACAAGTTGGTCAGTGATGGTCTATCCTTTGACATATTTTTGAAGGATAAATTCAGGTCTAGTTACTGTAAAGAAGCATGAGCCAACATTCAACACCTTGATGTTGGTAGGGATTGGTGTACATGTAATGTAAGGGGTCATTATTGGTGATGAAAAAGGTTTTGTGGTTGAGTAGGTAATGTTGAAGTTTAGTTGTGACAAAACTAAGGCTAAGCATATTTTTTGACATGGGTGTATCTAGTTTTGTAGTCCAAAAGGGTACAACTTATATAATAAACTACTTGGTCTTTTTTGCTCATCATGATGAGTGAGCATGGAACCCAAGGAATGATTAGTAGCATAAATGTAAAGGTAAAATGGTTGGTCATCCTACTGGAGGAATGAGCACACGTGGTTACATGAGGTATTGTTTTAAGGCCTTAAAGTTTTGAGGCATTCATCATCCCATTTGAAGGAGACATCCTTTTTGAGGAGATGATGAAACGGGTGACAACGGTTGGAAAGATGTGAAACAAAATGATGAATAGATTACAACTTGCCTTGAAAACTGTGAATTTGATGAAGGTTATTAGGTGAAGGAATTTCTAAAATAGCCTTGATTTTAGTAGGATTAACTTCTATGCCACACAAAGAAATGATAAGACCAAGGATATTTCTAGAGATAACAACAAAGACACACTTCTTAGGTTGAAGGTGAACACAATATTTGATGAGATATTCAAAGATGACCTTAAGGACTGTAAGGTGTTCGGCCCAATGTTTGGATTTGGAAAGAAGGTCGTCAACGTAATCTTCTAAGATGCAACACATGATGTCATGAAAGATATAATTCATAGCCCGCTGATATGTAGCACCAGCATTTTTAAGGCCAAATGGCATGTCTCAATAACAAAATGTCCCCCAAGGAGTGATGAAGGTAGTTTTGTGATGATCTTCTGGGGCAAGTAATATTTGGTTATAACCCAAGAAATCATCCATGAGTGATAACATCTCATGGCGGGAGGTAAGATCGACTAATTAGTCAATAATAGCTAGAGGAAAATCATCTTTAGGGAAAGCTAAGTTAATGTCATGGAAATTTGTGTAAGTGTGGAGTCCCGTTGTCACTTTTGTGATAGGAACAATGTTAGAGATCCATTGGGGATAATCAATAGGTAAGATGAAGGAAATCAAGAGAAGGCGTTGGAGTTCCTATTTGACAAGAAGGGAAATGCGAGGATGCATTCTCCACAACTTTTAGTTTATGGGTTTGGCTTTAGGAATAGTAATGATATTATGGACCACAATATTTGGGTCAATATATTTTTGTCAATATGATGGAAGACTTTGAGATTGAATAAGAAGATGTGTATATTAAATTGTTCATTCATACTCTAGATGAGGATGCACGTGACTAGTATAAATATTTGCCAAGAAATTCAATTGATTCATGGACGAAATGAAGAATGCTTTTAGATTGCAATATGGAGATAAAACAGACCTTAGGTTTCTTTTATTTGAAAATATTAAGAAAAATCCTAATGAATATGTTCATGAATTCAATACAAGATTCAATAAAAACTTGATAAGATTTCCTATAATATTAAGGCCTAGTGATGAACCATGTTTGATAAAGTATTCTAGATGCATTTGACAAGAAGGTTGCATATTATTTAAGGGACAAAAACCCTACAACTTTGAGGCAAGCCTTCACCATGGATTTGCAGATTGAAAACAACATCAAGGAAATAGGTAAGCCTCCTAAAAGGGAGGGTATAAAGTTGATCAATCTAGAAAAACCTCAATCAAACAAGGTTGTGGATTTGGAGGAGGTTGTAAATAATTTGGTAGGGGCTGTTAAATAAATATCATATAAGTTAGCCCGAGAAGAGAAAGGAATTAGACAAACTTCCCAAGGTCAGCACAAGCCACAAAATCATGACAAATTTGGAAATCATCCTAGAGGTGATCAGAGGTCTGATGACAGAGGTAAAGGGTCCATGGGATCTGGAAATAGACATCCCCAACCTCGTGAAAATAGAATGGTGCCTAATTCTTTGACTGAAAGAGTTGTTGTTGAGAGAAGATAATAAAATTGATTGGTGTGACAAACATTTCTTGCCCCATTCTCCATGCAAGGTAAACAAGGAATTCAAGGAAGCTAAAGATGATGAAATATGATGATGATGCATTGATGATGATGCATGTATGCCACTACAATTTGCCTGCAATTTCAGGGAGGGAGCAACTTCAACCAAGGTGATAAGTGCTTTAGAACTCTGCTAAATTTTTGGGATTGCATTCATCGGTATTACCTCTTCCTCCCTCCCATACTTTCAAACAAATATGGTAAAATCTTTTGAATTTCCTAATAATGATTTTTAATACTAAGGCATTGATGATTGAAAATTATGATGGAGGAATCCCTTCGTAAGAGGATAGTAGTTATTGATGAATGTCGTGGTTTCCCAAGAAAAATAATATAACACTAGGAGTAAAGTTGTCAAAGGGTTAGGTCCTCAATCCAAATCAAAACTATAATACTTACCAAGGAAATACCTAAAAAAATGTATCTGAAAAAGGCCTTGTTTCCCAAAATAAAACTTGTATTCCTCCTCATGCTCGGGCTGAAAAAACTTCCATGCCATCTGATGAATTTGTAAATCTTCATCCTAAATCTTGCCTTGCCCAAATATGTTCCATATGATATTGCCCAAGTCTTGAGTCAAATCAAGGTTTCTGTTCCAATTTTTGAATTTCTTATAATTCTTGAGCATGTAAAAAGGGCTTTTGAGTATTTGGAATTTAATGAAGAAATGGTTACCCATGGAAGAAATGTGAAAAATACGAGATTCCTCCTACAATTGCGAGTTAGAAAAACCACAGTACTTGAGAGAACTTGGGAACCACCAAGTGTAATTGGGAAAATCTTTAATTAAGTCTCAAATTTGGATGTAGATCCATTTTTCACCACTTTGATTATTAAGGACAAGTTGCTACACAATTGCATGTTTGATTCTAGAGCATCTTGAGGTCATGAATGAATTGAATATTAAAGTAATAACATCTTATGGGAAGTGCATTTCCATGGATTCGAGAGAAGTGCCAGTGGTTGGATGTGTCAAAGGTCTGGTAGTGCAACTTACAGATTATCCAGGAAGAAACTTAACCATGGATGTTGTCATTGTTGATTGTCCTGCTAAATGGGGAATGTTGTTATCTAGAAAGTGGGCTGCTAGTTTGAGTGGAAGTGTGCAAATGGATATGTCTTATGCAACCATCCCAATTGAGGGAAGCCTTGTGAAGTTAGTTGGTGAAAATAAAATGTTATATCTTATTGAGGATCCCAACAATGCTTCTTATGAAGTGTTGTATATAGATGTTGATATTGGTAACTTTGTGAGCTATGTTGATTTCAGGGAATATGAAATTGAAGAATGCAAATCTCCTAAGCAGTTTGGATTTCCTTGAAATTTGATGTTTGATGCAAGCTCAAAGGATTTTGGAAAACATTCCCTAGGCACAAAGGATAAGAATAAACAAATGTGGTTAGCTAACAACTTGGAGAGAAAATAAAAACAAGTATATAACTAGTTGTTAAAAACGTATCAGAGCTTCCTGGCATGGTCATACCCAGATTTGAAGATACTTGAAGAATTTCCTTGATTTCTTTCTCAGAATCAAGATGCATATCATTTGTATAGTGTATAATCCTTTGTCTTCATTCTGATTTTTGTGTTTCAGATTTGTTCTAGTCCATGGTGGCCATTTTTGCTGGTTTCTCGGTTTTCTTGAAGGAGGTTGGTTTTTGTCCTCTGCTCTGCAAGGTTAATTCTTGACTTCATTGCCCAATGGATTGTTTAGAACTTTTCTACTATTTGTTCTTGTGGCACACACTAGGAGTGCCCATCCCCGAGCTAGAGCGATGTTGGTGCATGATTTTATCCTACCCTAATTTGCCCTAAAATTTCTCACTTTTCTGGTTTGTCATTTTTTTATCTATCTCCTAATGGATGTGTGAAAATATTCTTTTGCATTTGTATGTCATTGCTAATCTATTTCCATGGTCGTGGATCAAGTTTAACTTGGTATTACTTGCAATTTTTTCATCCTTGAAGAAAAATTGGATTCTCAGGTGCAAATAGTGAAGTTCTCTATATTTTACTATTTTACATGCATCTTTTCCCCTTCAAATTATACCTCAACATCGGAAAATATGTGGCCTCCTTTGATTGGTTGAGGGACGAATGGATAAATGTTATAAACTTGTCACTTTTGGCTATTTTGGCAAAAGGATTGAGTTTTTCCCGTGGCCTCATCGAGCTATGATTGGCCAAGCAAAATTTAAGTGACATAGTGAATTTATTTTTTTTTCCCCAAGGTGTACACATGTCGAAGTTAGCGGTTGTGGGAGAGTGGGGGTATTTTTATGCTTTAAGTCACTATGGTGAAAAAATTAAAATGTGAAAAAGATTTCCTAAGGCCCACGAGAGGACATGTGGCAACTTTTAAGTCAAAAGTGGAAAGGCGGTGATGGGGAAGTTTGAATTTTTTGGCCTTGCTTTGGAAAAAAGGGAATAAAGTATAAAACAAGGTTGAAAATCCACTTGAATCGAGAGAAGGAATGTAGCATTGAAAATTCAAAATGGGGAGGTGTGTTATTGGGTTCCTTTGATGGATTTTAGTTTTATTTCGTAAAGTTACAAAGTGAATCAGTAACTCCACTCAAATCGAGAGAGGACACATGGCATTAAAAATTCAAAGTGGGAGGCGAAAATGTTGGGTTACTTTGAAGTTTTTTTAACGTCAAAAGGATTAAAGTTATAATGTGAACCATAGCTCCTTTCGCATATGAGAAAGACAAGTGGCATGTAAAATATAGAGTGGGAAGGCGGGTTGCAGAGCACTTTAAATTTTTAAGCCTTCTTTGTGAAAAAGGGAATGAAGTTATAAATTAAACAACTTTGTTGTGAATCGAGAGAGGAACATGTGGCGTTTTAACAAGCCAAAGCATGAAGGTGGGCCGTCGAGCATTTTGAATTTTTTCCCTTTTGTAAAAAGGGGTAAATTTGTATAAGTGAGCCACGACTCCACCGGGACCCACATCAACAACTAAAATTAGAAGGGTGGGTCGCTGAGGGAAATTTGGAAAATTTTCCTTTTTTGCAAAAAAGAGGTAAAGTTACAGAATTGAGCCATGACTCCATCGAGGCCTAGATAAAGCCACGTGTCAGGCATGTTTTCGAAGGACGGAGGGGTAGGACAAAATGTTAAAATTGTGCATTTTCCCCAAAAGTTATAAAATGCAAAAAATTCCGCCAAGCCCGTTTCGACTAAAATTCTTCCACGTGGATGACTCAAATTCAAAGTGGAAATGGAAATATCAATGGTTGATGTGCATTGCATTTGATTTTTCCACCATTAACACTCCAAGGTTCCTAGAGAAGTGTTTTTTGCATTGTTTTCATTAATTTTTGATGATTCCTTGTCTTTTTTGTCAAAGCAAACAATTGAATGGTTTTGGAGCTTAATTTGTGAATATGAGGTGCAAAAATTGAAAATTTGAAGTGGAATTTTCTCGGGCACTTACAAAAAATGTGAATTACTAGAGGAGCTAGTTATAGAGAAAAATTGCAGAGGAAAATAATGAAATGATGAAGGAAAAGGATGCTGCATGCGTAAAGGATGAAAAATGTGCTCCCAATTAGAACAATGATGTAAATATTTGAAATGATTCACCTTTTCGAACACCCGAAACTTTTGGGCGTGAATCTGTTAAACATCCCTTTCTGGAAATCATGGTGAAATATTATTACAAACAAAGGTGATTCAATATTATTTTCTTGGGGAAATCTTGGATGTAAATTGAGTGCTATAAATAGTAGGCTTGAGTCATGCAAATGGTGGGGGTTCATTGTTCATGAGAAAATATGAGAAAGCCAATCTTCCTGAGAAGCCATCAAAGAAACTTGTTAATCTCTTTTGTTTTAGATTTTCATCGTGTCAAGTTGGTTGTGAGTGTACAACCATTGGCGAGCTCTGAGATTGTTCAAGAAAATTTCCCTTGCTGATGAATCTAATCAATTTTGAATTAATCTATGTTGATCTTGGGAAAAATTTTGTCGATTTTATTCTAGAATATTTTCATATAGATTTTCTTATTCCTATTGCAATCTTGTGTTGAAATCTCTCTGAATCACACAAAATGTCATCCCTATGATAGTCTAATTGAATTTGTAATTTCATTATCAGAAAGCATTCATCTGGTAATGAAATAAACAATTTAAAATCACTTTACCTTCCTTGATTGACAAATATTGTTTGTTAGTCTTTGGGTGTACCTTAGGCATGATGAACCAGAGGTTTCTACTTCTTAATTGAGTCTCTTAACTTGAGCCTTCGTGTTAAATTCTTGAAGATTGTGTGAAAACGTGCGATATGGGCCTCCATTGATGCAAACCTTCTAGTTGAAGGAACATTTTAGTTATTCAAGCTTTTGTTGTTGAGTTTTCCAATTGTTGTAAAGGCTTTCAAAGATCTAGAAAAGTCAAATTTATCTTTCTTAGCCTCCCACCAAAAAATTATTCAAAAACTAATCCTACCCGAATCACCCATGTTTGCCTGTGTATCCACAAATGAATAAATTCCACTTTGTCAAAAATATGTAGAAGCAATCAGGTTTCAAATGTCTTTAGTAACCTAAGCCTTGCTTGGAAAATATCTCCATTCTTTAGAAGTGACAACTCGTGAGAGTTAAATTGTGGTGCATTGATCATATTTTCCCAAGGTTTTTCTTTAAAATTTATGCAAAAGAAGGACATATTCATCTACTTCATCAAAAAGGTTACAAAATGGGTTCTCTTACCACAGGTTGAAAGTCACAACCTAAAATAGTAAGGATAGATCAAAACCTTTTAATGTGATATCCAATTCTTCAACACTCGTGTGACAAGGAGCCAATGAATCACCTCCTTGGCTACAAAATGACATATATTTTGATATGTTTGTCTCTCGAGTGTCTTGTGAAATCTTTGATGTTGTTTGGCTTCCAAAGTGAAGAATCAATTTGGGTACTAACACCTAAATGGTGTCATTTTTAGGTAAAATTTTGAAAAGTTTCCTTTTTTAAAAAAAGAGGTAAAGTTGCAGAATTAAGCCATGAATCCATCGAGGCCCAGATTGAGCCACGTGTCAGGCCCATTTTCCAAGGGTGAGGGGCGGGGCAAAATTTTAAAATTGCGCATTTTCCCCAAAAGTTGTAAAATTCAAAAAAATTCCCCAAGCTCGTTTTGACTCAAATTCTTCCATGTGGATGAATCAAATTCAAAGTGGAAAGGAATAATCAATAGTTGTTGTGCGTTGCATCTGATTTTTTGACCATTAATGCTCCAAGTTTCCTAGAGATGTGTTTTTCACATTGTTCTTCATCAATTTTTATGATTCCTTGTCATTTTGTCAACAAAGTGCAATTGAATGGTTATGGAGATCAATTTGTGAATCCGAGGTGCAGAAATTGAACATTTGAAGTGGAATTTTCTCGAGCACTTGTAAAAATGTGAATTACCAGAGGAGCTTGTTGCAGAGAGGAAAATAATGAAATGATGAAGGAAAAGGAAGTTGCATGCGTAAAGGATGAATAACATTCTCCCAATTAGAACAATGATGCAAATATTTGAAATGATTCACCATTTTGAACACCTGACAAATTTTGGGCATGAATCATTAAACACCCCTTTTCTAGAAATCATGGTGAAATATTGTAACAAACAAAGATGCTTCGAATATTATTTTCTTGGTGGGAAGGCTTGGATGTAAATTGAGTGATATAAATAACATGCTTGAGTCATGAAAATGGTAGGGGGTTCATTTTCACAAGAAAATATGAGAAAGCCTATCTTCTTGAGAAGCCATCCAAGAGAAATGTTAATCTCTTTTGTTTTAGTTTTGCATCTTGTCAAGTTTGTTGTGAGTGTACATCCATTAGCTAGCTTTGAGATTGGTCAAGAAAATTTCCCCTGCTGATGAATCTAATCAATTTCGAATTAATAAGTGTTGATCTTGGGAAATATTTGTGTCTTCTTTTACTTCAGAATGTCTTCATATAGATTTTATTATTCCTGTTGCAATCTTGTGTTGAAATATCGTTGAATCACACAAAATATCATCCATGTGATAGTCTAGCGGCATTTGCAATTTCATTATCAAAAGAGCTTTTATCTGGTAATGAAATAAAAATTTTAAAATCACTTTACCTTCCTTGATTGAAGAGATTGTTTGCTAGTCTTTGGGTGTACCTTAGGCATGATAAACCAGAGGTTTCTAATGTTTAATTGACTCTCTTAACTCGATCCTTCGTATTAAATTCTTCAAGATTGTGTGAAAACGTGCGAGATCTGGGCATCCATTGATGCACACCCTCTAGTTGAAGAAACATTTTAGTTATTCTGAAGATTTCTTTTGTTGATTTTTCCAATTTTTGTAAAGGATCTCAAAGATCGCAAAGTTAAATTTATCGTGTAGCTTAGCTTCCCACCAAAGAATTATTCAAAAACTAATCCTACCTGAATCACTCCTATTTTCCTTGTATATCCACAAATGAATAAATTCCACTTTGTCAAAAATATGCGAAAGCAATCAAGTTTTAAATTTCTTTAGTAACCTAAGCCTTACTTGGAAAATTTCTCCATTCTTTAGAAGTGACAACTTGTGAGAGTTAAATTGTAGTGCATTGATCATATTTTCCCAACATTTTTCTTTAAAATTTTTGTAAAGAAGGACATCTTCATCTCTACATAAATATAGGTTACAAAATGGGTTCTCTTACCCTGGTTGAAAGGTACAACCTAAAATAGTAAGGATAGATCAAATCCTTTTAAGGTGCTATCTAATTCTTCAACACCGAGTGATAAGGAGCTAGATGAATCACCTCCCTAGCTACAAAATGACATATATTTTGATATGTCTATCTCTGAGTGTCTTGTGAAATATTTGATGCTGCTCGGATTCCATTGGAGAATCAATTTGGGTACCAATAGACTCCACATCAAGTACTTATCGTGTGGATATTCGTTGAATTTTTCCAAAGCGATGAGAAATAGGTCGTGTATTCCACCACGTTGAAAAATGCATGGTTTTTTTCAGCACTTTAAACAACCCAACCCCATTCTCAACCCCGATGCTTTTCATTCTTGTTGTAAACAATGACTCAACATAAACCGCTTTGTTAGGTGGAGAAGGGTTCAATTTTTCTAATGTGATTTTTCTCGCCATGTTGAAAAATGCATGTTGTTTTTCAAAGACTTTGAAAGACTGACCCCATTCTCCAAAAGGTGCAACCCACATTGCTTTTCCTCCTTGTTGTAAACATTTACTCCACATAAAGTACTTATCAGGTGGAGAAGGGTTGATTTTTCCAAAATGATGAAAAATAGGTTGTGTATTCCACAACGTTGAAAAATGCGGGGATGTTTTTCAAAGACTTTGAAAAACCCACCCCGTTATCCAAAAGGTGCAACCCCGGTGTTTTTACTTACTTTTTAAAACATTGAATCCACATCAACTACTTGTCAGGTGGAGAAGGGTTGATTTTTTCCAAAGCGATGAGAAACAATTTGTGCATTCGGCCATGTTAATAAATGCACACTATTTTTCAAAGACTTTGAAAAACGTGATCACATACTCCAAAAGGTTCAACCCTTGGTGATTTTCCTTCTTATTGTAAAATTGACTTCACATGAAATAATTATTAGGTGGAGAAGGGTTTATTTTTCCAAAGTGATGAGAAACTGGTCATGTAATGTCGCCATGTTGAAAAATGCAAGCTATTTTTCAACACCTTGAAAAAACCTAACCACGTTCTCCAAAAGGTGCAACCCCCAGTGCATTTCCTTCTTGTTGTAAAAATTGACTCCACATCAACTACTTGTCAGGTGGATAAGGGTTGAGGGTTTCCAAAATGATGAGAAACAGGTCATGTATTTTCCATGTTGAAAAATGCACTTGTGTTTTTAAGCAATTTGAAAAACCCAACCCAGCTTCTCCAAAAGGCACAACCCCAGGTGTTTTTCCTTCTTATCATAAAAATTTACTCCACATAAAATAATTGTGAGGTGGATAAGGGTTGAGTTTTTTCAAAGTGATAAGAAACAGAGTCGTGCATTCCACCACATTGAAAAACACACGGTAATTTTCAGCACTTTGAAAAACACAATCTCAATCTCTAAAAGGTCCAATGCCCAGTGCTTTTCCTTCTTGTTGTAAACATTTACTCCACATAAAGTACTTATAAGGTGGATATGGGTTGAATTTTACCAAAGAGATGTGAAATAGGTCATGTATTCTTCAACATAGAAAAACACATGGTGTTTTTCAACACTATGAAAAACCTGACCCTGTTCTCCAAAAGGCACAACCCCCAGTGCTTTTCCTTCTTATTGTAAACATTGAATCAAAATAAACTACTTTTCAGGTGGATAAGGAATATTTTTTCCAATATGATGGAAAATGGGATGCGTTTTCCACTACGTTGAAAAATGCACGGTGCTTTTCAGCACTTTGAAAAACCCGACCCCATTCTCTAAAAGGTGGAACCCGTGGTGCTTTTCCTCCTTGTTATAAATATTGACTCGACATAAAATAATTATTAGGTGGATAAATTTTGACATTTTTAAAGTGATGAGAAATAGGTCATGTATTCTACCACATTGAAAAACATATGGTGTTTTTCATCACTTTGAAAAACCCGACCCGTTCTTAAAAAGGTGCAACTCTAGTGCTTTTCCTTCTTGTTGTAAACATTGACTCCAAATCAACTACTTGTCAAGTAGATAATGGGTGATTTTTCCAAAGTGATGAGAATAGGTCGTGTATTCCGTCACGTTGAAAAATGCACGGTGTTTTTCAGCACTTTGAAAAATGTGATCCCGTTCTCCAAAAGGTGCAACCCCTGGTGCTTTTCCTTCTTATTGTAAACATTGAGTCCACATAAAATACTTATCAGAAAAGAAGGGTTGAGTTTTTCCAAAGATATGAGAAACATGTCATGTATTCTCACGTTGAAAAATGCACGGTATTTTTCAACACCTTGAAAAACGACCCGTTCTCAAAAAGGAGCAACCCCGATGATTTTCCTTCTTATTGTAAACATTGACTCCACATTACCTACTACGCAAGTGGAGAAGGGTTGATTTTTTCCAAAGATATTTTAAACAAGTTGTGTATTCCACCACGTTGAAAAACACACGGTGTTTTTTAGCTCTTTGAAAAACCCGACCCCATTCTCCAAAAGGTGCAACCCTCGGTGTTTTTCCTTCTTGTTGTAAACATTGACTCCACATCAAGTACTTGTTAGGTAGAGAAGGGTTGAGTTTTTCCAAAGAGATGAGAAACTCTGGCCGTATAGTATGCCATGTTGAAAAATTCTTGGTGTTTTTCAACACTTTGAAAAACACGGTCACGTACTCCATAAGGTGTAACCCCTAGTGCTTTTCCTTCTTGTTGTAAACATTACTTCCACATCAAATACTTATCAGGTGGAGAAGGGTTTAGTTTTTCCAAAGTGATGAGAAATAGGTCATGTATTCCACCACATTGAAAACGCTTGGTGTTTTTCAACACCTTTAAAAACCCCCCCTTTCTCCAAAAGGTGCAACCCCGGTGATTTTAATTTTTGTTGTAAAATTGACTCCACATCAACTACTTTTCAGGTGGAGAAGAGTTGAGTTTTTCCAAAGCAATTAGAAATAGGTTGTGTATTCCGCCATGTTGAAAAATGCATGGTGTTTTTTAGCACTTTGAAAAACCTGACTCCGTTCACCAAAAAGGTGCAACCCCGTGATTTTCCTTCTTGTTGTAAAAATTGACTCCAAATCAACTACTTGTCAGGTGGAAAAGGTTTGAGTTTTTCCAAAGTGATGAGAAACAAGTCGTGTATTCCACCATGTTGAAAAACACACGGTGTTTTTCAGCACTTTGAAAAACGTGACCTGTTCTCCAAAAGGTGCAACCCCGGTGCTTTTCCTTCTTGTTATAAACATTGACTCCACATCAAGTACTTTATTAGGTGGATATGGGTTGAATTTTTCCAAAGCGATGGAAAATGGGGTGCATTTTCCACGTTGAAAAACATACAGGTGTTTTCAAACCTTGAAAAACTCCGACCACGTTCTCCAAAAAAGGTGCAACCCCTAGTGTTTTTCCTTCTTGTTGTAAACATTGATTCCACATAAACTAATTTTAAGGTAGAGAAGGGTTGAATTTTTCCAAAGCAATGAGAAATAGGTTGTGTATTCTACCACATTGAAATACACATGGTGTTTTTTAGCACTTTGAAAAATGTGACCCTATTCTCCAAAAGGTGCAACCCCCGATGCTTTTCCTTCTTGTTGTAAACATTGACTCCACATAAAGTACTTATCAAGTGGATATGAGTTGAATTTTTCCAAAGCGATGGAAAATGGGGTGTGTTTTCCGCCACGTTGAAAAACACACGATGTTTTTCAGCACTTTGAAAAACCTAACCCCATTCTCCAAAAGGCGCAACCCTGGTGCTTTTCCTTCTTGTTGTAAACATTAAATCCACATCAAGTACTTATCAGGTGGATATGGGTTGAATTTTTCCAATGTGATGGAAAATGGGGTGTGTTTTCCACCACGTTGAAAAATGCACAGTATTTTTCAGCACTTTGAAAAACGTGACCCGTTCTCCAAAAGGCGAACCCCCGATGATTTTCCTTCTTGTTGTAAAAATTGACTCCACATAAACTACTTGTTAGGTAGATAATGTTTGAGTTTTTCCAAAGTGATGAGAAATAGGTCATGTATTCTTACCACATTGAAAAATGCATGATTTTTTTTAGCACCTTGAAAAACCTAACCTTGTTCTCCAAAAGTCGTAACCCTCGATGATTTTTCTTCTTGTTGTAAACATTGAATCAAAATTACCTAATTCTCAGGTGGAGAAGGGTTTATTTTTTCCAAAGCGATGAGAAACAGGTCGTGTATTTCAACACTTTGAAAAACCATTTATACATTTATACCAAAATATTTACATTGAATCTGTATAACATTGCAAAATAACTATGAGAAGATGAGAAGTTAACTTGAACTAATGAAAACAACTTTGTAGTATCAATGAATGGTAACACACATTTAAACTAAGATCATTCCATTGTAATGTATACGCAGTATTAAAATTACATGCTTCAATGAGAACTTGAAATTCGAATTCTCTATAATATGTACATTAACTAGAAGTAACATTCACAATACTCACACATTTTAAATCTTATTCCAATTTAAATATTGTTATTAGATTTTAAAACCTTCTAATATTTTATTATGTTTTGATGGTATAATTATTATTTACTCTCTTAAAAATAAAATATACATTTAACCAACACTTGTTGATGTCAAAGGTCACATGGAAAGTGTCATTTTATTACAAAGTCATATTTTATGTCAAAGGTCACTTGGACAGTCTTCGGTGTGAGTGACTGGTACTTTTTCCTCATTTGACACCTTGGCCAAGATGTACATCTTCTTCCATAATTCTTTGTGACCTTCGTGAATTTTAACAACGGAATTAAAACTTGCTACTTGATTTTTGAACACTTTTTGTTGGATTCACATGTCGTCTCCCAATTCTTAATTTCTAATTCCAACTCTTGAACCTCAAGCTCCAACTCCATCTTCTTCGAGGAAGCATCTAGTAATTGGTCCAATAATTCCTTATTTATCTTTGACAATTTTAAATATTGTAGTCTAAGTCTTTCACACTCGATTTTATAAAACTTTTCCTTGTTCATTGCAAGTTTCAGTTCTATTTCCATACGAACTGATGGGGACGAATCATCTTCTTGTCCAGCTTCGACATTTTCATTTGCAGGGCTCTCTACAATCTTTCCGAACACATTAGTACTGGGACTATAGAATTTTGCATAATCTTTCGGTTCACACTGGTGAGGCCTTGCGCTTTCCAACCTTCTTTTGTCTTGTCATCTAATTAAACCTATATTTAAACAACCAATTAATATTTGTTAACATTCAAACGTAATTGTAACCATATACCGTACAATGAAGCGGAACCAAACAACGTAACCATATACCATTTACCGTAATCCACATTCATAGTCACATTAATACATTAACCATATACACAGTGACAACATCATTATTTATACAATAAATGGGATTTCACATAACAAGAATAAAAACCATCTAATGTGCTATAAACAAAACCACAAACCATATTCAATTTAACAAGAATGTAATACTAAATCGTAAATTTCAAACACATTAAAGTAACAACCTCATCACACATATATACAATTATCTTCTAATCACACTTGTCTTCTAATCACACTTGTATTACTCTTTCTTATCCATCACATCACATACCAGATATAAAATTGAAATACATGATCTAAATACTAATTAATGTGCACATCATAACATCAACCGAAAAACAACCATATTAGTGTAAAATCACATACATCTAATAATCATAATTTAACCACATACGTCTATCCATATCATCTATTATGCTACAAAGGCAAAATTCATCAAATATAACTAATTTTTTGCATACCACATAATCAATATCTATACATATATGTCTAATATATAAGTAAAATTTTTCAAATATGTAAGTGAAATATAAAATTTCTATGACTGGTATATTCATTTGTTATCATTGTCTTGGGTGGGAGTGCCTGGTGTTTTTTCCTCAATTTCCACCTTGGCGTGCATGTACATCTTCTTCCATACTTCCTTTTGATATTCGTGTGTTTTAAGAATGGTATTAAATTTTCTACATGATTTGCAAAAACTTTTTTGTTTGCTTCACGCATTGTCTCCCAATTCTTAATTTCTAGTTCTAACTCCCCACGAACCTCGAGCTCCAACTACATCTGCCTTGAGGCAATTTCTCTTATTTCATCAAATATTTCCTTCTTTTTTTCATAAAATATAAATTTTCCAATGCAAAGCTTTCACACTAGTTTTGATATATCTTTGTCTTCTTTGTTACAAGTTTCATTTCTAAATCCATATGAACTGACAGGGAAGGCTCGTCTTCTTGTGTAGCACTGACATATTTGTTTGTAGAGCTCTTTGCATTCTTTTTGAATAGATAAGTGTCATTATCAAATGATTCATAATCATTTGGTTCTTACACTGTAGTAAAGCCTTGTGCTTTCCAGTCTTCTTTAGTCTTGCCATCTAAATAAACCTGTATTATAACAATCGATTATTATCTGTTACCATTCAAACATAATTAGAAAGGAAATAATGCACTTAACTTATACGTAACAAAATATTATCATGGATGAAATATATACGAAAGTTTCGTAACCACATCAAACCCAAGTACGCATACATGGATGTAGAACGCAACTATGTAATGATAAACCACAAGCCATAATCCATAATACACAAAATTTGAAAACAAAATTGTGAATTATCTGTGATTAATTACTGAACATGTCAAACCCAAGAAGGAATACAAGGAATAAGAACTCAACTATGTAACCACATACCAAAACCGTAATCCAAAATCCATAGTCACATTAATACATTAACCAGATACATAGTGACAACATCATCATTTATACAATAAATGGAATGTCACATAACAAGAATAAAAACCATCTAATGCATTATAAACAGTTGTAAATGGATAATTGTGTGTAACCCATAACCAAAAGCGATATTTAATATATCAATAATGTAGTACTAAGTTGTAAACCTCAAACACATTAAAGTAACATCATCATCATATACACATATATACTAATCTGAATCCTCACAATCAATGTTATACATAAAGGTTTTCATCTCCTTTGTTTCCTAGTGTTAGCGACAGACAATACTCCATCATAAAATCTAATACGTTTCTTCTCATTTCTATGAACATAATTTGGCATGATGCCAAGAATGGGTGGGGCATCTGATGTCTTTATCCAGTATGGCATGCTATCTCAACCTATACTGCATCATCTTAAAAGCCAACCATATAGTAAATAAGTGAACATAGATGAATCTCTCAGTTAAACACATAATTAAATTAAATCATTCATTACAACTACTTGCCTCTTCAAGAGTGTCAAGTCTGATATCGCTGAGATCCCAAATAGAAACCCTTTGACACACTCTACCAAAGTGTTTGCAAATGTATTAGGGTAGGGAAATGGAGCAGTGGGAACAATGGCCTTAGAAATAATCACTTTGACAGTAAATTTTGGGAGTGTGATGCCATGACACTTTGTGTGTGGGCTATTATCACAAACAACTCCTCTCGCGACAACCTTATCATCTGACATTAACGACTTGGCCCCATCAAGAAAATCCTAGAATAATGACAATATCAATTACATTAATAAATTTTCTTAATTTCACCAAAAATAATATAGAAAATCAAATGAGAACATTTAATAACTTACCAGTCCAGTTCCACCCTCTCTCGTACTGCCAACAATGGTGTTTGTGTCCCTCTCCTCATGCCTCCCCTCATCACCCTCTCTCTCCTCAACTGGAAAAGAAGCTGCAACTCTGGGATTTTTCATCTCCACCTCTCTTACCTCACGTGAAGCTATCTCTCCAATAAGATTGAGACCACATGCTGATTGAGAAGGGGGGTCTTATCACAAACGTCCACCTATAACAATCGAGTCATCAAGACAATTAAAGTATCAACAACATAAGGCAACATACATTTTTCAAGTGTGTGTTAAGTGGTTTTTACCTCTCTCTTGTTTGTTCACACTATGAATCGAGTGTCTCTTTCGGTGTAAGAGTTGACACAAGGGAATTTCATAATCCTACGCAAGCCTACAGTTAGTATATAAAAAACTACACAAAAACTATATTGTATCTTTACTTATGAAATACCAATAATTACTTACGCTATCATTTGTAAGGGGGTCAAAAATATTTCTACTTGTTCCACCCTCTTCTCTAGCTTCCTGTTCATGATAGAATATCAAGTTTTTGATTTCCAACCAAACATAATATATAAAATACTATACTAATCTTAAATTTACCTCTGTTCCGATATTTGAGTTTTTATTTCCTCTCACTCTCAACCAATGCTCCTCTCTCACCTTTTACATCTCCACTGAATCATAGGAATGCATTGCATCATCCACCTCCCTCTTTCCTTCTTGGATCAACTCCTCAAATCGATATTTGCATTCTTTTTTGCAAACTCGATCGATAACCCTCCTTTGCTGCAAGTAGAATCATTTCCTCAGGACGTAGTTCACATCCACCTCCCTCTTTTGCACGTATGCCTGCTTCTATCTTGAGAGATAGGTGATCATTTCCCCATATGCTTACAGCCATGCTTACGAGGTTCCACGAGAGGAAGATTGTGTTCTACTTGGCGATGTCTATTTAGTCTATGCAACTCAAAACCTAACATCCCCACTATCAGCACATGATCCATATTGATGAGACATAATGAATATGACCATTACCATATTCGGTTCTACACTCTGCAGGTGGCTCATGGATATTTGAGTGAATGGGCTAAGAAGGACCATCTGACGTATCGCCATCAACTGTTGGAGGATCATCTCTATTTGCTTCCTTTGTGACGCTTGTGAAACACGTACGCACCATGTGATGTGAAGGTACTTGTATCTATGGAGTCCAGTGCATAAGTTTTTGCCCAACATAAAATATTAAGCATTTTTAAAAAGAGGTAATGTAACCATATTTGAATATTATCATCATAGAATGTGAAGAAACCTATATGAAAAGACAACAATTTCATAATTTTTATCCCGAGAAAATGACATTATTGTTATTCTGAACAAACAATTAATGTTCACAAAGTTATATATTACCATCTCATTATTTATGTCTTCCTGAAAACATAAGAATGTATTGTGAACATGGATCAACCCATGTCATTGAGCTTCCACATGTTTTGTTCATGTGCATTGTCATAACCATCGTTGAAGTGACGCATTGTAAAACAAGTTAAACTGAAACAAATGGTGCACAAACTTATTTATTCATATTGAGAAAATCATGCACAATAAATGATTTGTGATGAAATTATCCGCACACATTATTTTTTTCAAAACTAGATACTCGACTCTAGATGTTTCTAAAGTAAACATGAAATTTGAATTGCAAGTGTGTTAAAAGAGAAGATAGGATAAAGCATGATGTATCCAAAATGCTTGGTTTATCAACCAACACTATATGATGTATCATCATATTATCCACAAAATATATAATATATACGCTAGAGACAATTCACATAATATTAGTTATTCACAATCTAATAAATAATGTATGTCTACCATTACGCAAAAAGGAAATACAATGTGTACATATATCATATTGAAATGTCTTCCATGGCAAGTGCTAGCAAAGCTACCACTTCTTGGTTTATAGTGTCCTTAGACACTTGACATACATCTAACCTACCTCTGTTAACTTTTACATGCATGTATGAACATTTCACAAAGCAAGATACACTCTCTAGTGCTTGAACTCGAAGAATTGAAATATTTACATTGTTATATTGGTATACACTAGTCATTTATTTCACAACAACCATATCGTGAGAAAACACAAAAACGTTCTGAACATCATGGCGTATCGCTTTCTCAATACCTAATATCAACACCCTATACTCAGCCTGGTGGAAGGTCATAGTGGCATTTCTGAAAATTGTACCTCTTTCTACTATCTTTCTTCCATCAGGGTCGTATAATATGAACGATGAACATGCAAGATTTTTGGAGGTATTCGACACTCCATGAATTTCCAATCTCCAAATGGAAACCATGCTTACCTTTACAATGGACAAAAATATATCGTAAGAAAACATTAAAAAAATAGAATGAACACTTCACAGTTGACTTTTTCAATACAAACATCAATGGTAAAATGTACTTCTTTAGCTTTCCCTAAATGGGATGCTGAAGTTTAAACCATAAGGAAACACTAATATGTTTTGGGGTTTTCATTTTATCAAATAGACTAATCTTTCTTGATATTTAACAAGTCCATCAATAGCCTATAGTATTGCGAATGACATTCCAATAATTGTCATAGTTTATTCACTAAAAAACCATTGTAATGTATATCTAGTATTAAAATTACATGCTTCAATGAGTACTTGAATTCTCTAGAATTAACTCCTTTTCAAACAATACTTGGTTTTCTATATTATGTAGATTAAGTAGGGTACATGTGCATCTCTATATGAGTTGAACTCATATTAGAACACTCTTTACACACAAAAAAACAAACTGGTATATGACTATCAAAAATTGTGAATAAGGTAGACCAAGGGTCACATGGATAAATTTCAAAGAGAAGGGACTCTTTTCTCATAAACATGTAGTCTACCAAAACCTTTTGGACTTAAGTTCCTTGTCAAGTACACTGACCTAGCAAAATTCTTAGAACTACACAAGATAATTTAAAAAATAAGTAAATAATCAAAGGGGGGCCATATGAATACCATAAATGATTGGAAATGATAATCGCACCAGTACAAACCTAAATTGGACAAATGATCATAACCCATACTTAGTGAATTAGAAAATCGTTACCATTACACATTTGGTACCTAAATAGAATTTTAACATAAATGAATTTTAATAATCTAAACTTGCTATAAAATATCTAAAAATTAGTAATTTAAAAAATATAATCCATAGAAATACATATTAATACTAAGGAAAACATATTTAATCCAATGCAAAACATATTTAATATTTAAGCTCATGTGAATCAATAATATATTCGAACAACAAAATGAAATATATTTAAGTTGGTGTGAATCAACATTCGACAAAAATTAAATATTTATATAGGTTTTTTTCAAACACGTCATAAGTTTTTAGAACAAAACATATAAAAGCAATAACTATTTTTTTTGTTGATGATGGTCTATATAGTTTTTAGCAACAAACTTGGAGCTGCTTCCATGTGCAATCTTTTTTGCACAATTTTTTGGATCTATCATTGGTTTTATGACCGGAACTCCCATCTTCCTTAGCTTATGTGGAGGCTCATACTTTTGGGAATCCTCCATCATGTCATAAGCTAGACCATACCCTCACGAATGGGGCCCTATAGTGCGGAACTTAGACAAATAAAAACAAAAGTTTGTGAAAAATTAAGTCGGGCCTTAACCATGGCTGTGATTTCTAGTTTAGGCAGCTTATTTTGTTGATGATGGTCTATATAGACCACAAATATGGACCTCCTGAAACATTCCTCCCTTTAGAATTTGGGATTTTTCAACGTTATCCCTACGAGGATTAGGAGGAATTGAGCTTCGTGTATTCATTTTCACCACGCAAAAGACAAACTGAATACAAAAACACACATGCAAACAAAAATATACAATTAATGTTAGTATGATACATGTAAAATCTAATATACATCATCCAATATGATAAAATAATCATAACATCAGAAATCTAATATCCATGAAAAATTCAAGTATCAATAAATTCCAACAGCTATCCTTCACTCAAGATGCACCCTCCCATAATATCACAACTATCCATTACAAAAGGGATGGTTGTGATATTATGGGAGGGTGCATTTCTTAGTGGAAGGTCGGTGGGTGACTTTAAAAACCTCTTCTCAGCATAGTATACCACCCAAATATCGATGAATAATCCTAAGGGGCAAGCCCCTTCATCACACAACAGTAGTTGGGCGTATTGATGTGGCATCCTAAGGCAAGCCCCTTTAGCACACTTGATTCTTGTCTTTACAGCTAGGCACTTTCTCCCATATGCCAAATTGAGAGTCGGAGTATGATATCACATAATGTTTATATCTTCAAATTTCATTAAACATTCACAAAATTCAAATTACCAATATTTAACAATTAATAAAAAATATATACATTCAAATGATCTCCACATTCACAATATTTACAACTATAATGCATCCACGAAATCAATTTTTCCTAATGTATTTAATTTAACATAGCTAAGATCAATGAAATTAGAACTAATAGCTCGAAGATTACATGCATATTTAACCAATACCAACATAATATCAACACAATTAACTAGTCTTGTACCAGTGATTAATAAACACATATTGTAGAAATTACGAATCCTCTATCATTTATTAACAAATGTGTGAATACAATAATACCATAATAATAAAATAGTTAACATTATTATTTAGTGTCTATATACTAAGTAAAATATTTGACCATGTCATTCATTTAGAAAAGAAACTTTCAAACAATTGTTCGATATATTTGTACTTAAGATAAAGTTTCATGTTATATGTGTCCTTGTGTATATCAAGCACATAGATTTGTTTCTAATTACAAAGTATTATGTAATAGATATAACATAAAATTACCGCCTTTTTTTATAGTTTCAAATATACTAATTAATAATAATAATGAAAACTATAATTATTTTCTAAATTTTAAAGTTCAAGGTTTAGGTTTTAGGGATTAGGGTTTAGGTTTTAGGGTTCAAGATTTAGGGTTTATGACTTAAGGTTGAGGGTTTAGAATTTAGGGTTTATCATAAATAACATAATCAAGAAAACTTAACACTAATATGACATTGTAAACAATCAAATGATATCTTAAAAACTAATGCGATATCCTAAACAATGAAATATTGATATGACATAAAACACTAATGTGTCACCACCAATAATCAGAAGCTTGAAGGGTTAGGATTTATACATGATGGAGAAATAGAGGGTCATTTACTTCCCTATCATAAGGTGAGTTTACATTCTTGTAATCAATCTCTGTTAATCCAAGTTACATTAAACTATCGAGAAGTTGTCCTAAGGGTTTAGAGGCCATTATCTTTTTAAAGGGTTAGAGTGCAACCTTGAATAAAACTTCAAGAATATGATATTATATAAACAAGTGCATAAATGGAAGGTAAGAATGGGAAAACTCCTTGAAGTTTGATGATATTGTATTGAGACAATGTTAATTGCTAATCACCCAAGGAATGCTTTGTTTTAGTTGTGTGCATGGATGAAGAAAGGGTTAGCTTGATGGAAAATGTTTAATGAAATTGTGGAAGTGTTTCTTTACGATTAAAAACATGAGTATGAGATGTTAAGACCATTCTCAGAGGAACAAGGAAAGAGAAAAAGATAAGGAAAGAGAAAATATAAGGTAGGGGCAAGAAACCCCAAAGTTAACACAACGTAAATTGATACAAAACAACATTATTTAGTGATCCTGATCTGAAAACCAAATTTAACTAGAAATTGTGCACACACATTTTTCTTGCTTTGTATTGATTTTCGATGTAAAATTTGAGCATTATCTCCTTTTGTATTTTTAATAAAAGAATAAAAATGACAAGTTCTATGCAAATATTGAAAGAAATGAAGAGGATTCACCAGAAATTTGACGCAAGAATTGATAACAGAGTTCGGCGCTTAAGGCCTACGTCTGTGGGTCCAGTTGAATGGGAACGATCTATTAAAATCTTGAAAATAATTCTTTACAAAGAATTCTACAAAATTCTAACCTTCTCACAGTCTTCCTCTGTCAAAAATAACAGGGGTTGCTTTTTACATCTCCTCCAAATTCCACTCCTAGCTTAAGTTATGAGCATTACAATAATTTTACACAGTCCCAATGCTATTCAAATATAATATACCTCCTTTTATACTATTTCCAAACAGCTGGCGCATTGGTTAGGCACCTATACTTTTGGATGGGAGGTCATCTGTTCCAATCCCCTCCACTTCTCCTCCTTCTCCTTAGGCGCATTTTAAGTGTTTTATCCCACATTGTGGGGGCGTTAAAAATGGTAAGCATTTATAAATGCATGGAGGGCGGTTTTGAATTGGCTTAAGAGCCACCTATATGCTTATGTGGAGGGCGCATTTCTTGGGATAGTGCATGGTTTGATTTTTAGGCGCTAAAACTCAGCCAAGGATAATGCGTGGTTTAGTTGGATAATGAATATGCGTGGACAGTGGTATATGCAATGCGTGGAAATTAATAATTAATGCATTGAAGTGGTAGTTATTTACAAATAGGCGTGGGAAATTTGCATAATTTAAATAATGCATGCCTAAATGTCCCACATGCATGGTGCAAAAGGCAATTATAAGAGTTTCTATATAGAAGTTGGTTTAATGATTAAATGAGAAGGAGGCCAAGGCACCCCTCCATAATCGAGTGTGTCAAACCTAGCTGAGGGCTCCCAGCCAGTAAATAGCGAGGGTCCATTTGTCCGAGAACGAGTGTCCAAGACCGGCGTTCCAAAACCCACTTTTAGTACGTCACACAATTTGTCCATGTGTCGCAATATAATTGAAACACTTGGCGAGTGTGCACACGTCCAACCTGCACAAAACCCCAAATTTTTCCAGTTGCCCAAAAATTTCAGTGGGCTATAAATTTTGCAAACGAGCTCCATTTCCTGCAAACAAGATGTCATCGGAATCATATAATTTTTCTCCATGCTTTAAAAATGACTGCAACTTATTCTGAGAAGATCTTAGATCGGTGTTTCTCTGTGAGGATCCTCTGGATCATTCCTCCCCACTGAGAAACTTTTGGACCCCAAAAGTCAACCTAATTGGTGAATAGGTGAGGGTATTTCTCCCTCACCTTTCCAGTTTCCATCCATTTAGCCTTGTTCGGATGCATGCCTTTGAATCCAATGCGAAGATACTCAATATCACCCCTTTGCGAAGTTCTTACTTTCCTGTCCAAAATGATGTCTTCCTGCAACTCATCAAGATACTCAGGAGCAAAATCATCAATGGAAGGCATAATGTTAGAATCATCATGATCAACAATCATAGGTGGTTCATACAATCTTAAATTCTCAACATTTACAACTGAGTAGATTTGCATATATGGAGGTAAATCTAACCGAAAGCGTTATTACCAATTTTTTCCAATATTTGGAACGGACCATACTTGTATAGGTTTCAATTTTTACCTTCACTTGTTAGTCTTTCCTTGCTAATGTGAAGCCAAATCCGAATCACCAACTTTGAACTTGTGATCGAGTTCTATGTTTATCATGACTAGCTTTGTACTTAGCTGGCTTTTCTCCAATTTTCATGGACATCTTGATGAACCTATTGTATTCTCTGCACAAATCTTTTAGCCTTGTCAAAATCACTTGCACCATTAACAACAATTTCATGTCCATAATATACATCTAAAGGAGAATTAGGCAGATATCCATAACAAGTCTCAAATGGAGACTTCAAAGTAGAAGAATGTAAGGCACGATTATAAGCATGTTGCACATAATATAGATGTTCATCCCATAACTTAGGATGTTTGTTACTATAGCCCTAAGTAATTGTACCACCGTGCGGTTTCTGACAACCTCTGTTTGACCATCGGTCAGCCGATGAAAAGCGGTGCTCTTTTTCGGTTTGTGTCCATTAACCCCCACAATGTTGACCAAAATTCCCTAAGAAATCTAGAATCCCGATCAGATATAATTGAAGTAGGTAAACCAAAATGAACCCAAACAAACTGAAAAAATAAATGTGTAGTTCCCTCACCAATTATTTGTTTAGTACATGGAACCAACACACACATTTTTCTAAATCATCCACTACCACATATAAGTAATCATGTTTCTTCCATGTCATGGGCAAGCCTCCTACAAAGTCCATGGAAACACTTTCCCAAGGCCGTGTTGGAATAGGAAGAGGAGTGTAAAGTCCTAATTTCCTGTTACTTGGCTTGCTTGTGGCACAAAGAACACATCCCTTAATATACCGGTTTACATGTTCATGCATTCTAGGCCAATAGCAATATTTTTGTAAATGTGCAACTTGTCTTACTAACACCAAAATGCCCTAAAATAAGAGAAGTATGTGCTTCCCTAATCATATGCACACGCTCATTTTCTGGAATACAAAGTTTTCCAGAATGATATAACAATCCTTCATGTAAATGATAATCTTTTTCTCCTACTTGTTTCCCACTTACTAGATCCTCATACACTTCTCTAAAATCAACATCATTTACATATTGTTCCTTGTAACTAACATGAGCCAAAGAACTATGCTGCAAAAGGATAGATGCTACTACCATTGGTGGTCTGGATAACATGTCGATAACCTTGTTTTGAATACCTTTTTATACACGATTACAAGATGAAATTGTTGCAAAAATCCCATCCACATGAAATGTCTAGACTGCTGCAATTTGGTTTGTGTTTGTAAGTATTGAAGCGGTTGATGGTCAGTATGGATAATTGTTTCTTTTCCCATTAAATAATGCTTCCACTTTTTAACACTTTGAACCAAAGCATACAACTCTTTATCATAAGTTGGATAGTTTCTTACCGCACTTGTAAAGGTTTATGAATGGTAACACACTGGTCGTTTGTTCTACATCAAAACTGCCCCCATTGCGTAGTCACTAGCATCCATCTCAATCTCAAATGAATGTTGTAAATCCGGAAGTGCCAAGATCGGAGCGGTACTTATCTTCTCTTTCAGTGTATCAAATGCTTTTTGTTGTTTTCCTCCCCACTGAAAGACATGTTTAATACTTGTCAAAGCATGCAAAGGAGATGATATATGATAAGTTAGCAATAAATTTCCTCCAAGATCTTGAACTGCACCTAGAAAACTTCTAACTTCCATCACATTTGTGGGTCTAGGCCATTTCACAATAACCTCTATTTTTGCAGGATCAATTCTCAATTCTCCATTTCCTACAATATACCCCAAGTAAATTAAAGATGTTTTTCCAAATTCACATTTTGACATCTTCAAATACAATTTCTCTTTCCTTAGTGCATCTAAGACTTTCTGGATGTGTTTAACATGTTCATCCCATGATTTACTGAAAATAAGAATATCATCTAAGTAGACAATAACGAAATTATCAATGAATGGTCTAAAAATTTCATTCATAACTCTCATGAATGTTTCCGGTGCATTGCACAAACCAAAAGGCATCACTAACCATTCAAACAATCCCTGTTTCATTTTAAAAGCAGTTTTCCAAACATCACCTTCTACAATTCTTACTTGGTGATAACCACTTCTTAAGTCTAACTTAGTGAAATAAATTGCATTCCTTAATTGATCCAGTAAATCATCTATTCTAGGAAGAGGGTAACGATTCTTTATAGTAATCTTGTTTAAAGCACGAAAATCAACACACATTTGCCAAGTGCCATCCTTCTTACGAACCAATATAATTGGTGAACCAATATAATTGGTGAACCACATGGGGATGTACTTGGATGAATTATACCTTAAGCCAAAAGTTCCATTACCTGTCTCTTGATTTCCTCATTCTCTACTACTGACAACCTGTACATTCTGATATTGGGAAGAGGTGCATCCTGAAGCAACTGTATCTCATGTTGAACCCCTCTTTTGGGAGGTAGACCCTATGGATCCTGAAAAACATCATCAAAATGAGAAACAATTTTTACCAATTCATCCTTATGTTTTAGATCGCAAGTCTCAAAAGCCATCTCATTTTATTTTTCCTTGGCTTTGACCACCATGAGCACAAAACTTTTTCTTGACTTTACTGAAGCCTTTTCATTTGACTGCGAGCTACCAAGGATAGATTATTCTTTTCACGGTGAGCTCTAATAGTAAACTCAATTTCATCCTTTACAAGCAAATATTTATTTTCTTCCTATAGAATATTGCTTTACGATCATACAAATAAGGACTTCCCAAAACCACCCCACAAATATCCAAAGGAACTACATCCAATTCAACCTCATCAATAAACTTGTCTGTAATGGCAAATCTGAAAGTACAAGTTTTAGTTACCTGCAGTTTTGCATCATCACAAACCTAGCCCAAAGGATAAGGCTTAGCATGTGGTTTAGTTTTGAGTCCTAGTTTCTTAACAACCTCCTCAGAAATTAGATTAGCTTGAGATCCACTATCAAAAAGAGTATCAATTTTTGTATGCTTTGAAATTACTCTAATGTGGAAAATCTCATTTCTTTTCTTATCGTCAGGTATAGTTTGTTTACTAGAAGAAGATGCAACATCTGTAGTGCTATTGTTGGAAATTGAAAGAGTTGATTTACCTTGAAAACTCATAGCTGTGATTTTGGTTTCATCACCTGAATCAAAACCAAGATCATGCACTACGGTGTTTGTTTTATTTTCTTTTGCTTTCTTAACCATCCATTTAGGATTATTTTTAGGATGTAATTTCCAACATTTAGACTCATCATGGTTTTTTTACAATGATTACAAAATGGTTTTTCATCTTCCTTCTTCTTAATGAGAGTTTGTTTTATGCTTACCCTTTCCTTTTCCTTGTTCTTTCAAACCTTTTCCTTCGATTCCTTGTTCTTGATTAAAAGAAGAGAGAGAGGACTCCTTTGTAATTTTCCCTCGTGCTTCCAGATGGGTTGCTTGAACACATACTGCATCAAGATTAGTAGGACCTAAAACAAGTATCATATGCCTTAGATAACTATGCAATCCACCAATATATTTGAGTAATGTTTCTTATGTGTTTAGGGAAATTCCTAGAATTAGAGCCCTTTTCCTAAATTCTTGTGTGTATTCTTGAACACTTTTTCCCTTATTTTGTCTTAATGTTTTCTAATCCATCATAGCTTGTTGCTTATAACCAAGAGGATAAAATTGTTGCCTAAGATTTGAAACAAATTCAGACCAAGAAGTGATTTCTATACCTTTGTTTTCTTCCACTTCCTGAAGCTTACTCTCCCACCAAATGAGTGTTGTTCCACCCATCCGAAGAGTTTCTAGATGAATCTTTGCTTCATCATCAACAATTCTCTCGAACCCCCGCAATATACTTCTATTTGCTTGACCCGATTATCCACTTCTCCGCATTTAGCTCTCCAAAGATACATAGGCAATTCAAACTTGATATCTAACTTTAATGAAAGAAAATCAGATTTTAAAGAGTCTCTTTTTGGAATGTCAGAACTAGAGCTTTCTTCTTTCTTACCTTCTCTAGTTCCCTTTTCCCTTTGCCTATCTTGGTACATTTCTTCCACCATTTCCTTCATCTGTTGGAATGATTGACGAAAGTTTTCTTCCACTTCCTCTCGATCCGCCATTGTAGGACTTCGAGATCGTCTGGTACCAATTTTGGGATCTCCTTCAACTAACTCTCCTTCACCCTTCTTAGATCGAGACCTTGTTAACATCCAACACACAACTTGCAATCCAAAACACGTTAAACTGAACCAAAAATCAGTCAAAACCAGCTCTGATACCAATGATCTAAAAACCAAATTTAACTAGCAATTGTGCACACACATTTTTCTTGCTTTGTATTGATTTTCGATGTAAAATTTGAGCATTATATCCTTTTGTATTTTTAATAAAAGAATAAAAATTGCAAGTACTATGCAAATATTGAAAGAAATGAAGAGGATTCACCAACAATTTGACGCAAGAATTGATAACGGAGTTCGGTGCTTGAGGCCTACGTCTCTGGGTCCGGTTGAATGGGACCGATCTATTAAAATCTTGAAAATAATTCTTTACAAAGAATTCTACAAAATTTTGACCTTCTCATAGTCTTCCTCTATCAAAAATAATAGGGGTTACTTTTTACATCTCCTCCAAATTCCACTCCTAGCTCAAGTTATGAGCATTACAATAATTTTACACAGTCTCGAATGCTATTCAAATATAATATACCTCCTTTTATACTATTTCCAAACAGCTGGCGCATTGGTTAGGCACCTATACTTTTGGATGGGAGGTCAGCTGTTCCAATCCCCTCCACTTCTCCTCCTTCTCCTTAGGCACATTTTAAGTGTTTTATCCCACATTGTGGGGGCGTTAAAAATGGTAAGCATTTATAAATGCATGGAGGGCGGTTTTGAATTGGCTTAAGAGCCACCTATATGCTTATGTGGAGGGCATTTCTTGGGATAGCGCATGGTTTGATTTTTAGGCACTAAAACTCAGCCAAGGATAATGCGTGGTTTAGTTGGATAATGAATATGCGTGGACAGTGGTATATGCAATGCGTGGAAATTAATAAAAAATGCGTGGAAATGGTAGTTAATAACAAATAGGCATGGGAAATTTGCATAATTTAAATAATGCATGCCTAAATGTCCCACATGCATGGCGCAAAGGCAATTATAGGAGTTTATATACACAAGTTGGTTTAATGATTAAATGAGAAGGAGGCCAAGGCACCCCTCCATAATCGAGTGTGTCGAACCTGGCTGAGGGCCCTAGGCCAAGAAATAATGCGGGTCCATTTGTCCGAGAATGAGTGTCCAAGACCGGCGTTCCAAAACCCATTTTTTTAGTACGTCACACAATTCGTCCACGTGTCGCAATATAATCGAAACACTTGGCGAGTGTGCACACGTCCAACCTACACAAAACCCCAAATTT